>SSBG01000021.1:361234-413101 GCA_028220655.1 Shiraia bambusicola | reverse complement strand
GGGGGGGTTGGCGACGAAAAATTGAGGGAGGGAGGGAGGGAGGGAGGAAAGGAGAGGAGTATTTGTATTGATGGGGATTTGAAGATGAAAAGAAAAAGAAGAGTATCATGTCGTGTAGTTTAGCAATCAGGTGGTATCGTTGGATAGGTAGTTTGTATTTAGTAGCATGCAGAAAACAAATCATTTCATTTTGGGGCAATGGAATTTCATAGTACATGTCAGTCAGCACCATGATTCATAAATCTTACATCTTGATATCGTGCAATGGCCCTGTCTCCCCGGTTCCTGAACAAGATGCTGATATATCCCTTGCTTTTGTGGTTATCCAAACAGGAAGTGGGTACATGTTCTACTAGGTGCTTGAACGATTAAAGCGCAAAACGTCGGAACTGAACTAAACATCAAGACCAGTCATTGCGTCATGCATGCTTGGTTGCTGATATCATGAAAAGTCCACAGGCGCAGCCGAGTGCTCTTGCAACTATTAGTCGCTTGAGAGAGCTATGGTAGCAACACCACTTTAGCGTATCAGCGTTATCAGTGGCGGATTTCCTACTAACAAGCCTACGACGCGGCAGGCCAATGTGACGAAGAGTACGGCCACTTATGCCAAGCTATACTGTAGATACCATGGAGCTTTTGTCGGTATGAACGATACCTTTTCAACTCCAAACATTCATGTTGTGAATTATGCAATCTTCGTCCACTTTCTTCACCAATGAGCCGACAACAAACACTTGCTCGCCATGCTCCTGCAGAATTTCTGTTGCGGCACGCACACTATGGTGGTCAACAACAAGGACCATGCCGAGCCCAGTATTGAATGTTCTGCAGAATTCAGTATGCTCCAACCGCCCCGCCTGCTTCAGCCATTTGAAAACCTCCGGAACGGGCCATGTCTTTGCATCGAGCTCTGCAGCTAGGGTTTTTGGTAGCATGCGAGGAATGTTTTCTGACAGGCCGCCACCAGTGATATGGGCCATACCCTTGACTAGTCCTCGTCGTGTTGCAGCGAGTAATGGCTTGACATAGATACGAGTGGGCGTAAGCAAAGCGGTCCCGACGTTATCGCCCTCACTCCAAGGCGCAGGGTCGTGGAACGAGAGGCCCTTCTTCTCGACAATCTTGCGGACAAGAGAGAAACCATTGGAGTGGACACCACTAGATGCTAGGCCAAGGAGGACATCTCCCTCTGCCATTGAAGCCGTATCTGGCAGAATGGTGGCCCCTCTCTTGATGGCGCCGATAGCTGCACCACCTGCATCGTACTCACCTTGCTGGTAAATGCCGGGCATCTCTGCAGTTTCGCCACCCACAAGGGCGGCACCAGACTGTCGGCAGCCGTTGGCTACACCTTCGACGAATTTTGCAGCACCTTCGACATCGAGTTTGCTGCATGCATAGTAGTCGAGGAACATTAGTGGTTCAGCACCCTGCACGACGAGGTCGTTGACATTCATCGCAACGAGATCAATCCCAACGGTATCGTGTTTGTTCATCTCAAAGGCAATCTTTACCTTGGTGCCTATGCCATCGATTGCTCCCACGAGGATAGGGGCTTCAGTATAACCAGCTGCCTGGAGATCTAGCAAGCCGCCAAAGCCGCCAATCTCGCCATCAGCTCCTGGTCGCCGCGTACTCGCTGTCGATGCCTTGATGCGTTGGACGAGCTCATTGCCCGCATCGATGCTAACTCCCGATGAAGCATACGTCAGAGCCTCGCCCGTCTCAAGCTGTGTGCTCGTTGGCCGAGAGACAGTGGTGCCCTCTTCAGCCGGCTCGAGGAGCTTCCAGTCGCAAGTAATGCCCTCCTTCCTAAACTCAGCCAAGAGATGGTCAGCTATCAAATCGAAATTGTGGGTCGCAAGAGCGAGTATAGTGGGTCCAGCTCCCGAGAGACAGATTCCAAGCAAACCAGGATGTGATTGTGGCGTGACAGACTGAAGAATCTCCGTGAGACCTGGAATCAGACCACGACGATACGGTTGATGAAGCTTATCCTGCATGGCTGTGTAAATCATGTCTGGGTCTGGCGTGGGGTGTCCAAGTGCAGTGGTCAGGACTGCTAGGCGCTGCATATTGAAAATGGCATCCTTGCGGGAATATGTCTCTGGCAAGACGGCACGAGCTTTTGCTGTGGAGACCTCAAACTGTGGTATGATGCACACGCACTTGATGGCAGAAGCCCATTTAAACTTGGTATAGTGTCCAATGTTCAGTGGTGGCTCTGGTGGGCGCAGACCAGTATCGACACCGCCAGCTGGCTGCGGGAGGACTTCGCTGAGTGGAATCTCGAGGCGCTCCGTGTCCTCAGGCGACAGCTCATTCAAATATGTGCCGACGAACCCTCCGTATAGTGCAGCAGCGACATTGTCTGGGTGACGTTCCTCCATCAGACAGTAATCGAGCATGCGCGCCTTGGACAGCTGCAAATTTCCGACCTGATCTGCCAGGTGTACACCTGCAACAATGGCAGCTGCCGATGATCCCAAACCACGACCCAAGGGAATTGGGTTCTTGACATGTACGTGGGTTTCGGATGGAAATTCGCGAATACCATGACAGCGGAGGACGTAAATGGCAGTTCGTGTGATGAGGTTGTCCTGGGCGACCAGAGGAACATCTTGGGCACCTAGGCCCTCGTAGGTGATTTTGCAATTGAGCGAGTGCTCTGAGGATGCTTTGCGGGTGACAGTGACCTGGAGCTCGAGGTAGAGATTGAGGGCAAGGCCAATGACATCAAAGCCAGGGCCGATATTGGCGGACGAGCAGGGGACTTTGATATGGGTAGTCATGATGGGGCGGAGAGAGCACCTCCGCAAAGGCGCGCGGGTGAAGTTGTGGCAGCGCAAAGAAAAAGTTGAGGCGGCTGGTAGGTTAACTAGTCTACGGCAACTAATAATATTGATAGTTGAGAAATTCTGCCATTGACGCAAGTACGGAGTAATAATTCTTAGTCGCCGGTCGCGGGGTGGTTAGTCATGTTAACTAACTACATGTAGTTAGTTATAACTAACGTTAGTTACCGATGCTTACTCATCATCTGTGTGCCTGCTTCACCGGTGGCTGCCGTAAAGGAAACACGAGAAATTAACATCTCACCACACAACATAGTAAGCTGTCCAAGGCAGAGACCGAGCATTAACCTCGTATGCTCGTACGTGCTACAAGCCATGGAAAGCCACAGGGAAGACCACAGTAACTACCTCACTGATTGTGCACTCAAATGTGAGCAACATGTATCCTCCACTGCTGTACCACTTCCTCAACTTGCCAACGTCGTGTGTCCCTTTTGTATTCCAGCGACACGTGCAACAGGCTCAACGACAGCGTGTCCAGAGGCTTGCTGCCAATCAGGCAATCACTTGCATCTGCAAGAAAAGGTAGGCAACAGGCTCAGCCTCGCCAACAGGCCCAGCCTCGCCAATATAAAGCCTCATCAATCCACTCATTCATCTTGACTCTTATCACACCCTTTTCTCGTCTTCCGTCTCCCTGGCTCTTTCTGGTTCCCCAAAAATCGCATTTGTGAAGTTGTGAAGTTGACCCTCTTGCTGCTTCACAGCATCAGTATACCTTGCGCGTCTCAATTCACACTGAGCCATCTCTGAGGCAGGCCGACATCTCCATTTAGTACATCACCCAAGCTCAGCCAAAGCTCAGCTCGAGTGTACAGCTCACCTGACCTAAGAATGAATCAAGAATTTGGTGAAACTCACTCCCCCGAGTATTCACCATCATCAACATCATCTGATACCGAGGACGCTATCAGAATGACTCCAAATGTCAATGGCGTCAAATATGCGGTTATTTCCAGCAAGCCCTGTGCCAACAGTGGTTCGGATGAACCAACGGAAGCTGGTGAAGAGAATGAAATGAAAGAGGAATTTAAGCCTGGCTTGAAATCAGGCGCGAAGCATCTCTACTCTGGCAAAGAAGACAAAAAGGGTCGCTTCCAATGGCAGGACAAGATCCCAGAGGATATTGGGGACCCCGCTGAGAATGAGGAGACAGCCAAGTGGGCGCTGTTGGTGCGGAACGTCAAAGTCTACAATGATCCACAACGCGTCTTGTCCATGCACTCCATCGTTGTCCAGAGCCCACTGCTAAAGGCGCTGTTGACTGGCGTCCTGAAAGGCTACCCTGGTGTGACGGCGGGACTAAATCGCCTCGAATTCTCGGGGAGATTTGAACCGCTCATTCATCGTTGGACTGAACTGGAGAAGGCTATATCAAAGCTAGGAAATGACACTGAAGATGAACGCACCACAAAAGAGCATGCTGAGCTTCTTCAAGACATTCTTGTCAAAGAATTCAAGAGCATGATCGACACTTCGCAAGACATGAAGAGTAAATACGTCATGACGTATGAGCATCTCTGGACTCTCTTTCAACCAGGTGCTACATTGTTTGCTTGTCAAGATAGCCAAGAGACCGCCATGACCTTGATCGAGCATCGTTACGGCCAGGACACCAAAGGTAATTCTTGCTTTTGGCTGGCATGCAAGTATGTCGATTGGGACGGCACCAAGTTTGGCACCCAGAAACTCAATCTCTCAATTTCAATGTATGCAGGCACACGTCCAATCAGCTCGCTCCGACTGTATCCGATTGAATACCACCATGAGCCTCAAGCCCTTCGTGACCGCTTGATTGCTCGTGGTGCCAAAGTAGAGGAACTGGCTGGACCGCACTATCGAGCATACCAGGGTGTTGCCTGGAGGCACAGCGCCTTTGGCGCCAAGGATAAGTACAACGTGAAAGGTCGCATCGTGATCGATACATACGGCTGGAATCGTTTTAACCCAGCAGATGCGATTTCTGTTGCGCCCTTGAACCAGAAGGACCGTACGTCAGGCCTTCATGAGAGATA
Organism: Shiraia bambusicola; assembly: GCA_028220655.1. Taxonomy (NCBI): domain Eukaryota; kingdom Fungi; phylum Ascomycota; class Dothideomycetes; order Pleosporales; family Shiraiaceae; genus Shiraia; species Shiraia bambusicola. The sequence continues at coordinate 408,228 of SSBG01000021.1, read as the reverse complement.
TGACATTGTCTGGAAATATGTCGAAGGCGAGGGACAACGTGATTATGGCAAGGACAATTACAGTAGCACTCATGATTACGACGAGTATGACGATGTGATGCCAGTCGATGGTGCTTTTGCGGAGGAGGATACTACAAAACACATGCCGTTGACCACAGAGCAGAAGCTTATCTGCACTCCAATGTTGCGAGGCTATAGTCTGAAGAACAAGCTCTGGCTTAACTTCTTCGTCAATTGCGTCAAGGACATTGAGTGGCAAAAGGATGCCTTTGATCGCCTTGTCCTCCCGAAGGATCAAAAGGAGCTTATTCTAGGCTTTGCAGAATCACAGCGCAAGTTCCGCAATACATTTGACGACGTAATCGAGGGCAAAGGCCGTGGCATGATTATCCTTCTCTGCGGCCCCCCAGGCGTCGGCAAAACTCTCACAGCAGAATCCATGGCCGAAGAAATGAAAGTCCCCCTCTACATGATGAGCGCAGGAGATTTAGGCTTCGACCCCCGCAAAGTCGAAACCAAGCTGCAAGACATTCTCGAAATGTGCAGCCGCTGGAACGCAATCCTCCTTCTCGATGAGGCAGACGTTTTCCTCGAGCAGCGCTCCCTACACGAGCTGGAACGCAACAAGCTCGTCTCCATCTTCCTGCGGGTCTTGGAGTACTATGAGGGCACCATGTTTTTGACTACCAACCGCGTCCAAACTTTCGACCCGGCGTTCCAGTCTCGCATTCACATCTCGCTCGACTACCAGGAACTCAGCATCGACTCGCGCCGCACCGTCTGGAGCAACTTCCTGGATAAGTCGGTGCAAGAGCACTCGATTACCAAGGGTCAGCTGAAGGAGATGGCGCACATGAATATGAATGGTCGACAGATTAAAAATATCCTCAAAATCGCTAGGTTGTTGGCTTGTGGGAAGAATGAAAAGTTGGGTTTTGAGCATATCGTTACGACGTTGGATGTTACTCAGCATCTGCATAACGAGACTCAGTTTACAGACAGGACGAGGGGGAGTCTGTATGGATAAGGCCGTGGTTCAAAACGAGGAATAGGGCATGATGTCTAACATGGGGTACTGTATCTGGCGTATAAATGAACACGTGATTTTTTTCCAAATATTTGCTATTCATATTTGCGAATCATCACATAACATCATTACGTGGCAAAGGAGTGTTCAACTATACTTTTGTAACTCTATCGAGATCTAAAGCACAGGCTCACATCTATCACACGCACACTCAAACCCCCAATTTCTCCTCAATGTCATCATCCTCTTCCCTCGGCTCAACCTCCTCTCCTCTCCGCTTAGATACGTAATAAACAACTCATCTCCCTTTTCGATATCACAGCCCGCAATGAAATGCCACACTCGCCCTTGGCGCTCCTTCTCCACATTCGGACTGCACGAGTGGTTGAAGTAACTCGCAGCAGGCCAGCATCCGTAGCCGAAAAATTCCGAGCCACCATCTGCCAGCGAGCGGATACCAAAGGAGTTATGCGAGTCTCGTGAGCTGAGGAGGAAGAGTGTTTCGGGCGTGACGAGTGGCAGGAGAGGTAAGGGCAGGACGGCCAGCAGATGAAGGTAGGTGCGTGTAAAAGCTTCTAGGTCATCTGAGCTGTGGTATGGTGTGTTGTCGTCGGCAAGTGCGAGCACTTTGGGCCAATCTTCTGGGCAGTGGTAGCGCCAGATGATTCCACTGACACAGAAGCTCATGACGTCTGGTGAGATGGGGGCCTGGAGAGCTTTTTGTAGCGCCTTTCGGTGCTGTTTGGTTACTTGCTGTCGGCCATCTTCTCCAGCCTTCGCAGCCTCTGCTTCTCTTGCGGTGCGTATGAGCTCGGCTTGAGGTTTCGCACTGTCCCATGCCTTGGCAATGTCCTTCCTCTTCGGTCGTGGAAGGTCAATATCCACCATATCGTTATCTTCTTTACTTCGTCCCTTGACCAACTTCTCCACACAAGTCCATGCTTCTACACCGACGTCGCCGTGCTGTTCTTTCCACTGCTCTTGGCACTCTGCGCAGCAGAATGCGAACCCAACCGTCTTATCTCGTATACCCAAATCTCTTCCGTGCTCATATCCAAAACATTGCCCACAAACTTCTCGACGATATTCCCGCAGCAAGACGTTCAAGGTCAAGTCACTTGACCGCCAGATCAACGCCCCTTCAGGAATGTCTTCGGAAGCGAAGACGGCGCGTCCCGCGGTTGCCGTGTGGTGAATCTCGAAGGATGATGATTTCGGTGCACCTGCGGGTAGGGTTTCTGCTGGTGAGGTGGGTGGAGCCGAAGAGACCGACGAAGGTCTCGAGATACTAGAGGCGGTGTAAATGGACGCAGGAGCCGAGGAATTGCTTTGGGTGGCGTCCATGTTGTAGAGGTGACAATTGGTAAGCAGCACAAGAGCGATGAGATCAAATGAAGCGTCAAATGCTTCTGGCTAGCTTGCGGCTAGTGAATTACGTAGATCTGATATCGACGTAGATGTCTTGCAACACTGATGATGATGTAAACGATAAGAAACGTATCTACAAAGAGCTATTGTCAATTTCGTATGTCACGTATACATGAACCGGAAGTAAATGATCGTAGAAAAGCCATGATGAGGTCTAAAGTGCTTCGGAGTCGTGTGGATGAGGGAGAAATGGCGCGTGAAAGATTGGGGGAATGTGAAGGTATAAGGAAACGCGGGCCTGTGCCTGGCCAGACCCTGAAATCGACAGCAGGATAACGATAGTTAAGCGAGAACCGAAACTGAGGTTTCTTTGCCTGGCGTCCTCCAATTAAGACATGGCAGCTGCTAAATATGGTTTCGTAGAATACACTTCCATTCAAGAGACTATGCATAATATCAATTCGCATTCCTTGTTTATTCGACAGACACATGGTGCAGCTGAACAATGTCATAAGTAGGCAATTCGATGATGTGTTTTGAGCATACTTCGTAGCCCCAGAATATCCCGAGGCCACGTATGAACTAAACTTATGACAGCTTCATAAGCCCCATGTCAGCTTGGGTATTCTGTGTCTCTGTCTTCATCTACTCTGTATTGTGCCAACAGACAGATGGCACTAGCCTTAGCAGGCGCTGTGACTCCATAGTTACAAGATCGAATTCGCATCAGTTGAGCGCTGGGACTACGAAAGAATTTCAAATACCGACCGCACATTTCGCCGATAGATACACTCCGTACTATTGTCAGTGGCCGCGTGGGGAAGGCAAAACTTCAGCATCGGATATTAGATTCGGCAAAGAATGTCCTGTCCTGGTCAAGATCGTCTGCGGACTTGTTCGGATTCGGTCTACTAACTAAAAGCACCCGCAAATGCCGATAATGTTGCAGTTCAGCAACTGCGCTGTCACAAATAGGAACCTCTAAGGATGACAGCGAACGATAATTGATTAGGTCACGGAAAAATCCAGGTTGAAGGTTCAACAAGTGGCTGTTGTAACTACCCAGGTAGTTAGTTATTCACTTATATCGAGAACATGGAAACGCATGTGCCTCTCTTTTCCAAAGTTATCGTCCTCACAATCGTCACCATTGCCATGTCGTCCATTATACCAATCGACCTCAGCGCATTTGCAAGAGACTCGTCCTACCTGAACCAGTTTGTGCCTGCAAACGTCACAAACCCTACAGTCATCAATCTACTTTCCTACAACGATGACTTTGTCAACGTAGTTGGTCCCGATGCGACAGCACGTCAATTGTACGACCTGGACTGGCAAGCTTTTCATGAAGCCGGCGTCTACAACCAAGCTACCAAGAAACTCTACGTAACATCGAACTGGGCGTCCGACCTCAACAACCCTATCAATGTCACAATCATTGACATCTGGAATGACTACACATATGAAACGGTACGCTACTCAGAGCTCGCAGAGCCCAATGGCGCCACTTCATACGTCCCGCCAGAATCCAACACCACAACTCCAAGTCGAATCCTGTACTGCGATGAGGGCGATTTCCACAACTATTCCGCCCTTGTATCTGTCGACCCAATCACAGGCCACTCTGAGAAAATTTTGACGAGTTTTCTCGGCCGCAACTTCTCATCAATCAATGACGCCCGCCAGCATCCCGAGACGGGAGACATTTGGTTTACAGACGCAGATTATGGATACTACCAGTACTTCCGGCCTGCTCCCACTATTCCACAACAGGTCTACCGCTTCAGTCCCAAAACGGGTGAGATTGCTGTGGTAGCGACAGATTTTGCACAGAGTAATGGCTTGGACTTTAGCCCTGATTTGAAGACGCTATATGTGTCCGATACTGGGGCAGCCGGTGGACAGCTCTTCGGCATCAATGGCACACGACCGGCTACTATCTACGCATTCGATGTTTCAGAAGACGCGAAGCGCCTGACTAATCGTAGGACGTTTGCGTATGCGGACAATGGCTTCCCAGATGGTGTCCATACTGACACGGAAGGAAATGTGTGGGCAGGCTGTGGTGATGGCATACATATTTGGAATCCTGAAGGAACACTGCTGGGCAAGATCTGGACCGGTGTAGAGACGAATAATTTCGCGTTCCTGCCTGGGAAGGTACTGGTTTTCAGCAATGCGCAACTATGGATTGTGGAGAATCTCAAAGCTGAGGGAAGAGAAGTCAAGAAAGATTTTGGTGTATAGAACGTTCCTAGGGAATTTTGGACATGCCCAGATAGACTGTAATCCAAACTTCTGACAATACTTAGCTCTGTACGTATAACTAGTCCCGTAGATTTGATTATCAGGATCGAAGGACGCATACACTCAAAACTAGCGTTTCTCCTGGAATGTGAGAAGATGAGGTTTCCCTTATCATTAGCATAGATGGCTTAGCAGTCTGGATTTGCTAAAAAATCAACATCATAGCCCTCTGCAAACCCCCTTAAGATGCTCATGCTCTGATTGAACGCGTTATGTTGGGACTCGCCATTCTAAGCTTTACTGTCCAACAATACATTATGCTGAGAACTATAAAAAGACCTGTTGCCCTTGGCTTACATACCGCGGACAAATGACATGCAGTCATACCAATATGATGGCGTTTCTATGCCCACATAACTAAGCACCACAATTCTGGAGCGCTTACCTAGGCGCCCACACGGTACACCGCAGCACAGCTTACCGTGGTGGCCTAAATTTTCCAGCACCCAACGTGAAAAGCAATACTCTGATCAAGAAAAGCCCATAAAGATTGCCCTTACAGCATGTTTTCCAAAGGACTGGCGCAATCACAGGAGCTAATTTTGAGAGCACGACAAAAGATGAAGGAGCTTCACTCACTTCTGTCCTCGAAACACCAGCTCTGCGCATCGAATTGGCATTGCTCCTTCTCCTTTGCATCGATGAAATGCGCAACGATCTAACAGCTACTTTCGACACCAGCCCGACACCAGCAAAGACATCGCATACCAACCCAGGCCTGAATTCCACCCGAGAAGCTAAACCACCAAGAAGAGAAGGTCTTGCAACCTCCAATGTACCACAAGATGGACCAAACTCGAAAACGAACCCAACAAATACTCACAGCAACCCCAACCACCACCAGGAAATAGACACCACTGAGATCCAAGCTCTCCGAAGAAGCGCCCTCACATTCTTCGACAAATGGCGCGCCAGCATCATGCACCGTATATGCGACGTGCTCTGCGTGCGAGGCGAAACCGTACGACAAGCAAAAGCCAAAAGGAAGCAACTTATCGAGGATGCGCAAAGGCAAAAACAGAGTACATCTTCGCTCATCGATTTTGGCGATTTGGACCCTTTTTCCACGCATTCGGAGAGCGAGCAGCAGCAGCAGCAAAAGAAGGAGCATGGGCATTACGACATCATCGAGACTAAGCTTTTGGACTTTGATACGCAGAAACGTGTATTGGTTTTACACTGCGTGCTTTTATTAGTGTTGAGTTTGGAGAGCTACTTGGCTCATTCGCGGGTGTTGCTTTTGCGACTTGCTAGTAGTCTCAAGGTGGAGGTGGATGTTTTGGCAGAGCACGAAGCGGCTATTGCTCAGGGATTGTTGGCCACTGCTGCGTCGCAGATGGATGCTGAAGAGACTGCAAAGAGACAGGCTTCGAATAACGCAGCGTCTCGGAGATGGAAAGTCGGTCTAGCTGCTGTGGGGGGCGCCGTGCTGATTGGTGTTACGGGAGGCCTTGCTGCTCCGCTACTAGCTGCTGGGCTGGGCACTGTCATGGGAGGTGTGGGTCTTGGTGTTGTATCGACGTATCTAGGAGCGCTGGCTGGCAGTTCTGTTCTTGTGGGATCGTTGTTTGGAGCGTATGGTGCCAAAATGACGGGAAGACTGATGGAACAGTATGCACGGGAAGTTAGAGACTTTGAGTTTATCCCGGTTCAAGGTATGCTAGGTGCTCGCGACTTCGATTCCAGCTAATTTTAATCAGATCCAAATCGCCCATCTGCCCAGCGTAGAAATGAATGGGACGAGGAACAGGATGCTTGTGACCCAGTGAAGCGTGAACAACACCGCCTCCGCGTGTCGATTGGCATCAGCGGCTGGCTTAGCTCAACTTCAGATGTTAACAAGCCATGGGAAGTCATTGATGCTGCTACTACCGAGCCATTCGCTTTACGTTTTGAGCTGGATGCCATGCTTCGACTCGGCAATTCACTTGAAGACGTGCTGTTCAGTTATGCTTGGGATGGCGTAACCTACACCATCTTCAGTCGCACGCTTCTTGGAGCACTTTATGCTGGTTTATGGCCCTTGGGGCTTATAAAAATAGCGAGTGTCCTGGAAAATCCCTTCAGTGTCGCTCTTGCACGCGCTGACAAAGCGGGCAAAGTCCTCGCCCATGATCTTATCGACGGAGTTCAGGGGAAGCGACCTGTGACGCTCGTGGGATATTCGATTGGCGCTCGTGTTATTCATGCCTGTCTCATTGAGCTTGCAGATCAACATGCATTCGGACTTGTAGAATCAACCATTCTAATGGGCGCGCCAGCTTCCTCTGATACAAAGTCATGGAGAAAACTGCGCTCGGTTGTCACTGGCCGCGCGATAAACGTCTATAGCACGGAAGACTTTGTTTTGGGATTTCTTTACCGGTCAACAAAGCTCCAGTTTGGGGTTGCCGGATTGCAGGAAGTGAGCGGTGTCAATGGTGTTGAAAATTTCGACGCAAGTACATTGATCACTGGGCATGACAGATATAGATACATGGTCGGTAAAATACTTGTTCAAGTTGGACTTGGCGATATAGACTTTTATAAGGTTGTAGAGCAGGAACGGGCGTTGGATTCTGCGGAAAAGATGAAAATGCAGGACAGAAAACAGACCAGGGATGTGGAAGCAGTGGAGCAGAAATCTGCAGATAGAATCCAACTGACCACAGAAAAGTCGGCAACTATTGCAAAAAGCCAGTCGCATTCCCTTGTTGACGTCCTGGAAGAACAAAATACACCTCAAAAAGCCCACACTTCGCCAAAATTTGAGGTTCAAGAGAGAAAACGAATCAGTACCCTTCTCCCCATCGACCCGAACGCGCCGGTTGAAAGTCAGAAGAGTTTATCTGCAGTAATAGATCATCTGAAACTTGGCCCAGATGGCGCCGTCAAGGGCGTGCATTCTTTTGATTCTACTGGCACTAGAGATACTGTCGATATAAGGAAGGCGGCACCTGCGGTTGCCGTAACAGAAGTCTTGGTGGTTAACAGCGACGGTAGGGAAGACGACGAGAATTCTGACAGCGAAGTCTATAACTTTGACGATGATTACGAGGTTAGCAGTGACTTTGGCGAGTTGAGTATGGTAGAGCCGGTGGCAATGGATGATAACGACTATGGCTTGATGTGATGGATCTGAGGCTACTGTAAGACTCAAAGTTTAGTCGAGATATATGACAATATTAGGTATTTTCAGGTTTCTAGGACTTCATACACATCATAAATTTGGATATACAACCCGTCATCTAATCAACTTCCATAAGATCGTAACGTCCGCCATGCTTATCCAATGCATCCTCGACCCGCTCCATAACCGCCAGAACCTTCTCCTCTTCTAATCTCCGCCCAACAACTTGAATGGCAACAGGTAGTCCCGCCATCTTCTCAGCATCGTAGTGTTTATACGCGCCTTGCGCTATGCCATTGAGTTTCTCGAAATTGAAGGTCGATGGGAGCGCGTCTCTGACGGGGTCAACATGAGTGATTGGGACAACACCAACTGGGTAATCAAGCTATATATGCGTTAGCAGTCAAGCAATATTGAGCATTGTTCAGAAGCTTACAAGATTGAACAAGAAGGTATAGCCACAGCTACTAACGGCATCATGCATGCCGCCGTGAGGTACGGCAGGTGTGGCATTGGGAGGCGTGAGCATAACGTCCATCTTGGCTTCTTCAGACCACCACGTGTAGAAATTGGCCTTGTATGCTTCGCGCTTGCCTGCGAGTTGCCAGTATTCGTACGCGGACTTGGGACTCCAGCTACGTAGTATCCCGGCCCAAATGCTGTCGCCCTTGATGTATTTTACATATAGGTAATGGATATACTTGATGAATCGCGGCAGACGCATGTAACGAATCATTTGCGCTGATCCTGGGTCATTCTTCTCGCCTGTCCGGAAATGTGACATGAAAGTGCTGCCGCCGTCGCTGAGCAGTAAGTGAGATGCTAGCTTGAGAGCTTCATATGGCGAAGGGGGCTCAATGTCGAAGACTTCATGACCTTCAGCAGCCAGGGCTTTCGCAACTTGGTCGAGTGCACGCGCACATGCCGGCGAGGGGTCAACCACTCTATCGGTGCGCATTATGCCTACCCGCAACTTATTTTTTTCCTTGTACTCATTCTCGACATCTTCTCGCCATTCCAGTGGGTGGCATGTGTAGTCGTACGTCCATGGCTTCATTTGAATCAAACTCCGCGTGAAGTAGGTAAGATCGTTGAGGGTCCTTGCCATGGGGCTGAAGACGCTGGGAATAGCTTCTTGTCCCGACATGCTCGTGTTCATGCCCACCTTGGGCCATCGACCCGTTGAACATCGTATTGAATAGCAGCCAGAGAAATGCGCCGGTACGCGAACAGAACCTGCGACGTCGGACCCAATACCAATGCGACTGCCACCAAATGCCAACAGTGCAGACTCTCCGCCAGTTGAGCCCCCAGGCGAGTATTTGTCGTTGTGTGGGTTCTTGCATTGGCCCCATACATCGTTGGTGGATTCGAAGGATAGAAGAGTCACGGGTAGATTGGTCTTGACAAAGGGTACAGCGCCAGCATCCTTGAGCATTTTCACCATAGCACCATCTTCATCGTATGGCTTTCCGGTATTTCGCGAATATCCAACCGAGATATCAAAACCCTTGACCTGTATCGAATCTTTCAAAGAGACTGGTATGCCGGCGAGTGGACCTTTGAGATTGACCTCCTTTTTCGCCCATTGTTCTGCCTCGGGGAAAAGAATCTCAGTCAAGCAATTGGTCTTTTCATGAGCTTTGATTGAGACTTTGCCGTATGCACGCAGGATATCGACAGGACTGGTGACTTGCTTGTGGACGTCTTGAACAAGCTCTTGTATGGGTTTGCCTAGTATCGTTCGTTCTTGTGCAGACAAAGGGTAGCGATACGAATTTGGGAGGTTTGCAATCTTAGAGGCTCGCTCGGACTGCTTGCGCTGACTACAACACGGTTAGTAAGCTTGCGTGCGTGGTTAAGGTGGGGAAGTTTGGGGAAGCTTGCCAGTCCTGCTTGTGTTGTCTATACTCAAGCAAACCCATGGTGACTATGGTGCAAGGTGAGAGGAACGATGAAGACGAAGATGAAGACGAAGCCTGAGCCTGGGCCTGGGTCTGCTTATCAGAGGCATGTCTTTGACGATGCGCATACTGCCGGCAAAGTGGAATGACCTCTGGGGTAGTTAACGCTCGGGCCTCTGTGTTGGACCTTCCCCATCCGGGAAGGGGAAAGGAACTTCTTCACGCGACATCGTGAACTCCAATCTTGGAAGTGCTCCCATGTTATGATCGTCTGGCTCTCTCAACGACAACAACCAATTTGCCCACAGCTATGGTTTGATGCAGAGTGTCGCGTCTTAACACTACTTCGTACACGCCGCAAACGCGTTCGATCAGTTAACCGACCGATAGTTAAACTATGAGCCTGATCCAGAGGTAACAACACATCCTTGGAGTTATGCGGTGCTACTGTTCTTCACTCTTCCCACAATAATCTTGATTCCTATATCCATGACCGCGGGATAATTACCTATCTGCTAAGTCTACAGGCCCAACAAATTTATACCAGCTCTGCACAATTCTGTTCACATTCACAAGTCCTCTTATCAGCCTCACTATTCAGCGTCCAGACCCAGAGCACCAATCATTGGGACCATGCAACCACTTCACAGGCTCGCACTGACGTTGGTACAGCTGTAGCCCTGCCATTACCAACACGTTTCTTTAGCAACACCACATTACACCACTCATTGCATCGCAGATCTACCTATGCAACCAACGTTTTCAACATGCAACGCTTCTGATTGAGCCTCAACACTTTCTATGCATAGACTCTGCGCGCCTTAGTGGTCGGCAAGTTGATGTGGGACCGGGGAAGGCCAACGACTACCCAACGTACCCTACTGACCAGTCGTCTTCAAAAACCAAACCATATCTCCAGATCTTCCAGGCACTACTCCGATCTCTTGTCCCTGAATGGCCTTGCCTAGAACTGACGTTCAGTATGACAGGGGTTTGTTATGCTGTAGCCGCCGCCATGCGTCGGTGCGACAGCTCTGACATTTTTTGAGCTGTTGCTGTTTTGTGCTCTGATTGGCTCCACCAGCGACTACTCATGAGGCTCTGAAACGACTGTGGTCCAGACAACCAAGATGTAAGAATAGCAACGAATTCAGCTATGCTGTTTTGGATAGACACTTTGACAATGCAATCAGAGTCTCTGATGTATAAGATGCGGTGGGTACAGCTGTAGAATAGTCATCAAACACCTCACATCCAACTCACCACCACTCCTCTGTGCGAGTTTCCTTTTTTTCCTTTTTTTTTCCCTTATTTCCTTGTTTCCTTGTTTCCTATCTGGGTCTCATTCTTTCGACAACTTTCGATTACAACACATTCTCTTTCTCTGCTGTGCAGATCGCTATCCATTCCTTGCGACTTAAAGCAACTGCACCGTCCTGCACCACACACGATCTCCAAGTTCAATCGTTTCAAGTTTCCTCCAACAAAACCTCAGTCAAGATGCCTGTCCCAAGCTATGGAGCCATGCCTTTGAGCAAGATGTTCTTGGGTGTCCGCGTTCTTCAAGCCATTTCCATGATCATCGTCATTGGCATCTGCTCCAACTTTGTCCAGATGATTGTCACAACTGGCGTCGAGCCACCAAAAGAATTTGTCGGCACTCTCAGTGTGGTACGTACTTTTGCTTTTGAATTTCGAGACATATCTAACAGTTCTCCAGACCTGTATTGCGGCCCTTTACATTATCGTTTCTGTTGGCTACTACTGGTCCATCGCCAACTTGGGGCTGCTCGTCATGACCGCTGTCGACTCGCTGCTGCTCATCGCTTTCATTGTCTGCGCTGTAACCCTCGGAAAGCCATTGTCGTATCTTAACTGCTACATCATTGGCAAGTCTTCCCAGGAGGTGGATGCTCAGTATGCCTATGCTTTTGTCACAGCAGCTGCGCAAAACCTCAACAAACAAGGCGCCGGTATGGGCCTCAGCCACTGGGCAGGCGTTACGCGCAGCAACTGCTTCCAAGCCAAGACTGTATGGGGCATGTCTATTGCGCTCTGGTATGCCCTTCACTCTGATGGCTCTCCTTGCCACAGGTTACTGACATTTCCTAGCATTCTGTTCACAGTTTCTTGCGCTCTCCTGCCAACTCTGTGGTACAAGAGCAAGAAGCCCGCCCCCAAGACTTTTGAGTCAGCCTAAATGATTACAAGCATTGTGTCTTGCAGATGCAACGAACCAGTGTCAACAAGGAATGGCCCGCCAAGAGTAAACTCTGCCAGCCTTCCCTCTATTCTCTTTCCCCTTTTGGAATCAACAAAAAAATACATTGCATTGCGCTGGAGTTTTGGAGTTTTTTTTGTGTTTCTCTCGGAGTCTCCTGTTCATGGACATTGAATGTCTGTAATCCTAATGGATATTTGAAGATGACTTGTCATCTATACCTAGTTATACAATGAATACATCAGCGTTACGATTACTTTGAGTCTGAAATGTACCAGCTTCCTATGGTCTCACCTGAGATTAGATGATAGCAGCAATTAATTACCAAGTGAGCGGGATGGAGGAGCATAATCACATGCGATAATCGAGAGTTTATCAAAATCGACTACAACTACTCTAGCTAATAGTTGGTCACAGGAGATCAGGACCGGAGCTAACTACCTAGACCACGCCACGTCCAAACTCAATTGAAAAATCTCTGCATCGCGAGTCGCGACCGTCCATGAAGATTGACTACCTAGGTGAAGAGCCGACGGCGCATCGGCGAGCAGCGAACCTGTAGCTGCTACATGAAAACAAATTTTCCCTGCATCCCAGCTAACCAACCATGACCATGACGCCCAATTCACCTTGCCACCTTGCTTTGCTGCCAGCAATCCAGCAAAATGGCCCAAGCTCCTTCCGCGGCTGATTCGGACGACAATTGGCTGGAAGTTGACATGGCGAACGAACAAACCGCAGGGCATGGGAATTGACGTGCACACAGCTGGAGTTTGTCCTACTTTGAAACCTACCCCATCCTCGCATGCTGCCCAGAGGAAAAGACGTAAAATCCAAGGCAGTGCAAAGAACAAAAGCGCAACTGCGGAGAAACTGACTAATCATAACGCCATAAAGGCACTCTGCCATGCGATCACGCGGAGACCGGAATCCCAAACGGCATTATCCTGCATGCATACTGCATGGCAGACCCACTAGCTGGACAGCACTGTACAGAGTATTAACTATATAGACCCAATTCCAGCTGCTTTGTCCCGCCTTGCACTCTTCACTCTTCTCTTTGCCCTTTGATCCCGTTGTCCAGTTGACCAATTACTTTGCGCGAAACCGGCTTGGCGCCGACGTCATTTCCCAACCGGAAAAGCTGTAGAGAGGTTCTCAACGCGCATACGAAGAGAGAAAGAGAAAACAACAACAACAACAACAACCAGTGGAGTAGCTGCAGAGGAAGAAGTTGGCCCGTCATGTCGTTGTCGCAGCGCGTTACCGCCATGGAGGAGCATGAGCCGTGGAGCAGAGAGGCGAGTCCGGACTCGAGGCATCGCAAAATGTCCTTCAATCCCGTAGGCACCTGGACCGAGGCAACGGGCGAGGAGACTACTATAGGCGCATTCGAGGTGCCCAAATGGAAGCGGATGCGTATGTCAAGCCCATTTCGTCTTCATTGCAATGTATCCTCGCTAACTTGGAGGTTTAGTGCAAATCCTCTGTGCCGTTGTCTATTGCTTGTTCGCTGCAGGCATAGTCTTTGGATATGCAGCCATAAAACCCGTCTTGATCGACGAAGGAGTATACAGAGAAAAATGCACAAAACAAGAGCTCGAGGACGATGTCGTTGTTTGCTATGAGCAGGAGCTGCGGTAGGTCCAGCTCCACAACTTCCCAGAAGGTATGGCTGATTTTTTCCATCTCGCAGGCTCAACCTGATGTTTACGATTGCTGCTGTTTCTACCAATGTGGCTGCCCTTCCTGTTGGCACGATACTCGATCGATACGGTCCGCGCGTTTGTGGCATCATTGGCGGAATTTCTCTTGCAACAGGCTCTTTGCTGTTCGCTTTTGCTGCAAAGCTTCCCTTTGATGGGTATATTCCTGGCTACCTCTTCATGGCGCTGGGTGGACCATTCATTTTCATCTCGTCCTTCCAACTCAGCAATACGTTTCCCCAGCACTCTGGAACGATTCTGGCTCTTTTGACTGGTGCTTTTGACAGCTCAAGCGCTATTTTCCTTCTCTACCGACTGATCTACGAGGCCACCGGCGGCGACTTTGGAGTCAAGAAATTCTTCCTCGTCTATCTACTGGTCCCAGTTTTCATCCTCGTGGTCCAGATCCTTTTCATGCCAACAATCTCTTACAAGACAGTGGGCGAGCTTGTGGTCACAGTAGAAGAAGAGCATGTCATCCACGACTCAGACGACGACATCGAAGACGACGCAGTCGTCCAGCGTCTCCAAGATGCTCGCCGCGCCCACCGCGACAGCATCGTCAGCGAAATCACCGAGCTTCTAGGCACCAATGACGGCAGAGACCAAGCCAAGGAAGAAGAAAAGAAAAAGGCGAAATCAGGCGTATGGGGCGCTCTCCACGGCCGTACAGCATCCCAACAAATCCGCACCCCCTGGTTCATTCTCATCACGCTCTTCACCGTCCTGCAAATGACACGCATCAACTACTTTGTCGCAACCATCAGAACCCAGTACACCCACCTCTTCCACAACTACGACAAAGCAGTCGAAATCAACAACTTCTTCGACGTCGCCCTCCCCGTCGGAGGCGTCATTTCCGTCCCTTTCATAGGCGTCCTTCTCGACAACACAAGTACCCCCTTCACCCTCTCCCTCCTCGTCACCATCGCGACAACCATCGGCATCCTAGGCATCATACCAAAGGCATGGGCCGCATACACAGGAGTAATCCTCTTCGTACTCTACAGACCCCTCTACTACACCGCCGTATCGTAAGTCCTTTCCCTCACCCACCCTTCTAAACAAACTCCCCAAAATTAACCCCCCCTTGAAGCGACTACTCAGCCAAAGTCTTTGGCTTCGCAACCTTTGGCAAAGTCTACGGCCTCATCATTTGTCTCGCTGGCCTTTTGAACTTTAGTCAATCCGCGCTCGATGCCGCGACACACAAGACTTTTCGCAATGACCCTGTGCCTGTCAATGCCGTCTTACTTGCTGCTGCGTTGCTCGTGGGTATCGCTCTTGTGGGGTTTGTGTGGATGAAGAGTCATAGGATTTTGAGAGAGAATGTAGAGGCCGAGGCAGAGGAGGCGCGTGAGTTACTTATGCCTGGCGCGCAGGGCGTGGAAATTAGCGATTATGGCGCCATGAATGGGATTGGGAATGGGGCTTTGAGTCCGTCACAGGAGAGTCGGGGGCGGAGGCTTTGACGAAGAGCATGGCTGGGAGTGAGGTTTGGTAAAAAGTTTGGCGATTTGTGTCTTTTTCTTGTTTTTTTTTGTGGTCTCTTTTCATAATCCGTTGTTGTTGTTTTTTTGTGCATGGGGAGGTGTTGTGGCGCTGAAGCCTTTTTTTTTTCTTTCTTTTTCTCTTTTTCTTCTTGTTTCTTGGTTTCCAGTCTGATCTTCTTGTCGTATATTCGAGTCTTGGTCTCCTTTCCCATCTACCTACCTATTCACGCACTGTTCAAAAGGGGAAAAGCTAATAATAGCTAACTAATTGTTAGGATTTGAACCAATGTTTCCTTTGTACACTGACGTTGACTACTCAGTCCTTTGTGGAACCAACACTAATAGTAATAATCGGCACTCTTATTTTACCGTCTCGATAGTACGGAACAATTAAAAAAAAAAATTAATAAAAAAGTTGTCTTCACATAACACCTCGCCTTCCTCTAGCCCAACCTCTTGCGTGATAATATTCACAAACCCCCCCCCCCCCCTCCCCATTTACATACCAACCATCACCAAACAGCCCCAATTCTCGCAATTACAACCTCCCAAACCCACCCAACACATCCTCCCTCCTCCCAACATGCACATCCCTAGGCCCCTCCCCCCGAAACCTCGTCGTAACAACCCACTCGCGAATCCCCCTACGCCCGAGCCCCATAGCCTCGACTTCGGCCCCAGGCCGATCGAGCAGCAAGACAGCCGTATCCGCACCCAAGCCGGCCACGCCATCCTGCGTCGCCTCGCCATAGTCGCCGCGGCCCAGGACAATGGGCGAGATGCACGCTTCCGCAAAGGAGACTTCTGGGCGGCCGGCGTACATGCGGGGTTTTGCGAGAAATTCGAGGAGGTTTTTGCGCTCGAGGGCGAGGGCGGTGGGGGAGGGGGCTCGGGAGGTGGGGCATGTTACGGTGGGGGAGAGGTAGGGGGAGAGAAGATGGGTGAGGAAGAATTGGGGTGGGAAGAGGATGATGCGGTTTTGGCGGGCGAGAGTGATCCATTTGTTTGGGGGGAGGAAGCGGGCTGCTGTGTGTTCGATGCCGCCGTCGTGGGTGGGGTTGGGGATGACTATTTGGGCTTCTTCTTCTTCTTCTTCTTCTTGGAGGGCGGGGCCCGGTGGGGTGCCTGTTGGTGATGGTGTGGCTTTTTTGGTGGGGGTGGTGGAGCCTAGGGGGAGGAAGTAGAGGTACATTTGGGTTGAGAAGCGTTTGGGGACGTTGGGAGGTGTGATCCAGCGTGTGAATGGGATGAGGGCTTCTGTATCTGGTGTGGCACCCCATTGGTCTAATAAGTTTCTAAATTTTACTTTGCCAGAGTGTACGGCTCTTCGGCCTTCTTCTCGCTCTTTGTCACTGATTTCGGTGAAGAGCTTGCCTGTTTTCTTTGATTTTGCAAGTAAGATTCCACTTTCCTCAAAGGTCTCACGCACAGCTGCTATTCGGTATGCTGGGCCATCTTGATGCCTACCTGGGTGGTCCTCAGCGGGTATTTCACCATCGTGCGTCTTACTGAGAGCGCCACCAGGAAACACATGAGCTGAAGCGAAACTAGATGCCCTGGAGACACGATGGAGCAGGAGAATTTGGTTTATTGGTGATATCAGCAGAACACTGGAAATATCAGTGACAATTCATAACTGTAGAGTCTATATATATTAACCTTGCACTTGGCCTTGGAACCTGCGGTGTCTTGGGCTGCTTCTTCAGCGGCTCGTGATCTGCTGGAGCTGACATCCGGCGTACTCTTATCTGATCGATCACTTGTTGAATTCCAAGGGAGCGCAGTAGTACTGTGTTGTGGGCAGAAGATCGGGTATGGAGAGGACGTTGTTTCAATCGCGGTGGAGCACAAAATATCGGATGAAATGTACGCGTACAAAAGAGCGTTGGTGCAATCAAGGAGCGGGGAGAACATAGTCTCGGCTTTGGCATGGCTCGGCACGGATTGTATTGACAATGGCTTTTGATAGCGCTTTGTGATGTATGGTCACGAAGCAACAAAACGTGGGGATGCCGAGGTTGTGGGTACTAGTTTCCCACTAAGTGACATAGTTGAACAGTCGAGAGATGGATCATTGACTAGCCTAGCTTTACAGGCACTAACTTTAGCAACAAGGATCCGATTACGAAGTAGTACATAGAGATCGTGGTATCATTGCTTTTGAATCTGCCTATTCTCCCTAACGTGAGCCGTCAACTCGTCTCCACCAATCTAATGGTCATGTAAAAACAAACCCTGACAACCAACGCCCTTCACAATGCATGCTCAGACTGAGAGCAGTCTGGTCTAAGAGTAGAGCTTCTTGTCAAAGCTGTGCAGGCCGTGGACATTACCTTCAGCCTGCGCACTGGCAGTTCGCAGCTCAAATCTGACGGTACCATTGTCGACACCCGCGTGCAGCTCGGTCAGACTCTTGATCCCAAGGTCTTGCAGAGAGTGCTGTACACCAGCCATGAGGTATGGGACAAACTTGGTGATGGAACCGCGATCTTGGACGGAGCCCGAAACACCCTGAGCAACCAGTACACGGTCACCCTCAGAGAAGTAGCGCGCAGTACCAGCATTGCTAGCCTTTGAATCCTTGCTGCCAGCGCCAGCCTTCTTGTCTTCCATGGCGGCAATACTGCCCATACCACGGTATGCCTTGACAAGCTGGCCATCACGGCTAACAAAGTACTCTCCAGGAGACTCAGTAGTACCGGCAAGGAGACCACCCATCATGACCGTTGAAGCACCCATTGCGAGACCCTTGACGATGTGGCCAACGTTCTGGATACCACCGTCTGCAATGCAAGGAACGCCGAAGCGCTTAGCAAACGAAGCGACGTTATAGACTGAAGTGGCCTGAGGCCTCCCGACAGCCATGACTTCCTGGGTGATGCAAGCACTACCACTTCCCATACCAATACGCAGACCATCCGCACCAGCAGCAATGAGGGCAGCAGCCTGTTCTCGAGTAACGACGTTTCCGCCAATGACATCGAGTGCAGGATACTTCTCCTTGATGTATTTGATCATCTCAACTTGGTACATGCTGTTGCCCTGGCTGCTATCAAGGATGACAATGTCAAGACCAGCGTCTACCAATTTCTGCAGACGATTCTTGTCCTCAGGTCGGGTACCGATGGCGGCAGCAGCGATGAGCTGCTTGGAGTGGGGCAGCTTGGAGGCGAGGGGGTAGTTCAAGTTCTTCATCAAGTCAGAGCGGGACAAGAGTGCGATCAAGTTGAAATCTGCGTCCACAATGGGAAGCTTGCCCTTCTTTGACTTGTTCAAGATGTAGTTGGCCTCTTGAAGCTCGACGCCATGGCGGGCGGTGACGAGATCGCAAGACATGACGGCAGTAACTGGGTCATCGAGCTTATCATGGAACTGGATGTCGCGGGGTGTGACTATGCCAATGAGCTTGGAGCGGAGGGTACCTTTCTCTGCAGACGCTGTCAGCATACTGTCTCTGTATCTTATATTAGACGAAATTCAGGGTGTACATGTCAGATAGAAATACATTTCTCCACAGCACGACGGAATCGTTGCGGATGAACGAAAGTTAATTAAAGCAAGGTTGATCATCACAAAAGGAGATTAAAAGAAATGTTGCTGCTTACCCGTTACGGGGAAACCGCCAAATCCCCACTTCTCCTTGAGAGCCTTTGCTTCTGCAACAGTGGTCGTAGGCGAGATGACAACGGGATCAAGGATGAAACCGTTCTCGAAGCGCTTGACCTTGCGAACCATCTCTGCTTGGTCATCCTGGGAGCAATTGTGGTGAATGACACCCAGACCTCCAAGCAGAGCAATGTGAATGGCCATGTTGTGCTCTGTGACGGTGTCCATGGGAGAGGAGACAAAGGGTGTCTTGAGGGTAATTCGCTTCGTGATAGGAGTATCCAGGGTGACATCGGAAGCAGGAAAGCCTATGCAGAGTGTTAAAGAAGCTGAAGTAGTGGCATGACTAGCACAGCGTTGAATGCAAAACCAACACACCAATGTAGCCAGGAAGCATGAGGAAGTCATTGTAGGTCAAGCCACCATTCTTGCTGGAATCGATGAGGGTCTTGACATCAATTCCATCGCGCTCTGGGTACTCGTTCTTGAGCACCTCGAGAGCCTTTGTGAAGTCCAGGGCGTTGGAGGAGGTGTCTGTCATGGCGTCGCCGTTGGAAATAGGCATTACGATTACAAAAAAAAAAGAAAGAGCCACTTCTCTAGGAACCGAGAAGAGTTGCAGGGGCTTGACAGAACGAAACAGGCCGTAGTTGGGAGTGCAACTTTGGCCGGGGAAATTTTCCAATTTCCCAAGAAAAAAAGAAGTCGAAAAGTCGAGCGAAGGAATTTGTTGGTTGTGCGTCTGTGCGCAAACGTGACCCCGCCCTTAGCGCGCCTTCCTCGCGTGTCGGAGAGAGGGAAGTTGCCATTGACTGCTGTGGTTGGCGTGAATGGTGAGACTCAGAAAGTGGCAATTCCTTCAGATCCAGCAATTATTAAATGATATTATATCCGTTGTCATCATCCGTTTGTGGCCGACATGTCAGAGTCCGGAAACTTCCATGCCTGGCAAGGATAGAGATGAGGTGTCGTTGAGAGCAAGGGCCTGGAAAGAAATACGCGTCATTAATGAGCATGTTGACGACACTCTGGATCCAATTGAGAGCACTAATACAGTGCAATGCAACAGGTACCTAAGTAGGTAGTAATAAAGATGAGATGACAGGAGTAGGAAGAAGAAGAAGAAGAAGAAGGAGAAGAAGAAGAAGAACAAGCTGCAAGCACGTGGCCTCGTTGCGTTGGTTGTACAGTGCATCATCTGAACGACAATAACAACAACACCAGCAACACCAACAACAACAACATGCCTTGCAATGGTTGTATTACATGATGCAACCCAGAGATTGCAGGTTTGGAGCCATCATCGGGCCTTGTTTCAACAATTCGAGGGTGGGCTGGAACTAGACGCGAGCGGCAGGGAGGTGGTTGTGGTGGCGTTGCCCTTGACAACAAAAACTTGCCGACAACAACCGTGCACATCAAGGACTCTCGCGCACTTCCACTTTGAGATTCAACGCCGCTACGGCCTTCTCACCCGCCGTTGCAAGCTTCACATTCCGTATTACTTTCTTTGGCGGCGCCGTTGTTTGCTGCTCGCACCCTTTGCCCAAGCATCAGCCAGACTTGATCGACTCTGCTGGCGTTGGTTTTAACAGGCAGGCGCCTCCATCCGGTAATAGTTATCGCGGTCGGATCGGCGGCCTTGACAACCTCCACCACCACCACCACCACCACCACCACCACCGCACTGGCATCCTTTCACCCTGCACGACTCATGTCACGCAATCTGAAGCTACAATAATACATATTCAACACACAGCTCCCGTCATGAGCTATTCATACACCCCACATACACGACTGGGGCACCAGACTGCTTCTCCATCGCCCCTCCGCCAGACCTCGATTGCCTCCAATGGCTCTTCCTCGTACTCAAGCGGCACAAACCAGTATCCTCCAAGCCGATCAAGTACACAGTCCAGCAATGCCTCTAATGGGCACCTATCTTTAGGACATCGCCGGGGTCTGAGTGAGGCTACAGCACTCTCACGACCACGAACAGAAAGTTACTTTGGCTCTGAAGACACAGATCCGGGCAGCCAATTTGCGAATGTGCGCAAAGCATTGCGACCACTTCAACAGGCGCCACAGAGCTCGCCAGTGTCTGATGTGCCGGCGCGCGCCATGGCAAGCAGCCCCACTCACACTCATATCCGGTCGCAGAGTGTCGAGAACATGCGACATCAGCCATACGACGGCTCTGGATCGCCCCCTGCCAAACCGCGTCCACTTTCCATAGCCATGTCGCGCACCGATTTTGCGCGCGCACCTACCCGTGACCATTCGTCTCGTCCGCTTTCCACCCACCTTGAGCAACCTGCGCTACAGAGCTTACAAAAATCCTCCACTGGACACTTGCGCACACTGTCCAAGTTTGCCGAATCGGGTTCTGGCGAGGATTTCACCATCAAATCCCCTGAGCAGGAAGTAATGGGTCTTCATGGGCGACGAAGGCTACAACGAACTGACTCTGCGCGCGGGAAAAAGTCGACGTCAACATGGTCGAGCCGCAATTGGATGGATCAGCAACGGCAGTTTCTTCAGGCGTACGAATATCTTTGTCACATTGGAGAAGCAAAAGAGTGGATGGAGGACATCATCGAAACAGATTTGCCGCCCGTGGTCGAACTCGAAGAGGCGCTACGAAATGGCGTCACTCTGGCAGAAATCGTCCAAACCATCAGAGGCCAACCGCTGCGTATCTTCAGAGACCCCAAACTTCAATATCGGCACTCCAACAACTACGCACACTTCTTCAAATTTCTGTCAGAGGTCGAATTGCCAGATTTGTTCCGATTTGAACTGGTGGATCTTTACGAGAAGAAGAACGTTCCCAAGGTCATCTACTGCATCCACGCCCTGTCGTGGCTTCTATTCCGCAAGGGCATTGTCGACTTCCGTATTGGCAATTTGGTGGGAAAGCTTCAATTTGAGGACCATGAACTTGAAGCCACCCAAAAAGGCTTGGATAAGTCGGGTGTTAGCATGCCTAACTTCTCAGGGATGCAGGCAAATTTCGATGTCGAGCCAGAGCCAGAACCCGTCGGAACAGAAGAAGAACGAATCGATCGAGAACTGGCAGAACACGAAGACATTATCTTGGACCTCCAGGCACAAGTCCGAGGAGCTTTGGTGCGCATTCGTCTGGGAAATATGATGCAGGACTTGTGGGACCACGAGCATCTCATTGTGGATTTGCAATCACGCATTCGTGCTGACTGGGCACGACAAATTGCATTCTACCGACTTGACATGCGTCGCTTCGCCGTGAACCTCCAAAGTGCAGCTCGGGCGTATCTTGTGAGATCCAGAATGCGTGGCGAGGAGCAGTATTGGCAAGACAACGAGCCGCAAGTCCTCAAAGTGCAAAACCTCTTTAGGGGTCGCAAGGCAAGAGTGCAGGTACAATATACGAAGTCGCGAATCCATCAACATGACCATGGTGTTCGACAATTCCAGGCAGCCATTCGCGGCGCATTGGAACGACTACGACTTAGCAACCGCTATGAGCAGACTCGTGACACTGAACCGGCTGTTATTCACATGCAAGCCATGGTCCGTGGCGCGCTACTTCGAGCACAGGTCGACCGCGAGTGGGCAGACTTGAAGAACAATGAAGTTCAAATCGTTCAGATACAGGCTCTGTCACGCGCGGCGCTTCTGCGCAAAACCTTCCGAGGCAACCAAGAGAACCTACGTCAAAACGAGTCTATCATCACCATGTTGCAAGCAGCAGCGCGTGGCATTCTTGCCAGACAGAAGAATGCTGCCGTGCAAGACAAGTTGGTAAGCACCGCCGTCAATTGGTCTGATCTGCAATCCAAAGTTCGCGGCAATGTTTTGAGAAGTTCTGTCCGTGACATTCAGGAAGCACTTGAGGCAGAGGAGTATATTGTCACTGATCTTCAGGCTGTTGCAAGAGGTGGGAAGATCCGCTCAGGGGTTGCTGGTACTCTTGCACAACTGGCGGACCAAGAAAGCATTGTTCTCTCCCTTCAGTCTTACATGCGTGGTTTTCTGTCTAGACAGAAGCATTTCTCTAATCTTAAGGCGCTACAGGCTGAAACACCCACTATACTGGATCTTCAATCAGCATGCAGAGGGTTCATGCAGCGGCAACGCACATATGACATACTCTGCGAACTCAATGCTCAGGAGCCAGAGATTGTTCAGCTACAAAGTGTTGCCCGCGGTATGGTACTGCGACTTGAAATCGGCATTCAGCTTGCCCAGGTCGAGGAACATGAAGATGCTCTCGTGGAGCTGCAGTCCCTTGCCCGTGGCATGATGATCCGACAGAAATACGCCGAGAAGAAGCAGTTCTACAAGGAGAACATGGAGAAGGTTATCAAGATCCAAAGCTTTGTGCGCGGACGGCAGCAAGGTGAAGCGTACAAGAGCTTGACCAGTGGGAAAAACCCACCCGTATCGACAGTCAAGAACTTTGTCCATCTTCTGAACGATAACGATATCGATTTTGACGAAGAAATTGGTAAGTAATCATCTCGTTTACATTATGATATATATTAACGATTCAATAGAATTTGAGCGCTTGCGAAAGACTGTGGTGCAACATGTACGACAAAACGAGCTCGCGGAGCAGTACATTGATCAGCTCGACATCAAAATTGCACTGCTCGTCAAAAATAAAATCACGCTCGATGAGGTGGTCAAACACCAAAAGCACTTTGGTGGCCATGTTGGCACTCTTCTTAGCAGCAAAGACATATCCTCTAAAGACCCATTCGACTTGAAGGCGCTCAACAAGAACTCTCGGCGCAAACTAGAACAATACCAAGAGTTATTCTTCATCCTCCAAACACAGCCGCAATATATGGCTCGCCTCTTCAGGCGTGTTCGCGAGCAGGGCCTTGGCGAGAAGGATACTAAGCGCATCGAACAGCTGACCATGAGCCTATTTGGACTTGCACAAAAGCGCAGAGAAGAATACTGGCTACTGAAGTTGCTCGCACGCTCACTCAAAGAGGAGATGGAAGCCTGTGCAACACTTCAAGAATGCGTCCGTGGGAACTTTTTCTGGGCCAAGCTCTTTGGAAGTTATGTTCGATCCCCACGAGATCGTAAATTTTTGAAAGATGTCTTGGGCCCTGTCATTCGAGAGAATATCATTGAGAATGAGCATCTCGACTTGGAAAGCGACCCTATGCAAATCTATCGGTCGGCAATCAACAATGAAGAGCTCCGCACTGGCCAACGAAGTCGACGTGATCCAAATGTCTCCCGAGATGTTGCACTGAAAGACCCCGAGACTCGAGGAACATTCATCCATAACCTTCAAGATCTTCGCGACGTTGCAGATCAATACTTTGCCATATTTGAGGAGGTTTTGCATCGGATGCCATATGGTGTGCGCTATCTAGCCCAGCAGATGTTTGAAGAGCTGCGTCTCAAATTTCCATACGAAGCGCAAGAGCAGCTTCTACAAATTGTAGGCCATTGGGTCTGGCGAGCATATATCCAGCCTGCACTTGCGCAGCCACAACACTGGGGTGTTGTCGACCGCGGTCTGTCGCCAGTTATGGGCAGGAATCTCAACGCTGTGAGCAAAGTACTCAGCCAAATCGCGGCAGGAAAACTCTTTGGAGGCGAGGATCTTTACTTGCAACCACTAAATAGCTATCTTACAGAAGCTATTGATCGGTTACAGGAAATCTGGTCGAACAGTAAGTGAACCGTTGCAAACCTTGCTTTCTGACTAACATGTTACAGTGATCAATATTCGCGACGCTGAAACACAGTTCGAAATTGATGAGTTTAACGACTTATTCGCACGAACCAAGCCAACACTCTATATTAAACTCGCAGATGTCTTCGCCATCCACAACCTTGTCATTGATGATTTACCCAGTCTTTGCCCATTGCAAGATGATCCATTACGAGAGGTTATTCGTGAGCTCGGTAGCGCAAAGAACAACGAAAACGAATTGCTGCACGTCAGCTCTACCGAGATCACCTTGACCCTCAACCCCAAGTATCACGAACAAGAGGGTGAGTTGATTCCCCTTTAAAACTCTTGTGCCCCTTCTAACAACGACAGATCCGGATGCTGCGATTAAATCGCTCTTCATGGAAACCAAGCGATACGTGCTTTACATTATTCGCGTCCAGACTGGCGCCAACCTCACCGAGATCATGTGCAAACCCATTACACTTGAAGACGAAGACCGCTGGGACGCCCTTGTTCGTGAAGAACTAGCTGCCCAACAAAAGGACCGATCAAGAAAATACAGCTATGTTCGCTCATCCGCCGCATCCACATACACCACGGACATGGGATCAAATTCGGTCTTGGATCTCAACTACCCAACATTGAAGCAATATTGCTTGGAGAATATAATCCATCTACAACGCGCTGGGCGCATCTCACAACACAACAACTACCAAGACCTCCTTAACGCAATTGCAGTAGACATTCGAACCAAGCATCGACGCAGAATCCAGCGCGCCAGAGAACTCGACGGCGTTCGAAGCACACTTTCCTCTCTCGACGAGAAGGCGCACTTCCTGGAAGGCCAACTGAAGTCATACAATGATTACATCGAGCAAGCAATGGTCACATTACAATCCAAGAAAGGCAAGAAGAAGTTCCTCCTTCCCTTCACAAGACAATACAACCACATGCGCGAACTCAAAAACTCGGGCCGCTCCTACCTCTTCGGCTCCTTCAAGTACTCTGCTCGCAATCTCGCTGAAAAAGGCATCCTAGTCTCATGGAACGGCTACCCCGAGCGCCAATGGGACCGTCTCGACATCACCATCTCCAGCAACCAGACCGGCATCTTTGAAATCCAGGGTTCCCAAGGTTCCATGATGATCCCTGGCGCTTTCGCAGAGGTCCCACTCGACGGCCTTCTCCAAGCACAATTCGACAATCACCAATTCATGAACCTCTTTGGTGATGGCCGGGATGGCAGTGGCTCCGGCGCAGTCCGCGTTAATGTTAATTTATTCTTACATTTGATTTTTAAGAAGTTTTATCGCGATGAATGAAAAAAAAAACTTCTTTCCAAAACAATTCGAGAACAAGACACAGTAGGGTTAAAAAGGGTTGGTGTTTAGTAGGTGCTGTTGCTGTTGCTGGTAGTGGATTGCATGGGTCTGGTGTTGTTGTTGATGAGAGATTCTTTTTTCTTCCTTTTTTTTTTTTTGTGTGTGTGTGTGTGTGTGTGTGTTGTCCCAGGGGGCCAATTTATGTGTAACGACGAACATGGCGCTTGTCTTTTTTCCCCCTTCTTTCTTCTTTCTTCTTTTTTTCAACAATATCTTTTGGACTACTAGGCTGAGTAGGAGGAGTGGTGGGTAGCAAGGCGTGGAGTGGAGTGGAGGAGTTGGAGATTGGGAATGGGGTTGTATGTAGCAACGTGCAGTAGTATATGTTTTATGTATTGCTAGTCTTTACTAAGTAACGTAATGAATGTATGAATCTGCATATAAATATTCTCTTCTCCCTTTTTTGGGGGATTATTGCTTGTGTTGTTGGGTAAAGTAGTTGGTTACTTGTAAGGAGATTTTGAATGTAAATTTCCTAAGATGTGAGTCTCCTAGGTAATATGGATTTCGGTAGTTACCGGGGATGATATTAACTATCTACCCTCTTTCCCCTATCAAGAATGATACTTTTTTCAGAAACCCAAAATTTATCTTCATAACGCTTGGATTGTGATGTTGCTGTTCATTTGCTTGCTTACCATGGTGACGCTGTTGGCTCATGTACGCTGAGTATGTATGCAAGGCAGTTACACACAACCTAAAACAGCTCCATTCCGCGAGCGCAGGGACGAAGTTACGAAAACACGATTTTTTTTTTCTCTAATGGCTCTGAGCTATCCCGCGTTGTTATGAAATCGTCGATGAATCTTTACTTATGCTCTGGTATTGCGTGGAAACTACCTAGGTAGGTAATCTTCAGAAATGGTCTTCACTCGAAGATGTTTTGTTGCATGCAGTCAGCGACCCTTTGCAATAGGGGTATACCCCGCAATTACGTAGCATCCTAGTAGTAACAAGGAGAAACAAGAAAAACAAGCATTGAGATCCCGTGTGTAACGAAATCAATGACTTTGTTAGCTTGGCCTCTGATACCCTCCTGCCAAGCTATAGGTATTCCTAACCCGCTGGTACCCTAGAGCTTACGAGCATGTCAAAGTCTAACTTAGCTGCGTGGCTTAACCAAGTTAAAGTCTTTGAAAAATCCATGGTGCAGGTGGTCAGCAACTGCTTTCGTATAGTGAATTTAGAGGAAAGAGGAATTGATTATTCCAAGTCTGGGTAGTATATATCTCCAACGCTTACTTCTTCTAGGTAGCTATGCAAGTTACTACATTTAACATTGGTGGTTCAAGGAAAAATAGTAATAGAGATTCAGCTCGAAATACGTATCAATGGTTGTAGCAAAGTTAACTGTTTGATGTCTATTCTGCATATTTTCGATTCAAGGATTTAAATGCGGAATGTTACACTTTTGGTATCCGAAAATCGTGTGCTTATGTTCTAATTGAGCTAAGTTCGAGCCTTGGGATTCGCGTGGTAAGACAGGCTGGTTGTGTCTTGGTCCTTGGACTCTGTCAGCTTCATTAGCTTCAGGTCGTTCTTCACCTGAATTGAATACGTCATTTAGGGTTCTAATAAGTAGTGGCAGGTAATAGATATTATAGTTTGCATAGTCAATGGTTGTTGGATAGTGATTGAAGACTGAGGTCCTAACTTTCGTTGGTAAGCAAGATACTAGTCGTCGATCGCCACCTCGTGAAGAAATAAGATCTTAGGGCTTTCGTAGAATATCGACAATATAGGTAACTATGATGAAACCTTATACCTTTCCAAGCAACAAGCTAAACCCTTAGTTACTAACGTTCGACGAATCAAGTCTCGATATCGCGACCAATGCGGCCCGTTTATTATTGATTAACCGGAAATCCTAATCCTCGATGGGAACCAACTTGGCACTTTGATGGTCTGTAATATTAGGTTACATTGCCTAACTAACTAGAGATCTGCACGAGCATGAACGGCCCGAGCCTGATCACGGGGATCAGAAAGACCAATTGAGTAGCACTGATGACACACACTATATGCTAGCACCTTATTATCCATTGCTCCATTTGTCTTTACCAATTTTTAAGGTATTCAGATACTTGCAGACTCTCGATTATACACGACGCAAACGTAAGGTCACAAACCACTCTTTCGCAGGCCAGGATGGGAACATTTCAATTGATTGTTAAGTGAGTGGGTTCCAAATTCGTCACTCAATTATCTAACGGTTTTGTGTCTACTCTCGTATAGGTCTTCGCATGGTGAAAGTAGCAATGCTGCATGTCAGCTCGGTTTGCCTGTCGGCACAACATGAATGCTGATCTGTCGATACGACTATCATCATGGAGTCTGATCGTAGCACACGTATGCTGATCAAAAATCGCGCAGAATAACGCATGGGCATGGTACTCGTGGGAATCCAATGAGATTGGGTGTAAACCCGACAATATCAAACACAGTCACTTGAACTATCAACTGCACTTAAACCTTGAGAACGTATAAAGCGGCTCAGCTTTCCGTGTATTGACTGCTCATCGCTATCACCTCAATTATAATCTGATTCGAGTTGGTCAACTTTTCACGCTGCTTGCACTTCATCTCCACTGCCATCTGCCCCAATACTGAGCAAGCATACTATGAAGCTTCTTCTCCTTTCGGCTATATTCAGCGCTGCTTCTGCCACCAATCTGATCCTGTGGCCGCAAGCAAATGCTTGTGCTGGGAACGGTGCTGTCTGTGTGAACGTCAGAGAGAGGACCTGCTGCCTAGAGCAAGGTAAGCTTTGGGGATCTGCTTCAGCTGTGGGTGGAGGAAGCGGCGACGTTGCCGCAGCCTGGACGAAGCGAGGAAATCTCTACTGCGGTGTACAAATCACGCCCACCAAGCCTATTCCTATTTGCTTTACCTCGGGCCTTGAAAGTTCCATCGGGGGCATTTCTTGGGAACATCAGTCAGGGAAGAGGATGGACTCTTCGGCCCCTGTCGAACACGTCGAGGGCGACGAATTCTATTCTGACGGAGTAAATATGTACGTCATCAGCAAGGTGAAGATGGCACAAGTTCAGTCAGGACGGCCGGCCGAAAAGAAAGACCAGCTAGAATGGTTCAAAGCGCATGCAGACACGGTCATCAACCACGAAACGAATATCCCAGTCACCAAGGCAGAAATCCCAGAAACGAGTCAGGAGAAATAAGGCGAAGCTACATATCCCAGCAACGTCGGTTTAACGAATGTTCGGCACAACGTAAAGAAACAGTCTCGCCCTATGGACCTAAGGCGAGCAGAGATGGACTAAGGACGATCATTACAGCTACTAGTTCGAGAGAGTCTATGTGGATCTTGTTTCTTTATGTGATGATGAGTTACATTCATTACCTGCCAATAGTTTGCTGTATAGCAATCCCTCGGATATATCATCGAAAACCTTGATTCTCTTGATCATGTGCCCAAATTAGTGTGATTTTAGTGAGACCTGCATTTCTGATGTGCAATGACCTAACTTGAGTTCATTGTAGAATACTATAAGGAGGAAGCTTTTAGATCCTTGTTTCCCTGTGCAGTCAATTACATTATGTCTGCCATTATCAAAGATCTAAAGGTAGACTTACCAAGGTCCTTGAATAGATTTTCGCATAGAAAGTTTAATGTTGGTACCGACCCTTATAATGGAAGTTAATCATTTTCGAGTCTTCTTTGGCTACCTATAAGTCCACATTGCCAAATCGTGTGTCTATGGGTACATTATTGGCCATTGTTACGTTTCCAGTAGCGCTTGGATTGGAGGTTGGTGTTATGGTGAGGGTAGATCATGATGTGTATGTAGGCATTATCGAGAGAATTCTTGCTCTGTATAAAAAATACCCACTAGTACCTATTTGCTCGAAGATTTACTGTCCTTGGTTAAAATTCTCGGTTATTCTCCCGAGGTTTAGTTAACTAGTGGACTAATGCGTCGAATGGCTGTGGTAATAGTTGCCTTCGAGACTTAATCATGAATACCTTTCAAGTGATACTTGGCATCATTGCTATAAGGAGGATGTTCGGGTCTTTCAATTACTGTGGGGTGAAGCGTACACTGTATAGTAGTGATTCTGGGGGAGCACAAGATGAGGCCTCCAGCACCAGAACTACTCGATGACCCCAAATCAAGCATCAGGACAGGTCCAGAGCGACTCTAAAGCTAGCATTCTGGTATTTCGTATCATACTGGACTTTATAGATGTCAAGTTTCAGGTGCTCACGAACCTCACCGTAAATTGTTAGTCGCAGTTGAAACCGCAATACCTAGTTAATTATGCGCACCTTGAGATTAATACAAACTTCAGAAACAAGTCTACGACAAAAAAAAGTTTCAAGAACTGTCATTGTCTTCATAATAGCTTGAATGACGTACCCGTTTTGGCAATCAGGATGCCTTGAGATTCTGCCCAGACTCAAGTACCTAAGTAGTTGAAAAAGGCGGTGAGGGTGATGGCTTATCTTGATGGGCATTGGGCAACCAAGTACCAATGTCATTATGAATGATCCAAGACATGGCTAAACATTTTCTAAGCTAGAGTGGGGGGCCAAATGCCATGGAGACCTTGGCCAGGCGTCCAATCTTTAAAACGTCTCAAATGAAAGATTGAAATCATCACGTACATTGTTTATTAGGCACAGATCGTGAAGGTCAATGAATTAGGTGAGTAGCTAGGTATCGTCGCGTAGCTCATGGCCGCGCAAGAATTAGATGGGCTGCGGACGCAACTGGAGACGCTACAGCGCTCGCACGAAGCACTCCTAAAAAGCGTATCAGTCTCAAATGGAAGCTTCGGCCCATCTGAAGTTCCGCATCGCTCGCAAAGACAACTGGGCGCTGATGCCGTCTTTGCCGACGCGTCTACACTTTCAGACAGTAGCAGCGATGATGAAGATGATTTCTTCGTTCAGGATTCGTTGCCATCTAGCTGGTTTGATCATGAGCACTTGCGCGAACACCTGAAGACCCACAACTGGACCGAGCATGGAAGAGAGATATTGGCGCCAATCGTGTCAAATCCAGCGAGAATATCAAAGCAACCGCATTTGTTCCATCTGGGGTCAGGCCCTGCAGATGACCGAAGCCATTACAGTCATTTCCAGGTCTACGATGTCGGCCCAAATGGATTACCAGAGCTTGTGGAAGTCAGTGGCTCTGACAATACCATGAGCAAGGCAACGGAAATTTGGCATAGTCTTAGAGACATTGGCAAGAGCGAGGATAAGAAGACAGTCGGACGTATTACGGTAGCTCGCGAACCTTCACCGATCTTGTTTGGTGCACTGCATTTGACTCTTCACCATGTGTTTGATATGGACGAGCTATTTCGACATCTAGTCCAAACTGAAGCATCGTCGGCTCATATGTTCCGATGTTTCGATGAAGATAAAAGGCATCAGAATACCTACTTCTTCAACTTTGAGTACTATACAATCATTGGAGACGAATGCAGACCCATGGATTGGCAACGTGCCGACAAGGCCACTAGCATGCATGACAGCCATGTCCCGCTTAGCAGATGTAGTGCTGTGGTAGCATTAGCCTTGCTCGACAAAAGTCCACGACGCATTCGAAACAGAGGTAGACGGGCAAAGACCAAATACGGCTGGGTCTATGATCTCTGGAGCCCGTGGCAAGTGCTGCAACTAGAATGCTTCCCAGATTGGAAAAGCACACCCGTCAACAACACTCCCTACACCTTCGAGACCGGCCACCGGTACCTCAACGGAGCCGAAGCCTTCCTCCACTCCCTCCTGACCGAATACCGCGATGCACGAAAGCGCTACGACGAAATCTACAAGCAAATATCCAACCTCGTCACACTTCCCCTAGGCTTCCTCTTCAACGAAGAACTGCGCAAAAAACGCCTCTTTGAAGACAAAGACTTTACCTGGACCCGCCGCTACTTCTACGCACACCAAGCCCTCGGCAACGTCAACGACTCGATCAAAAGCATGGTTGACGCATTCGAAGATACCTTCTCCGAAGACGTCTGGGAAGGCACCAGCAAAACCCTCTGGCCCCTCTTCGACGACTCCCCACGCAACGAGCACTGGAAACGCCGGCTACGCACATTACGCCTAGACTTTGAGCGCGAAATCAAGGAACTACGAATCATCCAGCGCGAAAACAACGAACGCAGACACGAAATTGAAACCCTACAAGACCAGCTCTTTTCAGGAACCAGCATCCAGGAATCCAGGAAATCGGTCGAATTGGCAGATGTCACTGTGCATCAGGGGTATAATATCAAAGTACTGACGATTGTGAATTTGTTCTTCATGGTAATGAAACAATCCTTGTTTCTTCCTGTTACACACTCTTTCTTCATGGTGTAATTACTGATTTTGCCTTGAAAATTTTAGCCTTTGACATTCGTTACTTCCATCTTCGGCATGACCAACATGTCACCCGATCCAGCGCCCTTTTGGCCCTTTGGCGTCACGCTAGTAGCCATTTGTATCCCTTTCTTCAGCATCATAGGCTTCCTCTCTACGAAATACGGGTATAGCATGTGGGCTGCGAAAACAGCGCAGGTGTGGCGCTGGTTGCGGTCGAAGAAAGAGCCCGGGGAGCAAGGAGGCGTAGATGGGGAGGAGTGGGAGCCGAAAGGTAGGGTAAATAGAACGCTGTCAACGGAAGAGGGGATACGCTTGAGGATGGGAAGGAAGAGGGTACAGAGCCATCCTAACATTCAGCGGATGGTGCAACGCATGGGGGAGGGCAGAGAGAGTGGATTGACACGAATGGGTATGGTGGGGGACAATGAGATGGGTGGGAGGTCAAGTAAGGATACGGTCATTAATGTAGGAGCGTCATGATGGGAAAAGTCTTTTGTTAATGTCCTCCTATTCTTGCAAGTGGATTACCCTCCTTAATAACCCAAACATCTATCCCCACTATAACAGAATCCAAGACTTCCGAGGTCCTATACACTTAATACCATCTACAAACAAAACTACTACAAGTATAGCAACCCAAGTTTCTCCCCCATACATACTTTAAGAACCTGATAATTCTGATGCGCATAACAAAACACATATGACAAATATAAATTCGTTGGCCTGCCTTACAAATGCTCTTATAAAGGTCTTGGTGCAGCAATACAGGTTGTATGAATGTATCAGAACATGTCGGTAGTTCCTCTCTACAGCTGCTTTATCTAGGCATCCTGGTGATAGCCGATGGCTGAAAAGATTTGAAAGACGGATATTTTAAGTGCACAGGTGAAGGTGAGATGTTATGTTATGATTTAGGGTTGGGAAGGACCTAACTATTCGATAATAATTTAATAGCCCTTGCGTATTTCCCTTTTAGGAAATCATATCCGAGGTTTGTTAATCATCGAGGTTTACACAACATGACTGGAAATTAGCCCGACATGAGGCCATCTCATAGGTCAAAGCTTTCAAAAGGAGCAGTACGAGTAACGTGGTATCAAGTGTGTTTTTTTTCCTGTATTTGTTGCTTCCGTCTTGAGCGGAGAATAATATACATGCGTGAGAATGATCAATGAAGACTATTCAAGCTGAAAAGTCCAGCTACTAAAACGTCTTCACTGGGTCATAAATCAATCTAGGAGTTTATCCTTCCTTTGCGTACTCTGATCGTCTCAATCACAATCTACTTCCTCCTATTTTGGCTCATGCCCAGAATCTGCACCATGCGAACAAAGATGTTGATAAAGTCTAATTCGAGAGAGATTGCTTCATTGACTGGGTCCTTGGGCTTTAGGCCTTGCTCAGCCAAGCGCGCATGGTGCAGGACCTTTTGTACATCGTATAAAGTGAAGCCACCAAACACGACAAGACCACCGTACAGCCAGATATTCTCGGTGAACATGAGGGTTCGGGCAGCAGTAGCAGGGACAACCATGGGAGCAAGACCGGACAGGGCAACAATGGCAACGCCGGCAAGGAGTGGGCCTCCAATATAAAGGTATTTGTCCGTCTTGGCGGTGGCACCAACAAAGGCGAGTGAGCCCATCAGGCCAGCAGTGTAGAGACCCGCGCGAGCCAATATGGCAGGGTTCATGAAGAATAATGGCGAGAGGAGCATAGCTTGGGTGACATTGAAGGCTGACCAAAGGGCATACTTCTGGACGTAGCTAGGAAAATGTTAGCGTCTCATCATTGGTGCAGTCCTAACAATACTTACTTGTTGGGATTGGTAGCCAGAGTTCCATACATAGTACCAATACTACCGACGAGGCCCACACCTAGGACAAGCCAAGGATTTGCTGCCATAAGCCTGAAGCTCCAGCCATTCATATGGAGTGCGCGCGCAGCAACACCAATCATGCCCACGCCCAAGCCGGTATGCATAAAGGTGTCATTGAGGTAAGCCTGTTCGAAAGGCGGCATGCCGCCATCTTCGCGTGTCTCGCGGTTGAAGACAAAGTTGATAGCCAAGAGGGTTGCGCCAAAAATGCCAGCTCCATACAGCAATCGCTGTCGCAAGTCGCCCTGCGCCAAGGGGTTGTTGTAAGCAGCCTGTTGGTACGAGCGCCGGAACGCGCGGCGGAACTTGGACACATTATGCGAGGTGGAAATGGGGATTGAGGGCTTCTTGGGCGAATACAAGTGTGGGTGTTGCTTGAGTGGCGTATTGTGGAACGAGGCGCGCCAGGTGAGGGATTGCAGTGGCCTTGGCGCAGCTTGCTTGAGCGTCGCCGGGATGGCAAAGGGCCTGCGCAAGAGGAACACCATGATGGTGGGTGGGTGATGCCGTCGGACGGAGAGTGCTGGCGGTGGAACTGCGGGCGGCGGATGGTTCAAGTAGTTCTATCATTCTATGACGTGGAAAGCTCGAGAATTAGCTAACTGGTGGTCTGTGCTCCTTAACTCCGGAGTTCCGGGGAATGCTTGGTGAATGAAATTCAAGATTGAAATCATGTTGATTTAGTCAGGCTGTGAAGATTACATTCACTATTGACTAGCACTGTTGGACACACAGAGTAGAGACCTTTTCACACTACAAACTCCGCGTCAAGCAACATACCTATGTAGGGACCTAACCTTGGAATTACGTCGCGTTTTTGTCCATGTATAATACCTAGGTAATACCTAGGTACCTATTTACAACCCCACCATTTCTACCTACTTAGTCTTTCAAATCTGGAAAGTTTCTCAAAAAGTGACTCGGGCACTCGTATCCACCCGGATGGATATCCAAGTACAGCTGGTGATACTGCTCAGCGTCCCACCACTGTCCAGCTGGCAGAATCTCCGTGACCACGCCACCCTTCCACCACTGCTCATTCACCTTCTTGGTGACATCGCGCGCTTGTTGCTCCTGCTCGGTGTTGTGGTAAAATATAGCCGACCGGTACTGGCTGCCCGTGTCTGGGCCCTGACGGTCGGCCGTGGTGGGATCGTGCATCTTGTAGAGGAATTCCAAAAGTGTGCGATATGAGACTTCCTTGGGATCGTAAACTACCTGGAGAGCTTCCGCATCTTTCTCACAACATCAGTGTCAAGTCATCTAGACAAGGTGCCATTGTGCTTACGTCCAGTTCGTCCACTACATACAACGCGGTAACTCGGGTTATTGGTGTCGCCACCGATATATCCCACTCGAGCATCGAGGAGACCCTTGTTCTTAAACTGTCGCCTGTACATGTGCTCGACGCCCCAAAAGCATCCAGCTGCAACGGTGGCGGTTTGCGCGCCTGCAGGCACATTCATGGGTTGAGCGGGGGCGTTGGACATGGTGCTAGATGGACGAAACAGCTTGGTCAAAAAGGACATAGAGAGATATGACAAGAAAATGAGGACAAAGGTAGAGAGTATCTTCAGCTTGAAAGGATTTTCTCTCTTTTGGTGGGCGAAAGCGAAAGTATTATGAACTAATTACCTACAGATTTGCGATTCGCGCGCAAGGATGTCTCTGACGCCATCACCACAACTGACGAATCGAGCTTCAGCCACTGTGGCAATGCCCATCGTTTACGTTTACGGCGATTTCCGTCTTTCACAAACCTGGGGGGCATGACTGTGCCGCATTACATTTGCGTGTGAACGTCAATTCTATCTTGGTGGATGTATATTGTCTTCTAGTTATATCTTCTTTATCCAGGTAGTGTTAATAACTAACTAATTAACTAACTAGCGGCTGGGAGGACAACTCTGGGAAATAGTTAGTTAACTAACTTCAATTAACACCTTAGGTAACTACACCTCGTTGTACTATGGTTGCGAGCCACGAGCTGAGTTCGGCGCTTATGTACCCACAAGGTAGGTATACATCCGTATTCCTTCAGTGTTAGTTATAGGTCAAATGCAATAGTTAACCTTCCCGGCGATTTTGTCTGCTATTATTAGTTATTACCTAGGGAGTGAAGCGACCCAACACACAACAGACTCTCGCATACATCTGGCCTTCTGGTAGTCAGTTTCATAAGACGAGTCTTACTCATCTTTGAACGTTCTGTATCTCAGCTCACTACTTATGGATTTCCCAGGATCGGACTCCGTCGTGCAGG
This sequence comes from Shiraia bambusicola, assembly GCA_028220655.1. Taxonomy (NCBI): domain Eukaryota; kingdom Fungi; phylum Ascomycota; class Dothideomycetes; order Pleosporales; family Shiraiaceae; genus Shiraia; species Shiraia bambusicola. Next base: position 371,931 of record SSBG01000021.1, on the reverse strand, counting down.
CATCGCTGTCACACAAGCCGACCTCGGGAGAGGTTCCACTGCAGTCTTCAACCTTCAGCGCGCAACACCATGACCACCAAGTATCTACAAGCGCACTTCTAGTGCCCAGCCCTAGCTACACGAAATTCGTTATCAATTGTCAATCTATACCGTCGACGTTGGTTATCGTCAAACATGGTAAAGCGGCCGATCGGATCCCCACGATAATTACCTACATACCTAACTTTTCCCATCACCAGGTAGGTACACTAAGCTTGTCGCACCGCATGTTATTTTTGTCTCCACCATCCGTATCCATTACCTGCCCTTGCAGGGACAATCGCTCGCTAATGTAAATGGTAGATCGGGTCTTGAGCAGTGACGCAGTGACAAGCTTTAATTTAGATTAATCTACCCGCGATGTCTGCGTGCCAGCTTGGAGATCTACGACAAGGGACAGTTTCCATGGGGAAATCTTGTCCCCGCCCAGACTCTATTCTCAGCTGTTGCGCCTCACGCGGTCTCATGAGCGTCGTTACCCAACATTCAGGCCTTGCGTTACTATTCTTGGTGCAATACCTCAGCCCAATAGATTTGTTCGATTCAACTTTAATCTGCTGTGGCTGAGAATTGTCTTCAGACGAAGCTGCATATCCGCCAGGCCAGGGGAAACTGGATCAACTGGTCATCATCTGATATATGACAATGGTGCATCCCACATCTAGTCCATGGCGGTCATTCGTATCCGACATTCTGTCGTACAATCGGCCCTGGAAAGGCCATAACCTACCTTGCCAGAACTCGTATACTCGCTCACCCTTCCCCAGGTAAAACGGGCGGCACACCAAATGAACAATGAGTAGTTTACACCTCTAGTCCAGGGTATAGTCAATGTCTCGACAGGGTTAGTCCATATGCACCTGCCTCATAAGATTCTGGCAAGCTATGACCATACACAGCGCAGGATTGTATCAATGAATTGAGCCCTATCGCTTCTCCACATATTATTGCTTCGTTTCAGAGAATCTTTAGGATCGCCATACGAAAATGGCTGACAGCGAAACCCGTTCTTAAACACGAAAGCAGCTAAAGACTTATGAGCATAAACGGGCCGCCGATCCAGCCGTACCTGATATCACTATAGGAACTTGGTACTACCTAATAGTGGACTCGGTCTTGTGGTTATATGGAGGAAGGATTTATTGCCAGAGCCTTAGAAAGAGAGGACTTGTATATAACTCTATCATATCCCCCACCATAATGATGATCATCCACCTTCTTCCAGTATCGATTCCAGCATAATTAAGCCTTTTATTCCTCCATTTGAGAATTACAATCTCAGCTTAGTTATTCAAAATGAAGTGGCTTCTTACTCTTCTCCCTCTCGCTGCTGCAGTCCCAGCTTCTTCCAACGCCAAACCTGACGATGCTCCACCACCAGGCTCAGTATGAACTATCGAACTTGGCTACTGGTGAAAAAAAAACTCTAATCCTTAGCAGGTCAAGATCCGAGGTGTAACCTATGGCGGAACTGGCTGTCCTCAAGGCACCATGATTTCTCAAATTTCTAACGACCGTACCATTGTCACCCTCATCTTTGACTCGTACATTGCCTCGATTGGCCCTGGCATCCCTGTCACCGAGCAGCGGAAGAACTGCCAACTCAACGTTGATCTCGAGTACCCCGGAGGTTTCCAATACTCCATCATGTCTGCTGACTACCGTGGATATTCCTCCTTGCAGAAGGGCATCACTGGTTTACTCAAGTCCACCTACTACTTCTCTGGACAAACTGCTCAGGTACAATATCTCGACACATGATTATATGGCACATCATTTGCTAACACCTCAACAGTCTTCTACAGAGTATAAGTTTGAAAGCCCTGGCAACGGCGACTACGTCAAGCACGACGAGGCGGATAGCACGTCCATTGTCTGGTCTCCTTGCGGCTCTAGTGGCATGCTCAACATCAACTCTCAAGTCCGTCTGACCAGCGAGAATCCCTCTGCCACTGGCCTTCTGACCACCGACTCTACCGATCTCAAGTTCAAGCAGGTTGTCTACGTTCAGTGGCAGAGGTGCGACATGTCCGACTAAATATGAGTAGCTAGCTGCTTGCTGCGCTCGCAAGGATATCCAAGTTTTGGGGCCTAGTGAGTGAATGGGACTGGGGCATTAAGAGAGGCCTGGAGGCTGCCACAGTTTCCATCAATTGGAGTCCTCGTTGATAGGCACTTTCTCTGTAGATATGAATAGATATGTATGAAGTTCACTGTGATATTTTTTTTTCTCGAGGTTGTAGTGACTTAACAGTCTGATCCGAGACGTTGATTATATGGCGCCAAATGTGAATCAAAGTCGACTGCAATGTCGTACACATAGAAGAAGCCAGTCAAAATGTAACCCTAGCAACTTGTGTAAACACATCCACACACATCAGCCTGGCTGGAATAGGCAAGTGACAATAAGCGGCGCATTCGAAGGGAAAACGTCGGTACTAAGTCAATGCAACAGAAGCTAGCACATAACAATAGCACTGTAATCATGACTTTAATAATAATGTGCAAGGTGGGAAAAGGAGAAGGAGAGTCACGTGCTTGGCGTCAGGGTCGCGGTTGCTGTTTAGATCCCTGTCTGTTTTGGGCGCACGAGCCATGCCAAACATTGAGACTCCCGAATTCAACGCATCGTCATCCACCACCGCGGACATCAACAATACTCCTTCGCTTTGGCACACCTATACTAATTGGCCAAGGTAGCGCTGTGTACTAACCATTTTTTTTTTCAGTTTCAAAGCACTGCAATGGCTGCCGACGGGGCATCGTCCATTTCTGTTACGGTGCGAGTTCGTCCCTTTACCATTCGAGAAGCCGCGCAGCTATCCAAATGCGATGATCAGGCATTGTTCCTCGGCGATGGCTCGCTGGCTGCTGCGCCGACTCCAAAGCTGAGCTCCAAAGGCATACGGCCTGTTATCAAAGTTCTCGACGAGAAGTGCCTGTAAGGAGCTCCACACTACTCTCCACAAGTGATGGTAGCTAACAAGCACACAGCATCTTCGACCCTCCAGAAGACAATCCAGTCCAGAGATTCTCACGGTCTGTTGTTGGCCCCCAAGGCAAGCGAGTCAAGGACCAGACCTTTGCATTCGACCGAGTCTTCGACGAAACCACTACACAAGGCGACGTGTACGAGGCAACTACCAAGCCTCTGTTGGACAGTGTGCTGGAAGGGTACAATGCGACTGTGTTTGCATACGGAGCCACTGGCTGCGGAAAGACGCATACCATCACGTAGGTTAATAATTCCCTCATCACATGGCTTAGTTGCTGACTAGGTGGGCAGTGGAACTTCACAGCAACCAGGAATCATCTTCATGACAATGCAAGAACTCTTTGAGAAGATACAAGAAGTACAGGAAACGAGGGTCACTGAGATTACCCTTTCGTACCTAGAAATCTACAATGAGACAATCCGCGATTTATTGGTTGAGGGTGGTAGCAAGGCTCCACTCATGCTACGAGAAGATGCAAACCAAGCAGTCTCGGTAGCAGGCCTTTCCAGCCATCGGCCCCAGAATGTGAGTGGAGGCCAGCGAGTATCTAGTAAATGAGCTAACAATGCCACAGGTGCAAGAAGTCATGGACATGATAGTTCGTGGCAATGAATGGCGTACAATCTCTCCAACCGAAGCAAACGCGACTTCGTCACGATCACATGCCGTCTTGCAGATCAACGTATCGTCAAAAGACCGTAACGCGTCCGTCAACGAGCCACATACCATGGCCACACTAAGTATCATTGACTTGGCGGGAAGTGAACGTGCTAGTGTTACGAAGAATCGCGGTGACCGCCTGATAGAAGGTGCCAATATCAACAAATCATTGCTCGCGCTCGGAAGCTGCATTAACGCGCTGTGCGATGTGCGGAAACGGAATCACGTTCCGTACCGTAATTCGAAGCTCACTCGGTTGCTGAAATTCTCTCTTGGGGGGAACTGCCGAACTGTAATGATTGTGTGCGTCAGTCCTTCCAGCGCTCACTTTGACGAAACACAAAATACGCTCCGTTATGCGAACCGGGCGAAGAACATCCAGACCAAGGTTACCAAGAATGTGTTCAACGTGAACCGCCACGTTAAGGACTACTTAAAGAAGATTGACGAGCAACGCGCCCTGATCGACGAGCTGATGAAGAAACAAAAGGACTTTGAGGGAAGCGCATTCGTCAAGTACCAAAAGCAAAGCGAAAAGAAAGATAGCATCTTGCGCGATGCCGTCATTCGTCTTCGCCAATCTTTTGCGGATTCTGAACCGGAACGAAAAGATCGTTTGAACACGATGAAGACTTTGAGGCAGGCTGAGAAGCGTATTTCATTGATTTCGTCATGGATCGCGGCTTTCGATAATATCAGCGAAGTCCGCGAAAATGAGGAAATGCCATCACAAATCACAGCCATGCGCGACACTGCAGTTGGTATCTCTGCCGAGCTTGAACAGACCCGACAGCACTGTCACAGGCGCATGGAGCGTCTGAACTGGACGAGCAAAATGGATACAGCACTGCAAGTCGGCTTGCGTGCCCTGACAGATATCGGCGAAAATCCAGATAGCCATGATGGGTCGAGCCTGACGAAGGAGTATGAGCTGCTCAAGGCAGTTGCTGACCGAGAATTGGTAAACTCACTGCTGGATCAAGAGCGAGGAGGTGACGCGGCCATTGTGCAAGTGCTTATCCAGGCCCATATCGAGACTGTCACTATTTTGAACCAGATCACTCAGATGGATGAAACAGAGGCAGTCGAAACCGCAAGGAAACTACTCACGAAGATTATGAATTCAAGCACCAATGCGACCTCTCAAGCCATCCGGGCCGATGGTGGACTTCCCGTGGCAGAATTCTTTGCACCTAGCCACAGGGGCACACCCAAGCGAAGGAAGCCTGTGAAGATTATGGAACCGTTCCAGTCATCTCCTATGCGACCAATCCCACGGCCTGCGGTCGTGGAAGCACCTCATCTGACTTCCTCACCTATGAAGGGTTCGCCACGTCGAAGAAAGATGGTAGCAGTGAAGAAGGGTGTCCAATTCTCACCGATGAGGAAGAAGTCACCGTCCAAAGCCAAGCGCGGTGTTCGCTGGAGGGATGATACTGAGAACGGCACCCTTGCCGAATTTCAAAAGACTCCCGAACAGCTCGAGCCAACTCCAACCAGCTATTCGGTGGAGCTGCCGCCTCCAACCTTCTCGGCGCCTATCGCAGCGCCTGTCGTTGAACAGGGCGGCTCATCACCCATCCCGTCCCCTCCAAAAGCATCAGTAGATCTCAAGAGATCAAACCGCTTTGCTCTTGGGGCTCTGTCGAAAATTTCCAACGGATCTCCTGCTCCTCCCATGATGCATAATTTTGCTTCAGATTCAGACGACAATTCACCACTGCGGGAGATTGGCACAAACACAGCCCGAAAATCGGCCCTGAGTGTTGTTGAAAATGCTGGAGAATCATCGTCCTCGGAACAACAAGGAAATTCCTCGGGCTCGGATGAAGAGAAGTGGTCCAGCTCAGAGGCACGCCAGATTGGTACTGCCATAAAGCGCCGCTCTTCAACAAGTCAGGGCTTTGTGCCAGTCAATCGTACTCACCGTCGCCGTAGTCCTACCGCCACATCATGTAGCCCACCAAACGAGAACTCCATGTTCTCTGCGAGTGCGGCACGTCGCATGGTCAAGAACAACCATGAGGTAGACTGGAAGAGTAACGTCCTGAGTCCGAGGGTAATGCCCATTATGAAGGGAGGTATTCGAAGAACCACCATGGCAGTCACTGGAGAGGACCGACCGCGTGAGCCCGTAGGCTTGAATCGGGCACCTGTTCGTATTCCTTCTGCGTCGAATGGAAGCAGAGGTAGTCTTGCACCCAACACCAAGAGCATTTGGCGTTGACGCAACTCCTTTGCTGACACTGCTGTAGTGATTTAGGGCGTTTTGACTCTTTACTCTTTCCTTGGGTACGATTGAGCCATGATTTTGAGCGCTTGGATAAGATCTCCTTTGGCGAGCGGCGTCGTTTTTCATAGAGCGTTCCCCAACTATATCATGAAAATTGTCAAAGCATTGAAAGGCCGGCTAATATTCGGAGATGCTGCTTTAGTCTATGGCAGGCCTGTCCGGCGCTTGGGGTGGGATATTGTTTTGCTTCTTCTTTAGTCTCTGGTTTCAAGGAGCTTTGCTTGTTCATATTGTACATCAAGTATCATACTTAACATGATGACGTCGAACTTGAAGTTACCCCACTTTCACGACTTGAGAGTTGAAAATAAGTGCATTGGACCGCGATTGACGATTGTCAGTTGACAACTCTGATGATGTGACCTTGGCGATCTTCGGCAGTAGGTAGTTAGTATATCCGCCTCGTTAACCCAAGCCGCCTCATCCGAACGAATGATTAAGCCGAGTGAAGCAAGACTACCAGTGTACCCCTCATGCATCATTACAAATCCACCATTGCGTGCTATGTCTAAAAAGTCCTTGGTGTATCCGGGTAGAGTAAGTGGGAGGTGCTTGATATCGTAATAGGTCTAACATATAACGACCTATATGTAGGTGTGCTGTACTGGAACGAAAATCAAGGGACTTTGCTTTTAAGAGAAGAATAGACATTGCAATTGGAATCGAGATTCTACAAGAGTTATTCGGCCTCGTAATTGAAAACAAGAGAAGAAATCTACCTAGCAAGCAAAGAAGATGGCAAAGATGAAGGAAGCGAGAGTAAAGAAAGGAACCGAAGTAACGATTCACGAAGTGGACATTCCAAAACCTGGGCCCGATCAGCTCGTGATAAAAGTTGTTGTTAGTGGGAGTAATCCTAAAGATTGGTATGTACCCTAATACCTACCCATTCACTCCACCACATACACACAACATAAACTCACCCCACCCCCAGGAAACTCCCCGAATGGATCGCCGACTACAACGCCAACTCAGGCGACGACATTGCCGGCATAGTCCACAGCATCGGCAGTAAAGTCTGGGACTTCAAGCCCGGCGACCGAGTAATGAGTTTCCACGAAATGCTCTCTCCAGGCGGCAGTTATGCAGAATACGCCATAGGCCAAAGCTGGACAACCGCCCACATTCCGCCCACCATCACCTTTGAACAAGCAGCCACCATCCCGCTCGCTGCCCTCACCGCCGCCATCGGCCTTCACCTTCGCCTCCGCCTCCCCGCCCCCTGGACCCCTTTCCCCCCAAACACCACGCAAACCCCCCTCCTCGTCTACGGCGGCGCCTCAGCCGTAGGCGCCTACGCCATCAAACTTGCCCGCCTCGCCAACATCCATCCCATCATCGCCGTCGCTGGCCGCGCTTCCACTTACGTCCAATCCCTCCTCGACCCCTCGCTCGGCGACGCCGTCGTCGACTACCGCCAATCCGACGACGCAATCGTGTCGGACCTACGCAAAGCCCTGCAAGGAAAAAAACTCGTCTATGCATTCGACGCTACGTCGGAGCACAATTCACATCTTAATATTGTCAGGGTGCTGGAGCCCAGTGGCCTTGTTACGCTTGTTTTGCCGGGGAAAAAGTACGAGGGGATTCCGGAGACGGTGGAGCAGAGCTTGACGAATGTTGGAGATGCGCACAAGGGGAGTAGGGAGTTTGCGTTTGTTTGTTTTAGGTTTTTGGCTAGGGGGTTGGCGGAGGGGTTTTTTGCGGCGCATCCGTTTGAGATTGTGCCTGGGGGGCTGGGAGGGGTGGAGGTTGGGCTGAGGAAGTTGAGGGAGGGCAAGGCTAGTGGGGTGAAGTATGTTTTTAGGGTTGGGGAAGAAGAGAGTGGTGGTGGGGGAGGGAAGTTGTGAAGGGTTGGGTTGGGCATTTGAAAAAAAAGTAGAGGGTAGAGAACATGTTGCGGGATATAACTAGCTATGTATCTATGTGGATTATGAAATTATGATTAAACTTTTTCTTTTCCTTTACTGGGTGATGACACCGTCACTCATAAGCTCCTCATCTGAACCCCGTCCAATACCGAATCCAATTGAAAATAGACTTGTGCCACAAAAGACTATTGTCCCTCTGATTTACCCAGTGCCCCTCATCCGGGAAATGCAGAAATCGACTTGGTACCCCTAGGACATTAAATATTTGCGGTCCCTCTGAGATGACAATGCGATAATCAAGATCATTAACTATGTACAATGAATTCAGGAGTACTAAAGTTCTTGGCATGGATGAGCGGATCCCACCGCTCGTAGTTGTCGCGGTTGTCCCAGATAGTGCCATTGTTGTCATGCTGGATGAACCAGATTTCGTCGGTGGCGTAGGAACCGACTTGTGAGGATTTACCGTCGTGGCAGACGAGGGCTTTGAACTCACGGCCAAGCCCATGGCCTTGAATCCAGTTGGTCATGTAGCACCCGAAAGAGGCGCCAGCGGCAATAGCGCACGTGGTGTCGACGTAGGGGACGTTGTTGCGGAGGTGTTCAAATACCTTTACCAGGTCGGTGTAGGGTGTTCCGCCCCAGTTGTTTTGGATCTAGGTGAATGTCAGTGTGACAGAGGAAATACATAACTAAATTGTGGCTCATACCTTGTCTGTAAAAGCTTGGCTATAGCTAGGCGATCCAGTGAATTGCGTGCATGCATCGACAAAACCCTGGTCGGCCCAAAGGCAGAGATTCCATCTAGTGCTCCAGTTACCTCCTTGGGTCGATTGTGGGCCACGATGAATAATGAACGCGAGAGGGCACTTCTTGCTGGGATCAAAGCTTGTGGGATAGAATACAAAGGGTTGAATCTCGCCACCATCATCGTTCTCGATCCAGAAATTGGATACATCCTTTGGACCCCATCCGGCAAGCTCAGGGTCGACTTCGTTGGCAGTGAAGCGCACTTTTTTATCTTGACCAGGATATTGCTTGTAGAAGATGCGGCTGCTCCAACTAGAAGCTGCTGAGATGAAAGCGGAGCCATCAGGGGGGATGGAAAAGTCAGAAACTACAGTGTCTGACCCAGTGAAATTGGTAGGCTTGAAGTCGGCTACCGCGCTATGTGGGATGTCCACTTCAGACCAGATGGACTCGAATCCCAGTTCTCTGCCACAGTGTTGACTTTCGAGTTGAGACCTTCAATATCTGCGACATAGAGCTTGTAGCGATCTGATTCATAGTCAATGCCATCCTGTTGACCATATGCGAGCTTCCTGCCGTCATGTGACCAGACAGGTTGCTGGATGAGCCCCTTGGAGCTAACTACATCCAATGGCGAAATAGCTTGACTTCATCCTCGTCAGTATTTAGTAGATTCCAGCCAGAAGTGGTTTGATAATTAATACTGCCGGCGATTGTGTGCCGTAGAAGGTGATGATGTAGCGTCATGGAAGGATAGGTAGTGCATCTGGGGCCTTGCTGCTGCCTGCATGACGCAATTTCATATTGCTGCATGGTAATAATGGGCAAGTTTCCACGGCAAAGGTAATCATATCAGAGCTGATTATCCTTCTCTGCAGGGAATATTGAGCCCATCCCAGGGTGACTTGGAACGATCCAGACACCTGCTTACATGATGGTCACGTGATTGAGACTGACATGCACAAGGGCATCATTCAATGTCGCCATGAGCATGTGTAGGAAGGCTAGACTCTAGTATATAATTATATGCAAGGGCAGGTCAAGACGTGGTCAGCCAGTGTTATGGAGCGCGCATGAACCAGTGGGCACATCATCTACACGCGTCACTTGAATTCAGGCGAGACTTGGTCCATCCATGGATGCCAGCAGCAGCAGCAGCAGCAGCAGCATTGAGTGAGCAAGCTACAAATAGCGTGCTGCGCCACGATACAGAGTCTCAACAAGCGAGAAGTTTGTGCATCCTTTTAGTAGGTGATGACAGGTCAAAGCAGGCGTAAGAATTCATTACTTTGACGACAAGCAAAGTAACAAAAAGCTCCAGGTAAATATGCTCCTAAATTAGCCGTGTTGGACCAATCAGTGGCTATGAGCCGTCACCACCACCGTCAGGCCGAAGCAGTGCCATGGTCGAGGAGCATGGTGTTGGGAAAATGGCCATGTCTTCTCACCTTGCTGCACGGCTGCACCCGAGTACTCCGCATCTACCAATACATAGCCCTTACTCCGTACAGTTCATGACGCTGCAGCACCGAGCATGGTGATACCGTGATAGAGAGGGGCGTTATAGGCAGGGTGGCTGGGCGTATGATTTGCCCATCAAAGCAGCCCTGGTCCCCATGCAGCTCCCACGACGGCACCACGGCTCTCCCTCTCTTTCTGCCAAGTCAGGTTGTGACGCGACGGCGACCAAGTGGTGGTGGTGGTGGTGGTGGTGGTGGTGGTGGTGGTGTTGGTGCTTACATAGTATACACATGCATCATGGGCTAATAAATTACTAGCAGTTAAGCGTTGGCTGCACCCCGCCACTTTCAGGAGTTTCGTCTTTCCTCATCACGGTAGACCGTCGTCACCACTTGGTGCTGTGCCTCTGTCTGTGCCTGTTCATCTCCCTACCACGTACACTCGCTTGACCTTTTGCTGTTACCATGGCTTTGCCCGCATAATATTATTAGTTAGGAGAAAGTCATTGCCAACGCACCAGTCGCTCCTACCCGCTGCTCGTGTCTCATGTTACGACAGCCCATCCTCACCGGCCTTCGTTCTTACCTATTATTACTCAAGTCGGGGTTCTGCTGAAGAGAAAGAAGG
>SSBG01000021.1:344004-355964 GCA_028220655.1 Shiraia bambusicola | reverse complement strand
ATCCGAACCTCGAGCGGCGCAATAAGACTGATTATTCCGTACGCGAGTCGGATTTCTACTACGGTCTGCGTGGTCCTGCCCTTTCCTCACAGCCAACACGTAAATTGAAGACTGGACCTGCCGATCCTATGAGCCCTGTGTCTTCTGCTACAGGCTGGTTCAAGAGCTTGAATCTACTTGGTGGCAGAAAGAAGGAGAAGAGCAAGGGGTTCGAGGTTGTCCGAAGCACACGCATGCCTCCGCAAATGATGGCAGTTGAGGAAGATGACGAGTCGCCAGAAGTACCCGATGAGCCCTATCGTGACAGCCCAGAATCGCCGCCTCGGGCCAAGCCAACTCCAGGCGTGGCTTCTGCTGGTGTGTTGGCGGGTGAGCGAAGAAGATCGTCTGACAGTTTTTCTGATATCAGTGACGATGATTTTGATCGGGAAAACAGAGTGTCGACAATTCCTCCTACTCTAGAGCCCATTGAGACGGGAGGGGGCATTGAGCTTCCAAGTCGGATTGGCTCCCGGGCGTCTCGCGTAACCCAAGGACGCGGGCCTCCCAGTCGAACACCTACAATTCCTCACAAGAACTCGCGTCGAACAGAGTCTACTGATGCTGGAGTCCTGCCAAATCGTCTTTCGGCTGTCATGGACAGTTCAACACCATCGACTTCCATGTACCGTAACACGTCACAAAACCAACACCTGCAGCCTACATCGAGCGGTATGCCGATTCGTTTACCTTTTGGCTCGGCTGAACCTTCGCCTGAGCGATCACCGGAACACTCGGCAACGTCGAGCATCATTAACGCGCCTCCAGGACCTCTGGGCATGCAAGCAGAACGGCCTCTAAGCACAGGTTATGTGCATCAACATATGACCAAAGATAGTCTTCAAAGTGATGGGTATGATGCAGGCAGCCACCTCGAGACATCAGCAGAGTTTGTGGACCGCAGTCGAAGCATGAGCACACAAAGGAGTGGACACAGTCGGAGGTCGAGGCAGTAGATGGCCTTTTTTTATTTTTATTTTATTTTTCCGGGGGATAGTAACACGCAGCGGCTTGTTATCAGTGAAATATGTTGGCAAGCCATTGATTTTGGAGGGACGAATTTCCTTGCTGTACAGTTACCAAAAGTAGTCATTTTTGGCGTTTGGTTGGACAGGGGACACAAGCATTCCAAGGGCCAAGGCATAGAGGAGGGGCAGATGTATATGCATTCTGTTTTGGGAGATGGGTGAGGATTGATTAGCTAGGTATATATATATATACATAGTTATATATATATATATATGCATGCATTAGGATGTGTGATGAAGGAGAGAGAGGGGCCTTTGCTGCCGCCGGGGATTAGTAATACAAATGCGTAGTAATAGCAAGTTATGTGTGTGTGTGTGTGTGGTAAAGAAAGCATTTTGTGAGGCTGGTCAATGACAATGTAGGGACTCGGCAGTGAAAAGCTGTGGACTCGGTGAGGTGGTTTAGGTAGTTTCTCCACATTGGCAACAATTTGGACGGCGGATGGGAACATGGTGTCGCGTGGCTCGTGCTTGTTTGGGCGACGATAAGGCTACAGAGGGAATTAATTAAGCCGTTGGTACTATCATAGCGACACTGAACTGAGGCTCGAGACATACGCCGAGCTCATGTCTCCAGCAGGCTTGGAGATACGACGCATCTTGCTGCAGAGCTTGACTGGTTTTGTCGGCGCCTGTCTATTTTTTTATATTTTGATTCATCTCTAACCTGGTCCCCACCTGTTTGGCGTTTGCCAGAGATCTGCAGCGTCCCAGCGACACAACCACAACTACACCCTTCTCACCGCGACTCTTTGCTTTGGACGGGTGAGCCGCTATTCACTACCGCAGTATCGAGGCGTGTGGCGGTACGTGAGCGGTCGACTTGACACTTCCAACCCAAGATATCGCTGCTTTCCCCCCTCTCCCCCCCTCCCTTGCCCGTGCCACTACCACTGTACAGCTCTCGCACTATCCTTTGCTTCGTATCACGGTATAGTGTACATGGCGCCCAACACCATGAATCAGCGTCCCAACAGGCCATACCCAGCGCGGGTCTCGTCGTTTGAGACTCATCTCGACAGGGCCCAGCAGCAGCAGCAGCAGCAGCAGCAGAGCGAGCAAGAGGGGCCACGCCCACGCCAGACCGCAGCCGAAGAAGGATATAGGAGTGGTCCAAACTATTCACATGGGGTAGTGGCGTCACATTTCCTGGCACAACCACAGGAGACGTGGATGGATTTTCTGGCCAACCCTACTGGGCCCGATTCACAGTCTCAACCACAGCCATCATCGCCTCGCTACGCGCTTCCAAATCGCCCCCTACCACGCACCGATAGCTCCTCTTCCCGGAGCTCCGATCGTAAGCGAAGGTTGACGTCGACCGACTCACCCATGAGGCGTCCATCAAGCATCCGCATGCACTCGCAGAATTTAGGCAACTCGCGATCAGACCCTATTCTCGTAGGCTCCTCACCAGTGTCTACACAAACGACGACACCACCAATACCACCAATACCGACGAATATGAGGACGCCAAGGAGAGAAAGCGACCTTGCCCTGCCCAGATGGCAGCCAGACGCCGAGGTTTCGCAGTGTCCAGTATGTGGGAAGAGCTTCACATTTCTGCACCGGAAGCATCACTGTCGCAAGTGCGGGAGAGTTGTGTGTGCTTCATGCTCACCGCATCGCATTACCATACCACGCCAGTTCATTGTTCATCCGCCGTCATACGATCTCTCCCATATTATCGACCTAACGGGCGATGATGAAAACGCCATGTCAGCATTTGGCCCTTTTCGCAATCCAGCACTGGGTGGTGGTGAAGAAGTCCGCGTATGCAACCCATGTGTACCTGACCCCAACTACAACCCCCCACCACAGTATCTTACCACGCCGTCACGGTCTTTTCCTCCAGCAAGAAGTTCAGGATCGACCCCGTTTCCATCTGGTCTACCACCGCATGCCCGAGCTCACAGATCCGTTTCGAATGTACACGAATCGTTGCGGCCAGACAATCATGGACAAACACATGGCCCACGTGATCCCTTCAGTGACAACAGAAGGGTAAGCCATCATGCCAGCACCATGGGAGAGCGCTGGCTGCCACCTCTACCTGGTGCCGACCACGGCCAGCCGCCTCACCACCACTCGTCCGCATCACGTTACATCACTACCAACAACGGACATCTGCCCTTCAACCTTGGGACCGGATCTCAATCTACAGTCAACATGTTTTCGCGTTCTGCCTTGACTCCATTTCCCCCTTCATCTCTCCCAGGCCATCAACAACAACATTCTCCTCGCCCACGACGTCAAATCGCCGAAGAAGACGAATGCCCTATTTGCGGCGACGAACTTCCTTCCAAAGGCCCTGACGGCGATGAGACATCACGCACCCAACACATAGAAGAATGTATTGCCCTCCACTCATCCTCTGCCCCACCCGTTCCACCCACCCAACAAACCTCGGCCAGCCTGCCCAGCCAACGCACGCGTGGAATGAGCAACGCAGGCGAGGGCGCAAGCTCGTCAAATCGCCTCAGCCACGCTACTAGGGGAATGTTTCCTTTTGTAGCCACAGAGAAGGACTGCGTTGATGCAGAGGGTAATGAAGAAGAGTGTATTATTTGCTTTGAGGAGTATGAGACTGGGGACAAGATGGCGAGGTTGGTGTGTTGGTGTAAATTTCATGAGGTATGTTTTTTTTTATTTTTGCGATTTATCGTCAAAAGAGTAAATTCTGATCCGTGCATGAAAATAGAAATGCATAAAGCAATGGTGGGACATGAAGGGCAGAGGAGCATGCCCTACACATCAATTACACGAGTGAAGAAGAAAAAGACCAAGTTTTTGAATAACCAAGTAACTTGGTAAGAAGATTTGACTTTTGGAAGGAGTGGCAATTGGTTGCAAAGCGTAGCATAAATCAATTAAAACTCGACTTTTTTTTGGAATAGTGAATAACTAGCGGTAAATACCGGGAAAGTGAAGCTGGAATCGATATGCAGCAATTGAACTCTTTTTCTTTTTTTCCCCCAACTTTTCCTCTTCTTTACCCTTCCCGTCCCCTTCCCTTTCCCTACAGCACCTCCATCTTTCTATTTTAATTTTTTTTTCTTGTATGTTCTCCTTAGAAAGAGGGATTATGTAAGGCACTGGGGTGCGCTTTTTTCTGGCTGGAGAGGGTTCTTGATATGCTGGCGTTGGTTGTTGGGTATATATGTGCTACTTTTTGGGGAAGGGAAAGGGGAGTAAGAGACAGGAAGTGAAGAAACAAACTTGAAAAAAAAATCTAGGCTTTGAACTTGATCTTGCAATTTCTCTTCGTATAGTTAATCAAGAATTTCAAATTCAACCCGATAACACTACCCCTCCCTCTCATCCCAACTTTCCAATTCAACCAAGCCCTCTAACCATTTCTCTCCACTCCTCTCTCTTCCTCCCTTTCCATCATCCCCTGCCGCCCCCAATCAATCTCTTTCCACCACCCCCATCACAATCGCGGCACTTACCCGCGGCAATTTCCAATATATACGCCACACATCACCAGCGCCACCAACTCGGAAGTCCTGCTGGGCGGGTTCACAGGGCGGGTTCACTTATCAGGTCCGGCTAGAAAGCGTGCCGTGCCGTGCCAAACGAACATAGGGTGGGGGTTCAGAACCTGAAGATCACCGCAAGCCCTAAGAGAAAAAGGTCAAACCCAGGTGTCATAATAATATTTCCCCACTCTGTTTGCCTATATTAATCAGCCAATGTGAAAAACAACGTGATAAAAAAAAAAAAAAAAAAAAAAAAAAAAAAAAAAAAAAAAAAAAAAAAAAAAAAAAAAAAAAAAGGCAACAAGGAATCAAAGCAAGCGCAAAGGAAATTCCAATCCATTTTACTGGAATTTGTAGATAGTTAGACTTGTAACCAACTAGTTAGCGCTTTAATAACTACGACATGTAGTTTTTTTTCCCCCCTCCCTAGGTAAAACTAACCTTGCTATTTAGTTAAGCTTAGATAGCTACATGTACATATACATATACATATTTCTTCCCTAGTATAACACCCAATTCACTCTTCACACCAAGCCTGCCGAATCCTCAATGTGCCAACGCAGGAATTAATCAGTGCCTTGGATTAGTTATTGATGACTGGAACCAGCCCTCTTGACAAGGAACAGCTGTTTGGAAATTCGCATCGCGCCAGCATGGTACGATCCAAACCGCTACTTTTCTTTTCTTTTTTTTTCTTTTCTCGCTAATAACTACCTACCTGCTGCGTGAGGGAAGCGGCCGTCACCGGCAGACGGGATGCAAGGGGTGGTGGGGGGGGGGGGGGAGTAAGCACAAAAAACACACCAAGTCGAGTATAGTTATTAACGTGTACGTATCCCGACGCTGCACAAGTCAGGCCATAATTAATACCTGCTGCAATTTTGCAGGATTGGTGTTGTGCGACTTTTTTTTTTTTTTTTTCTTGCGCTGATCACCGCAAGAGTCCATGACATCAATTTAGATTTTCGAATCCAAGTAGATTTTTTTTTTGGGGGAGGGAGGGTGGTTTTCTTGTTTGGGCGGTTCATGGAAAAAAGGGAAAAAAAAAACATCTTGTCGGATTAGGAAATAGGTTGTGAAATGCAAGGCTGCTGTTGTTACTGTGGCTTACATGTAACATACAGTATGTCCCCTATCCGCTTCCCGGTACTGAGGTCCCCAGTGCACTCGTTGTTGTTGTTTTTACGCCATGGCCCCGGGGAGAGAATCTGAATGTTTTTTTTTTTGCAATGTATACATAGGTAGGTATGTAGTTATTTTCTAGTGAAGAATGCTTTTGGTTGGCGGGATTGATTGTTTGATTTTAACTAGTAAATGGAAGAAGCACCTGAGATACCCTTTTTTTTTTTTTTGCGCAAATGCCATTCGATACTTTGTAGACGAGTAGGCCAACGAGGCCAGAAATATGGATGGAAAGGCTAGAACGCAAAAGCAATTCTACAACTTGACAGAAAGCTGAGGTCATTGCGTTACGGGCGTTTTTTTTCTTCTCTTCTTCTTCTTCTCTTTGGGCGAGGGTTGGGCCCCACTGATTAGTATTCGACAAGGGCGTCTGTGCCTCACTGACGAGAATTAAAAAAAAAAGTGCCGGAGTAGGAGGATCATTGCCTTTGGAAAATTGGGGAATCAGGGCAAAATGGTTCATGATTAGGTCAAGCGACGATCGACAAAAAACATAGCGAATGCTACGCTACATAACGAAGCGGATTCCGAAAGTAACAGCCTTGTGAGGGATGAGATTACCGCGTTTCGGGTGAGATTTTTGGTCTTTGCAAAAGTGAGGCTCAAAAAGACCTAATGTAGTGGCATGGAAATGTGTGACATGAAGATATTTTCAAGGTCGAGAGAGCTTCATCCATCAGCATCACCAGAGTCTTGTCAATTGCGAGCCGCATCGACATGTCACTTCATGGCCGAGATTGGGATTGCTTTCGGGGGATACCACGATCCGAAACAGTTGCGTGCAGTGAGTGGACATCAGCAGCATCCAAGCGTGGAAGTCGAGTGCGAGATGGGGGTTCTCGAGCAAGCAGGCGTGGACTGCCGTGCAACGTCACACGCTTTCACCGATGCCATGTTGCTTGCTTTTCTGAATCGCAGTCGCCGTCCAAGCGTGGTTATACCTAACCGAACGCCTGTCATGCCCGGGCTATCGGAACGGGGTTTTCAAGTAGGCATAGGTATGCGGACTGATTCATTGCTGGTGGCTTGCCTCTTGAGCGTGAGAGAGAAATCGTCACAAGTGACCCAACCGAGCATGTTTCATACGCAGTGGATCATCGTGGCATTAGGGATCCACTTCTGCTGGCTTGTTGAACATGGCGGCAATACATATGTACCCGAGTGACTCGAGTCCCAACTATTGGGTCCCCCCCCACGTTGTAAGAGTGTGACGAGCATGTTGTTCTGCCAGTCATTGTCAAAGAACTGGATTAAAACCACGAGGCTGCGAGGCCGATCCCTGTTCTTGGACGAGGCCGCTTGTACTGCATGCGCGTTTTCAATACTACCGAAAGCTTATTGTTCCTTTCTTGCGATCTTGCGTTCGCAAGGGAAAATATGTGCAATGGATTGCGGTTACCTTATGGTACTGACTATTAACTAATAACGACAAATGATAGAAGTGGAACAGGTCGCGTATTAACAATTCGTAAGCAAAATGGTATATCCTACAATATTATGCATGGGCGCGTGCGTTCCAGTCTACAAGTAATTTTCAAGCAATGAGAGATAATGGTATAACTAACAGTAAAATAAGCAAAACCTGACCCATAGTTCATAGCACAAGGTCAAACACATAGGTATTCAACCAGCACGGCTGGTCCCAAGCCAGCCCCGCCATTCTTCCATCGCCACGTCTTCCGCCACAGGCGTCATTGAGTACGGGGCATCTCTGGAAGTTTGAGAAGCAAAGGGGTATATCAGCCGTCGTTGTTGTTGACCAACAGGTTGGAACATAGAAGGTGTGGCCTGCTCTATTGGTGTAGTTGGCAGAAAGCCCATTGGGCTTGAATTCGAAACTCCCGGTCGTCCCGCCAATCTGCTGTTCCATGAAGGATGAAAATTCTGCGTGTTCCCAGAGCTGGTAGGTGCTAGTGCATGATTGAGGAGGCTGGCGTAGGACGTCTGTCCTGGTGCAATGTATGATTCAGGAGGATTGAAATTTACTCTTTTTGAGTCCTCGACTTCTGGAGAGCTGGAAGAAGAATAAGGAAGATTAGATAATGTAGGGCCAATATTAGGGACCGCGGGTATGGAAGGACACGAGTTGTGTCGCAATTGCGCTGCTAAATAGGAATGCTGGTCCGAAGATGATACAGGATGATGAAAAGGCGTTCTATCAGATACGCTGGATGCAGGCCGAGATTCGTGATGGTCCCTGCTTGCGTCACGCAGTTGAGTGTGTCGTAAATGAGGCATATGCCCGTGTTGGAAAGTCGTATTTGTGGTAGTCGAATGTACATGGTGATGATGTGATGTTACATAGCTCGTGGGCGCCGAGCGCATGGCTGTCGATCTCCGTTGGCCCTGCAAGGTCCCCGCGGATCGGACGTCATGGACATCTTCGTCGGATCCCCTTGAAAACTGCCGTTGAGCTAGGTGTACTGGCTGATCTTGTGGCGAATTTCGCTCTTCCTTGACTTGTAGTGGTAGTCCCGCTTCGAATTCTGGCATTTTCCAGTTGATTGGTGCAAAGCCCTCGGCCACAAAGCCTTGTAAGCCTGGATCTTCGAGGAGCAGCATGCCTGTTGCATTCATGACGGTGTCTTCGTAAACAGCACGTAAGGCCAACGGTGCTTCATCTCCAGTTCCCTGCATCTCCGCATCACTGTCTAGATCCTTTTGCAATCTAGGCGGTCGAGTTGGCGCTTGCGTCACGTCGCGCAGCTCTTTCAAGCCCCAGCTGATTCTTTCCACTGCCAAGGCAGCGAGTTTGTGGACGTCTTGAAGACTTTGGAACACCACGTACGCCTTTTCTGCTGCACACGCACCTGATGTGACCTGCCGGAGCTCTATGGCGTCAAGTAGTAGAATCATGCATGCGTTGAAGGCTTGCTGTCCCATCGTCCAGGAGATCAAAGTAGCTGGAACCCTCATGTAGAAGAACAAAAATGCGTCGATGACATGTTCAGCAGATGCGAGAACAAGAGATCTACCCCGAAGTGAAGCGGATAATGAGTTGGTAGGCGATTGACGCGACAAATTCACCCTTTCCCCAGTCTGGAAAAATGATTGCGCTTTTGTGTCCACTCCAGTAGACTTTAGAGTAGACTTCTTGACTCTTTGGCGGTTCAGAAGTAACATATAGGTATGGGTCTTGCAGTGGTAGACTGATTCTTGTTAAATTTGGAATCATACGCAGTACAATGTAACATACCAGCAGCCATTGCATTGAGAGGCCATTCGGGGATCTCCTTTTCACCATCCAACCAGGACTTGTCGAATTGCAACATCTCTGGCATTGTCTCCAGCAGGCTCCTCAGTGCGTCTGTGTACTCGTCGATCTTTACATTCGTCAGCCGATCACTACCGAGAATCTTTCTTGCTAGTAATGTGAAGTGATTCACAAAGTTGCCAAACCGGAGCATGTGTGTGTCAGTGGTGAGCTCATGTGGCAGAGGGCAGTCGCCAATTCCACTAATACCAAGCGGCCGACCTAAAGTCATTGAATACTGTTCGTCCATATGTAGCATCCACCACCAGAGCGTTTGGCGGATAGAACATTCTCGCTGTGTCGGAGGGGCAGGATCCAGGTATTTGGGATGACGGTGGAGTCCAATCGAATGAGCTAGTCGAATGGTGGTCCCGAACAGAGTCCATGCATCGAGAAATCGACCACTGTTGGTTAAATAAGGCCCGATCATGATAAGAGCCTGAATGCCCAAAAGAGATGGTTTGTGTATGAACGAAGCTAATCGTAAAGCTTGCATTGCAGCTGCAACTTGTTGGAGTTAGCGATAGCTATGCTTTGGCGTTACAACACGCCAGACTTACTGAATACATCCCCCTTTTGCAGTTCTTCGGGCATGGCGCTTGACTCCCACTGACCGCCAGACCTATCCCATACATAATGCTGGCCTCCCAATGCTAGCGCCGCAAAGAGGAGAGCAAGCATGTCAGGGCACAGTTGCGCGTTCCTCTTGGCATTGGATAGAAACCGCTCAACTTCGCTCTGTGTAATCTCAAATGGCACATGCGGGAATGAGCAAACATTGACTCGCGACTCAAAAGCACTCAAACAACCGAATATTTCATCTTTTGGAGGAAGGCATGCAAGCAGTTGAGGAATGCATTGATCTGGCGAAGCTGGAAAGATGGCAGGGAACGGATATGGGGGAGCGTTTCTTGAAGTATACATATCTGAGCCTCTGGGGGTAAGATGTGCTAAAGATGCTGATACGGGAGTAGTGTTCACTGCGGCAAACTTGGCCCTTGTTAGTCCAGAGAGATTGTATACCAAAGATTATTCTTCTCACATCTGTAAGCACACTGGCAAGTCCGGGAGAGCCAAAGTAAATGCTATCTTGCCACTCAGAGCCCTGAAATTGCTTCTGCTTGGTTGTTCTCCGCCGTTGCGTTGTGCTCATTCTTTCACCGAGCTGAGAGTCTGGCGAAGCCACAGGGTCGGACTCATCATCATCAGTGGCAAAATTGCCAGCACGCAACCGCTCTTTCAACCGAAGATTCTCAGCTCGAAGTTTTCTGAGCTCATATGACTGCTGGATTGGCGCATAATCACCGCCTTCAGCGATGAAATGACAATCCCTAGGCTGTCCCCGAGCGCAACATGCCGAGCATGGTTTTGTACGATCGCACTGTTTGGTATGGGGTCAGTATAGTTGGAGAAGGAATTCTGGCGGCGGAAGAGAGGCATGTAGTGCAGTCATGTCTAGGGCTTACCTTGACCTTTCGCTCCCTACATTTTGTACAGGAAAGAAGCTGGCGTGGCTGATGGGCTTGATGTTGCTTTCTTTGGACTTCGGTCGAGTCTACCACTTGGCCACCAGATTTTTTCATCCGCTCATTTGGATAGTCGGTCATAATAGTTGTGATGAATTCGCATCAGAGATATGGGGCAGATCCAAATAGAGAGGGAGACGGCGTATATAAACCATAGATGTGGGCAAATCCCAGAATCATAGATAATTCCGGGCAGAATTTAACTCTTGGTGAATTGGCAGTTTTTTTGATGAGTAAACGCAAAATCGAAGCCTCATTTTCCACATGAGGGTATGTTTCTAGTTGTGGATAGATGCGCTGAAGTCGCCTGTTGAACTTGGTCAGGTATGCCAGTCTCACCGAGAATTGGCCATCCAGATCGGTCATGCTGCAGTAGATGTGGGCCGCCTCGACGTCAAGAACTGTGATCTAGTTGTACAAGAATATCGCCAAGCGGTAAATGCAATACCGAACAATTACATGATACATGTTACTGCACATGGATCTAGCGCAATACCACGGGCCGATCCTTTGGGTCATCTCACATCAGCCACGCGCATGCTGCATACCGGCACACCGGGACCCATCCGTAGACTATCCAATTCGTTGTTTGCCTTGGATTCAAATACGCCCTACTTGGAGCTTGGAGCAAGACATAAGGAACCCTGGTCGGCTCGTCCTCCGTTGTTAGTGCATCTGTGGCGGCCGCCGAGTGGCTTACAGGGCTTGTGTCGATATGCCTTGGAGCCATCACTTCAAGATCTCGACGCTGTCTGCCGCTCCACAGTTTGGCCTTTGCATTGCACATGGTTGCCATTCCATCCTATTCCATCCTATCCATATAAAACGCCCTTGGCCTAGTGGGCCAAGTATTTGGAATCATGACCCTCTCGTGCTGTGCGGTCGCACCTAACAAGCTTTGTTCCCGCTATTATATGTAGTGGACATGTGCATCTCGCATCCCCAAGGCTGGATTAGACAGGGTCCACAGCAGCTTGCCCACAAACCTCGCTGGAATGAGTACCCCGGGCCTGGTCAATAATAAGAATAAGGCTGGTTCATCGTCGGCAGTTTCAAATACAAGGTCGGCCACTGCGCTAAATACACGAAAGGAAATGACCGGACGACGGCGTGACCTGTTGGACCCAGCTGAAAAGCTTGCGATACATATTGCAGCAAAGGCATTGGCGTGTATTCGTCGCTTAGCAGTGTTCTCAGAAAAGGGTTTCACACGTGATGAGTAATTGAAGTTGATATTTAAACGATTCAAGCATGGGCGATGATGCATCAACCCGTCTCGCTGTCTCGATGGATTAATCTCACACACTTTGCGTAAATCATGCCAACAAACGGGTTTATATGTTTGATCTGAACCTCCCACTCGTCGCCCAATTGTACGTCTGGTGTGTCAACAAGTCTTGCTTCGACTCCATAATCAAGAATAACACCTTGAGCGCCAACCCATTCGGAC
>SSBG01000021.1:323604-333746 GCA_028220655.1 Shiraia bambusicola | reverse complement strand
GTTCTTTAGCCCAGTCCATCAACTCCTTCATATCACTCCCATAATATCCATAATCCCTCTTGAACACCCACATCTCAAGCAGCGACTCCCTCAACCCTTCTGCCAAAAAGCCCTTGAAAACCTCCTCTGGGATCCTCTCATACCTCACCACCTTGCCCGTAACCTTCCCAATCAACCTACACACCTCCTCGAGCGTATACAGCCCCTCTGCCGCCGCAAAAAACCTCCCCTCATACCTGTCCGGCTCCGCCAGAATAGCCGCCACCCACTTGCCCGTATCCAAAACATCCACATACGGAACCAGCGTCTCAGGCGCCACCACATTCCTCAGCACAAACGACCCATCGCCCACGGCCCGCGGCCTCGCATAGCCACAGTAATTCTGCATAAACGACGCGGGCGCCACAAACGCAGACTTGACCGGCAAGCCACGAATATACAGCTCAATCTCAGCCTTGCAGTCAAACAGCTCGACGCCCGTGAGCACGCCGCCGCTCAGCCTGGCCGGATGCGACATGCTGCTGAAAATAATGTACTGCACGCCTTGCTTGAGGGCTTCTGTGCAAACCGCCTTGGCCTGCTGCGTTTCTATGGCGCGGGTTGCGCCCTGGTATTGTGTCGTGGTCATCAGGTAGATGTATTGGGCGCCTTGGAGGGCGGCGGGTAGGGTTGAGGGGTCGTTGAGGTCGGCGCGGGCGATTTGGGCGCCTTTGGAGGCTAGGGCTTGCATCTTGGGGTGTGTGGTTGTGCGGGAGATGGCGCGGATGGTGTAGGTTTGGGAGAGGTGTGGGTCGTCTAGGACGTGGTTTGCTGTCGAGTTTCCTTGGTGGCCTGTTGCGCCGAAGATGACGAGGAGAGATTTGGGCATTTTTTTGTTTTGTTTTTGTTTTGTTTTTGGGTGGGGAAATGTGTTGTGGGAGGGGGGTGTAGTGGTGTTTTGAGGATTTGGAGGGAAGTATTGTGGTGGATTGGTTGTGGCTAAGTGCTTGTTGGTGGACCTATGTGATGAGGTGGTGGTGTTTTCTCAAAGTATTTCTATTGCTTATTACTTTTATACCTTTATACCCATGCTATCGAGAGTGCATAAAGATATAAATTCTGTCATCATAGTATACCTAAATCGGTCACAGGCAGATCGGAGACAACGGAGTTTGCGATTGACTCCGTTGCACTTCATATCTGTAACCTATATAACACCAATGAGGATTTGAGAGTCTGCGTGAGATTATGCGCCCCAGGCGTCATTGTGAGAAACCTCAGAGTACGTTGATTGTTGGGTTCGGAGATGTAACTATCCTGTCTTTCGGAGATCAAGGCTCAGCAGCTCGGCTCCGGATCAGCCTAGCTAACTACATCGTACCTAGTCAGGCACTTGATTGGATGCACTAAGTGGACACTAGTCAACAACAACTCGTGAAAGTTTGGTCACTTCATGTCGTGGTGATACAATGACGCACGATATGCGGAGTATAGATAGCAGATATGCCATGGTGACCACAGGATATGTCGGCACAGTAAGTTTATAGGCAATAAAGCGGTTCAATTGCGCTTAGTACAAAGGGACGCAGGCTTTGAATGTGATCCAAAGTGCCTAAGAAGTCACTCCAAATTGTTAGATACAGTCTCTCCCTATAGCTTGTTATAGAAACTAGGAATTCGTGCTCCTATGCAATGAACTTGCTACCACACTGCCTAAGTGAAGGAAAAAAAGCCTCACCTCACACTCGGGAAAAAATGTCTCAACATGCGTGTTACTTGAGCTCCGTATTTGATTGTTGTGACCATAGTAGAGCGGCAAAGTTCGCTTGTAAGTAGGGAGTATTTGATGTGATTTATGGATTAGTACTTTCAAGCATATGAATCATACTTAAACTTGTCTGGTTCTCTATCATGGAATCAGACCATCTTGAAATCGAAGATTTTGAGCTAGCATTCACAGAAAATTAAGGAGACATAAAGGGAAGACATGGAGGTTATAACTGGAGCACAATTTGATACACACGATGCGATATAGATGGGAAATATATATATAAAAAAAAGTGTAATAGCATGGATAGTAATATACGTATCTATGTGCAACTCAATCAACCCCTGATATACAACAATCTCGAAAAACTTAGTGAAACAGCTCTATACTCAAACTCGCCGATTAGTCTTCGCCATCAGAATCCATATCCTCATCCTCATCTTCATCGTTCTGCGACCCATCATTCCCGAACTGACAATCATCCCCATCCTCGTCCATGCCCGCAGTATTGCGCAGCTCCGAGAAGCCAAACGCTTCCTTTGGCAATCCATCAAGGCCCACATTCTTGGGAGCAGTAAGGATTCCAAATTCCAAGACACCATTAAAGCTCCCATATTGAGACTGTCCAAAGAAGCCTACAATAACTTCATCTGCCCTAGGTTCCAGCACCTTCATATCGGCATTGTCGCCGGCGTTCAGTTCGCCGCGAGAGGTGCCGTTCGTCAGATGCATTCTGATACCCGCCATACAGTCCCAACCGGCGGGATTCAACTCGATACGGGAAATTTCGACGCCTTTTGGCAGATTAATCTTCTCGGATGCATGGCCGCCGAACTCGTGCTTGTTGCCACCAACACGCATTGGGCCCCAGTGTGAAGTATGTCCGTCGGCGTATTTTACGACGCCGCCGTCCATGATGCATCCAACACGTAGGTCGATAGATGTAGCGCGGTAAATCTTGCCATCAGGGCCTTTTTCTCGGAGTAGCTGTGCCCACTCATATGGTTCTCCGTTGCATTTATCTTCGTCGTTTCCAATTTCGGCTGCTATAGAGCGCTTGGATAGCCGGAGCGATGTGCCAGGAATTTGGATGTGTGTTGGAGTGTTGAAAAGTCTCCATACGTTGGTAACGACAGTTTCTTTTCCATTGTAGCCAAGAACTTGCAGACGAAGGGGCTCAGCTCGGTTGAAGCGCTTTAGCAATTCGGATTCGAGGTAGCGACTTTGCGTGAATGGCATCTGGATGCTAGGCAGGTTCTCCTTCTCTTGATTGAACGTAACTCTGGTGATTCCGATTGGTGCTGTGATGAGCAGGCTAGTACCGAGAGGTTTCCCTTCAAGGCCTTCGGTATCAGCTTCCATGGTGACTTGGGGCTTTGCGATGCGGTCCCCGGGGCTCAATGCTTGGTCTTGGGGGAGGCGAAATTGACGAAGCAACTGGAATGACAGTGCATCTGCGTCGTGCCAACAGGATTTGCTTGGCGTCTCTTCGTTGACAACCACCCCTTCAGTCCTTTTAGCACTACAATAAGCCGTCTTGGTCAGAAAGGTTTTGGGCCAATCTTGCGCATATCCACGTTCCATGATGCCAGGACGATGTGGTGAGCCAAAAGCATGGCCAACCTCATGGAGGGCAGCGCCCTGACCGATCGAACAGGCCTCCCACATGGACCCACATTCGCCATTGTCGTTTCCAACTGTGTCACCAGGTGATCGGATATCAGTCAAGCAAGCGGTAACCTCTTCGAGGAAACGTGGCCAGGCATAAGTCAAATGACTCCCCATCATGCCCAACGAGATGCCATTGGGGTTGTGGCAACCCAAAGCAGCGTGCCCAAGGATCAGCTTCTTCGAAATATTGTAGTGTGAATCGAGAATCATTCCTGCTACAATAGGCTGAGCCGAGCTTGTAAAAGGACCGCCGGCCTCACGTAAAGCTTCCATGAAGTAATCAAACAACGCGTCCGGCTGACGTGCGCTTTGATTTTGTTGCGCGATATTCGGATTGCGAAGTTCCTCAACCGTCTTTGAGGACCGAATAACATGAACCTTAGCCGTCGATCGCATAGCACCTTCTTGATCAAGGACGTTGTCATATCGCGCATTCAAGAACGACTGGCTCGTCGTATCAACATCCCATTGCTCATCTAATCGGAAGGTGCGTCGTCCAAGTCCTTTCTTCATCAAGTCTTCAGCAGTCAAGGCCTGCCACATGTACGCCGTCATCCGAAACTTGGCAACGGCAGCGTTCAGATCGGAATGGGCTGATGAAAGCCCACCAGCTTTGTGTGGAGGACAGTCGATGATGCAAGGGGAGTCTTTGCCGATCATAATGGCCAGATGTAATGGTGGATTCTGGAGTAATGGTATATAGTTGACACTTGTCATGAACGAGTGTCGAACTGAGCCGTCAGCCATGTAAGTAATCTCTAGGTTATTGTGACCAGGGGACAACATGACGAGGGCTTTGAAAGAATTTCCAGCTGTTGGCCAGGTCTGCTCTGGGAAATCTTCGCTTCCATTGGGAGTTTTCGTCTTGACAGAGATGTAACCATCTGATGTGGCATTGCCACAACGTCCAGTAAGGAGCAGACAGCGCTGGATGAAGTCTCAGTAGAAGATCTGCCAATAAGATAATAGACACCCACTTGATGAACCGTCTCTCCATCTCGTAAATTGGTAACTGCAAATCCTTCGTTGTTCGAAGTCGTTGAGACTGGAGGGATGGCAGACATGCTTATAGTCATTGTGTGAAGAGTTTGAGAGCTGCTATTGATATAATTGAACGAAGGGATGGGAGAGGGCGAGGCTATGAAGAAGGATATAGATTTGATGTCTTCGTTACTCGTGGGAAAACATCGAACTTATACATTTTGATGGTCGCGATGCATGGCCTTTGCTTTAACTTCCCTCCAGGCAGGTGTCCAAAACGGGCTAGCTGCTGCTCTGCAGCCTGGAATCACCCCATCTCAAAAGCACCTAGACCACGCAGGCTTGAATCAATAGCATGAGGCGCTACGCTAAGGATTCAAGGGATCAAGTCAAACTAGCGAGCGCATCGGAATGATGGAATATGTCCCGGAAGCGTACGGATTATGTTGGCTAGCGGTGTTCAGGCATCCTTTACTAGGTAATACTTGACTATTATACGTAGTAGGCTCGTGCAAAGTTCAAACTTCAAAGACTGGTGAGATTTTAGTTCGGATAATAGCTGTGGCATTCTAGGACAATTTCTATCTTGAATAAAAGCCACTGAGGATGGTACGCTGATCTGATGAAGTCGAGAAGATTCCTTGGCATGCATGACTAATGCGACACCAGCTGCGCTAGTCCTAACTAACTTCGCGACAATCCTATCGCGACTTTTTATCACGACCACTTACGAACACACGCCACTCACTTTCACATCCTCTCTTCATCATGGCCAACTACCTCGCATCCATCTTCGGTACCGAACAGGACAAGGTCAACTGCTCCTTCTACTACAAAATCGGCGCCTGCCGTCATGGCGACCGCTGCTCGCGAAAACACGTCAAGCCATCCTACTCGCAGACCATTCTGCTTCCCAATCTTTACCAGAACCCAGCCTACGACCCAAAGAACAAGATGACTCAGCAGCAGATGCAGTTGCATTTTGATGCTTTCTACGAAGACATCTGGTGCGAGCTATGCCAGTACGGCTTGGTCGAAGAATTAGTTGTTTGCGACAACAACAACGATCGTAAGTTTCATTACCTCTACTTACCATCATCACACATGCCGACTTTCTAGACCTGATTGGCAACGTTTACGTGCGCTTCAAGTACGAAGAAGACAGCCAGAAAGCCTGCGAAGCTCTCAACGCGCGCTGGTATGCCGGTCGCCCTATATACTGCGAACTCTCCCCTGTTACGGACTTTCGAGAAGCGTGCTGTAGGCTAAATAGCGGCGAGGGTTGTGTGCGCGGCGGCTTCTGCAACTTTATTCATCGCAAAGAGCCGACGCCTGAACTGGAGCGCGAATTGGACATGTGCACGCGCAAGTGGTTGAAGGAGAGAGGCCGTGATGAGAGAAGCATGAGCAGGAGTCCTACACCGCCTGTGGGCAGGAAGTAAGCACAGAGGCGGATTACGGATTCACAACGTGGCCTTGGTTTAGACAGAAGATATTGGACTTGAGTAATGATGGAACCGACTCGACCCGCTTCCATTAAGCAGTTGTCGAGTCGGGTCCAAGGTGGCATAATGGCGTTTGCTACATCTCGATTGATACCTTTACTCCACACGCGTTTCGGCGTTGCAGGTACGGGGGTTTTTCTTTGACGTCTTTCCTACATCCATCTACAAGTCTAGCAGAATCAATTCGCTGACTTCATCATGTACTTATACAGAACTGAGGGATTCAATGAAAAAGCGCACAAATTTCTAGATTCACACAGGAGAATAACAGTCTTTGAAGAAGTTAAATAAACAGTGAGCTAGCTGTTTTCTTCCAGCCGCTCTGGTATCATGGTGCGTATGTACGCGTGCATCCTCTTCAAACCAATCTCAGGCTTGACCGACTGACTCTAAGGAAGGTAAACGAAAGGGAAACAAGTGATGATATAGCATCCCAAACGTTTCCCCCTTCCCCCCAAGTAAAACAAATGAAAAAAAGTCCCCTTGATAAAAAAAAGGTCCCTTCGACAAGAAAGAAAACAGTCCCTTTGCCAAATCGAGGAAAGAAAAAAAGTCGGCATGAAAAAAAAAACCGCCTCCCACGCCGTTTGCAATGACACGCCCATTATAATGTCCCATCACCATGCAATGCTTTTCTGTACCCCATGCCTATCCATCTATGCCCCCCTTCGCCATCATTATTTTGTCATCCATCGCGCAGCACCAGGTAGACAAAAGGCACCTAGATAATGCGATGGGCCCTCAACACAACGACAGCGACCACGACACCAGCAACAAGCAACATGATGCCCAGCCAAAAAGCCCAGCACATCCAGGTGCGCTGCCTGCTCTTCTTCTTCTGGGCTTCCAGCCACGACGGCCTATTCAGCGGGTTAGTCTCGTAGTTTACACGTTGTTTTTCATCGCTGTCCATGGCCCTGTGCTGCTCGTGGAACGCGTCTGGGCCTGCGGTGATGGTTGTCCAGGTTTTGAAATGCGTCCGTGGCAGGCCTGAGAGGGAGAGCGAGGAGGGGGAGCGCAGGGAGTATTTGCGTGCGTGGTGGGAGGGGGAGGGGATGGTGATGGAGCATGTGGAGATGTGGATTGTTCTTTGCTTGCGGGGGAGTGTGAAGGCAGAAGCTGGGGGCTCTTTTGAGGGGAGGAGAGGGGCTGTTGAGCGGGTGGAGGGGTTTTTGCGGAGTTTGGAGGAATAGCTTTTGGGCTTTTGGGCTGGTGCTGGTGCTTCTTTTTCTTTTTCTTTTCCTTGTTGTTGTTGTTGTTGGTCCCATGTCTCACTGCGGGGAGTCTTGGTTGCGGGCAGTGCGGGCGCTGGGGATTGGAAGGATATTTCCATGGGCGAGAGCAGGGAGTGTTGGGACGTGGGCGATGAGGATAGAACGCTTTCATGGGCTTCTGGTGTACAAGCAAGAACTAAGGGGGGTAGAACGTACGAATGCTGCAGGTTCGGCCGCTCTTTGAGTTCTTCTTTGGCGGCGTCGTCGAGGTGGACGGCTGCGCTGAAGCGGCGCCAAAAGTTGGGATCTCGGACAAGGCTGGTCATTGTGTTTGTGACAGCGTGGTTGAGAGGTGTGAGCTGAAGTGTGGAGAGAGACAGTTGTGGACACTGGAGACTAGTGAAGGTTGTGATATGAAAGGGCTGAGCCAATTGACTCGCGCTAATGAGGGTTTGCAACTATGGCAGTCGAAATTCCATTCACTTTCCTTATCACTGGACCACGGGTGCTTTGTTTTGCACCACCAGACTCGTCGCGCCCGAGACAATGTTTTGTGTGATGGTTATCGTGTTGTTGTTCCACACAGGCCCAGGGTCCGTCTTGGAAGGGTCGTCTCTCGGAATGTGTGTGTAATGTCCCGCTGCAATACCTAAATTAGGTGGACAAGCAGAAAATGATTTGAAAGACAATCTGCACTAGGTTTATGGCTGCGGAGTCAAATTAAGAGACAAGGGTTTCGACATGTAGGCAAGCAAGGTGAGATGAAACGAAAGTGATTTAGAAAGAGTGACTGTGGTGAGTTGTGTCGTGAGGCAGCAGCTCTTCAAGGCGCGTTTGGTGCAATAATTAATAACTAATGACAGAAGGTAACTAGCTAAATGGGAACGAAACAGACACGAGGAAACAGTAGAACCTAACACCACAACAGCCCCTAACGACCATGCGTAATTCTAATGCAACATTGCACCGCTCAGATGCGCAAGTGATCCAGCAGGTCTTTAGCAAAAGAGCAGCACCGGAGAGTGGACCATACCCATGATGTTTACTCGTGCAGCGTGCATGCAGTCACCAATCAGAGCGCCTTGTGGGAGCAATCTCTTGGGGACATCCTGGAGTCCTGGAGTATGAGACGCACGGCGGCACGCTGCCGATATTAACGGTCAGGGTAGGGCTGGCAGATACATGGGATCGAGAAGGGTTGTCACGGGTATTTCTGTGGATGCGGATAGATGGCCGGTAGTTAAGCGATAGTTATGTAAAATGAGAGAGCATCCTTCTATACTCGGTAGGTAGTTAGGTTGCAGGTGATGGTTATTAGCGTACGGAGTACAGATTCCAGAAACCAAGATTTGGTTTGCGTTTGCCGTGGCTTGACGGAAAACACCTGGGCATGAAGCATTCAACGTGGTTCCAGTGTTGACGGAGCACCTGTGCTGGACTTGATTAGTTGACGGGCTTTTGGCCGGTTAACTAACGTAACTTACGTAGTAGGGCTCCCTCGATGTCTCATTGTCTCTCCTCCGCCCATGCTGGCCTATAGGTAATATTACACCGTCTTGCTATTATCAACACACCCACGATTCACAACCGCGAGGATACCTGTCCACAGCGCACCAATCGCAGAGTCTTGGCATCCGCAAATTTCTTACGGGCGCACTGCGGCTGGATTAGTTAAACAATGCCGCACGAAGAGCCTCTGCCCTTCTGGCTTGTGAACGTACCACACGACCAGTGGCCCACGGAATGCCCAGAGTTTCTGAGCGAGTGCAGTGAAAAGGATCGGAGAATAATAGGGACGCCAGACGACCAGTACCGACTGCTTACGTGGGGGGAGGTCAAAGACCTTGTCCGTAAGCATCTTCGTTTACCCGGCTAAAATACCCGGCCAATATTGGCAGGTACGGCGTGTTGTTAATCGTCGAGCAGGCAACAATCGCGTCGACAAGTTCCAGCGGAAGCCCAGTGAGCTGCGAAGGTACAGGCAATTCGCATATGGGCTTGTGAGGGACTATGGCAGTATGATGGACTTCATAGTCAATCAGCGGCTGCAATGGAAGAGCATGGAGCCCAAGGGCAGGCCGTTTGAGCACGACGAAGACATGAAGATTCTGTACAACGACTGGCCGTATGGCCTCGAGCCAGACGTGGTGCATTTGGTGGTGTGGACAAAGTTTGAGCTCGAGGATGATGCAGAGACGGGCTTGAGCACGCCAGAGTCCCACCAAGAGATTGCAGACTATGTGGAGCGAGTGTTTGGCAGCAAAACCAGCGACTTTGTGTGGTTCAAGAACTGGAAGAGCCTGAAAAGCGTGCATGCTGTTGAGCATTTTCATGTCATGTTGTACAAGCCGGATGTTGCCTTCATCAAAGAGATGACCAAGGGCGATGTACCCATGACAGATAAATGTTGAGTGCAGGTGGTGAATGGGAAAAACTTGGTTGTGAAACGTGGAATCATTGGTGGTGCCGGAGATTACCTATTTTGCTAGAGTTGATAACAATAATAATTACATGCGTATCAAGGCTGGATACAGGCAGGTTTTGAATATCAATACTATTCCGTGCCATATTGGGCTGCGACTACCGAATACCTAATTACCTACCAAGTACTCACCTATGTACCTAGTAAGTACCTATGTATCTATGTCAAGGTAATATGTAGTTATCTAGACTAACAAGCAGCATGAGTAGGTAGTCCCATTGTAATGCTTCGATTGAACTCTTTAGCCGTATAGACTAATGCGGTAATACCGAATTGCCAGGTTCGAATAATTAATAACTAGGTAACTACCCATTATTATTAATTACCCGGGCTGAAAAAGGCGAGCTGCAGGGCGCCATATGCACATTGCAGAAGGGTGAGAGTGTGATCAACTAGGTTCCTATGTAGTTACCACCGTGTAACTACTAGATTTACGAACAATACTAGGCGCATCAAAGGCGCATGCTTCTTTGTTGTCGCTGAGGTCACAGGTGAGCGACAATGCAAGGCTCAACTCGAGAGCGGTGTGGTTAGCGTCTGTC
>SSBG01000021.1:254442-314252 GCA_028220655.1 Shiraia bambusicola | reverse complement strand
GGGGGGGGGGGGGGGGGGGGGGGGGGGGGGGGGGGGGGAGCAAGTTGGACAGCCCCGCGAATGGTTGAAAAGAAATGTCGTACATGGGGGGCAGGAAGGAAGTTTGTCGCCAGAACAAGAGAGGGCGGATGACGCAGGAGGAGCGCTCGGGCCAGCGAATATGACGATGCACCCTATCACTCCCCCCTACCTACCTACATCATCATCATCATCATCATCATCACAAAGTGGACAAATACTTGGTACTAGTGCCCTAGTTCTGGCGGGCATTCACTTTCCTAGGGAGACCAGAGGTAATTAAGACAGGGCAAGAAAACGTCCTTGTTACCTACCGCTATCATGGGCCCCATTTTCCTGCCGTGTCCGTTGTCGCGGTTGGTAGCAGGATTGTATTACAACTGCATGCGCCTTTTCTGATTCGGAGAATTGGTAATTTCGTGGTCGTCTTGATCAGAAAAAAGAAAGGAGCAAGCTTGGTCGGGCTGCGACATGAGGACAAACAAGACAACAAAGGCAGATTGGTCAAATCAGGCGAGTGTGGCGGGGTGGGAAGGACAAGCAGCGAAGCCGGGTAATAATTAGTTGGAAAAGAGAGAGAGAGAGGCAGAGAGAGAGAGAGATATTGATACCTACCTGCCT
This sequence comes from Shiraia bambusicola, assembly GCA_028220655.1. Taxonomy (NCBI): domain Eukaryota; kingdom Fungi; phylum Ascomycota; class Dothideomycetes; order Pleosporales; family Shiraiaceae; genus Shiraia; species Shiraia bambusicola. The sequence continues at coordinate 313,613 of SSBG01000021.1, read as the reverse complement.
AGGTATGCAACGGTTTGTTCTTGACGTGAAGTGGTCAAGTCTTGACCTCTTCGACTTTGCCATGGTAATTATTAGTTCGGTTATTAGTTACTATTACCAGCCTGGGTATTACTTGCCTTGGTGGTAATACCTATGCAGTTGGCATGCATGCGGCTATGCACATAGATAGATACCTAGTAAAAGATGATAGCTAATTACTATGTAATGGTATCAATGGTGTCGAGGCAGCCTCAGTTACGTCACAAGGTGGGGACATGATGCCCATCTTTCCCCTTCACAGGCCGACATGAAACACACACCATAACAACATCATCTTGATTCTTGACGTTTTGCACGGCTAATAATAAAACGTCTTTTTGTGCCACTCTCTCTTCTTCCCGCGCTTTCAACCGCGCCTATGATTCGCCCGCATCAAAGCCGAGTCCCAAGATTCGCGAGGCTGTTCCGCGGCGTCTCTAGTCACCACACATAGGTATTAATTAGTCTGCTCACGCTGTATGCACATCCATTCATAGCTAGTATTATTATTAATAGTCCTGTATTTGCCCATTCTACATAGAGCTGACTCCGCCGGTTCTATAGTACAGTTACATAGGCATGTATACCTAATATGGATCGCGTATAACCCTCAACACGGGCTTCATTACATCATAAATTACCTTCTTTTCCATCCTTCGCCACGTGTTATCGTCATACATGGCAAATAATGGCCGCATTCGACGTTTATGCCTTTCTGGTGTGATTTCCCATAGACACATCTTCTCTAAAGACGCCAAGTAGTCATTCCAGTTGTCTTTGCCTAGAGCACGCGCAAGCCCTTCTAGCTCGTGTGGAACCGTGTATAGATAACGTGGAGACGCAGTCATTTTGACGTCCTTGCTTGAACTGCAAATTTCGATAGAGGGCAACCGAGTATCGACACTAGCCTCGTCGTCGTCGTCGTCGTCGTCTTCGTCTAGGATAATTGGTCTGCTGCGTACACGCAATGTAGAGACACTTTCTTGCTTTTGTAGAAATGTTTTCTTGTCTTCAGGTGAGGTAATGGGTGTACGCCTGGCTAATTTATAGCAGGCCTGCTTGCTTCCTTGTCGCGAATGACACGCCTTACGACCAGTCCAGCAAGGCCCTTGGGCCGGATGACTCTGCTGTGCCGTGAATGTTGTCTGCGTTGACTCTCTCACTCCCTTGATGGGAATCCTTCGGGGCCCGACCGTGCAAGATGTCTTCCGCGCGCGATCCTTAGATGGCAGACGACTTCGCTTTGAGCCTGCCTGCTGCGTGAGCAACAATGAAGCGTGTCGTTGGGAAATGTAGGTTGAACCTGGTCTACATGACCTATTGATATGAGGGTCAGGTTGCGACTGAATCGCGGTTGGATTTTGATAGGGGGACATTATTGGATAAGGTGGCAAGTAAGGCACCGTGACACTGTAAAATGAATGCCGTGAGTAATAGTCTGGCCCCAAGTTCTGTCGGGTGGCTGGCCAAGCGGTTGTATCATCTGCTTGCAAGTAGGCTGGGCCCATCAATGTCGCGTTAAATGCAGGAAATGGTGTCAAATGAGGAGGAGTTCGCGAGAATCCTGCCGGGGGCGGCACCGACTGAGTAGATCGATCTTGTAACATTATGATGGGCGTTGCGAGAGGAGGCAGTGGGTTGGGGTTCAGTCGCAAGTGCTCGTTGACTTTGGGAAGGTGCTGCTTTCTGCCTCTGAAGCTGATGGCAGGCACGTGCCTCTCTTTCACACACCAAACACGCCGATTGTGTGAGTCCTCTAGCCTCTAGGCTCTTGTATCAGCTGTGTGACGTGTTGGCCACGTATGTATCACTCATTCCACAGTTGAATCACGAGTATGTCACAAGTTAGGTGTTCATGACGAAGATTTCTAGAATCTCAAAAGACACATTTGCACTCAGGTCAAGAATTAATTAGCTAAGTACGTATAAGCACTAAGCAAAAGAATGACCGCCTGAATACTGGGATCATTTCCCTCGTGCTACTCTTGATTCTACCTATTGTCCTTTACCACTGACTACACTGCTGAATTTTGAAAAGTTCAACCTTGGTACGCGTTATCAGTCTCGTTCAGGAACGCTTCAAAGAAGCTATCGTCAATTTCCTCGCCAGCGCCAAAGCCTCCTTGTAAAGGTCCAGGCTCCCAGTGATGCTTCATCTTGACCTCTGGCGTTGCTTGTCCTTGCTGAGGCTCCGCGTAGCCCCTCAGTCTGTTTGCACGAAATTGCTTGCTATAGTTCTCGATGGCACTAGCTGGTGCTGTCGGAATATATTGGCTGGCTAATACTTTAGCTTCGGACTTGATGGTGGCAGATACTGGTTGTTTCCCTTCTTTCATTAGGAGCTCTAGAGTATCATCAAAATCGCAAGTGGAGCTGCGCTGTTGTTGAGGTTGTGGTGCTGCAGATAAAGCAGCTTCCGCCGCCACCTGGCGTCGCATAGCCCTTTGCTGCTTCAGATAAGCCGATGGATGTATTACCGGCATATTGTTCGACGTTATATCCACATAGGGTAGCATGTCCAGGCACATGTGTCGCTGGTGCTCTGACAGGCTTCTAATCCAGGCACTGAAGCGCTTATGGCTCATCAAGATGGTCCAGATGTAGCCAATATATGTCTCAACGCCGAGCTGACACATGACGCGAAAGGCATGCTGCTTGTAGCGCTGAAGTAAGAATGCAACCCAATGCAGACGTTGGGAGAATGTCAAGTCGATGTCGTATTGTTGAGGTGGCTTTACTGAAGCTCGTCGGAACATGAAGCCAGCCATCCCGTATTGATGAATTCTGACGGTATGATTAACAAGCAGGATAGCCGTAGTCTCGAGGTCTCGAGGATTGCTGCAATCCCCTCCGGCATGAAACTTCATGAACTCTACCGGAAAGTCTTCCTTGTCCCATACTTCCCGTATATCGACCAAGGCATTGTAGATCTTGGAGGTGCACAGCTCTAGATCATCTTTGGTGACTGGAGCTCCGTAATATCCGGTTACAGGTGACCAAGCTACCTGCGTCATATGAGCTATCATGTCCTTGGTGTTGCTGAAGCTGGAAATGCGGTAGTCAGGCAGCTGTCCTGGAGGACACGACCTCTGCGAAGGCACATAGTTGGTCTGTTGACCAACAACAGGCTGCAGTGACGCGTTCCCTGTGTGCATATTTTGGTACGGCTTGCGCAAGTATGTTGGACTACAAAAGGTATTGCCAACTCGCCGTATGAAAAGCGTGCTGCCTGGCGTCCTTTATTTGGTGTTGCTGGCTGAATGTTTTTGGATATTTCGTTGAGGCCGTCTAGATAGTGGGCATCCCAATGAGGAAGTTGCAAACGCTGTAGATTGAGAGAACTGCTGTTTGGCAGATGCATTTGCACACTGCGACGTGCAAGGTAGATAGTTCTGATGCTGGCAGTGGTTGACTAGAGATAAATGAACAAAGAATGCATGGCGCGGTTTTGATTATATACTTGGTTGTATGTAGTAAGTTGCCGTGGTTGATCCGATCATAGTGTACCGCTGTTCTATAACACGAGTGTTGAGGTGAGTTTGAACATGTTGAACGAATAGTTGTAAACAGAGGATGTCTGTATTGGCTGTATTAATTGAAGGATGAAGGATGGGGGTCCTTAGACTCCTTCCAAGGTTATATAGACTAGTTCACAAGCCTCTTTCCCCCCATTTTAATGGGTCGCTTCCTAACCTTGTATAACAATGCCACTTCCCACAAACAGGTTGGAATTTGCTCACCACGATAGTTATCTGCGGGCGGAGAGAATAAATAGACTTGGATACTCATAGCATGAGTACTCTGGTAGATTGCAAAATACACTGCTACCTAGCTATGGTCACAACTCTACCCGTCGTATGAGATGATGACAATGACATCCCGGTCTGTTTATCTCTATTTTTGGGTCCAGGCAATAAGGAGATAGATGTAGTCTGGCTCGATTTCGCGAGCAAAAGGGTTGGAACCAGGGCATCATACTGTACTAGATGATACACTGTGCAGGACCAGATAATTTCGAAGTCGTTGACATACGTTACTATTGGCGGCACATACCTAGGTATGTTTCGCATCAAGAAGAAACCTTGGAGCAGTTGTAAGTGTGCCACTTTAAGTATCCAAAGAAGAAACAGGATACTGGCGTGAATTTACTCTTACTGTTTCTCCTCTAGTTGAGCACATTATGCATATCTAGCCCCCTGTTTTTCTCTTACTATGTAGGCAGGCATAAACTAAGCCAATCCAAACTTGGAAGGCTTTCGAGTGTACCTTTGCGGTTGAGCTAACCGATAGTCAACCATACTACGTAAACATAGGTATGTACTCCGTATCCAATATCGAATTGGCGCCCAAGTGCGCGCGTGATCATGAGATTTCAGTCACTTAGCAGCCAACCAAATACTCCATGGGATAGGGCGACATGTGGGAATTCTGAGACGACCAAGGATTCAGGTGCCAAGAGGTGAGTAGAACGGTACTCTAGCAGGAAACTACCTAGGTAACTTTGGTGTTCAAAAGGCTGGATTTGCCACGGCATTTGCTCGAAGCGCCACTGGGATGTTCGTTACTCAAGTACCCAGTGACATTCCCATGACTCCACCTGATTGTACATGGAGAAACTGATGAATCCAATACCCAAGTTCCCCGGCAAACGTCCACGAGCCAGACGTTAACCCTGACCCTAATCTTGTCATAAAAATGATAATCTCCCATGAAGAAGTGAGCCGAACAAAGATGCCTATAGGCTGCAGAGCTCAAAGTCCAGGACCCGCGTCAGACCCCGCGGAAGCAAACCTAGGTATAGTCATGTCTGCCGCAGAAACACTGGTAGGTTGCTCGCATTCGCGTTGCGCGTTGTCGGAATGGAGAGGGAGGGAAGAGACAAACGTAGGTAGGTAGGTAATTATGCGGCAGACCCACTGCAGGCTGTGTCTGGGCTCTAGAGTTCAACTACCCAGGTGCCTATGGAGTCTGGTCTTACGAAGTATCTTTTGAGAATGGAGCAATGCGCTCCAATCAGACTGTTGAGCCTGGACCATAGCGTGAATGCTAGCCGCCCAATCACGGTAAGCGAGCGTTGCGAGATGAAACGTTAGCGGGTCCTGTCAATCCTACTCTTCTTCACTCCACCATTCACTTGGACGTGTTGCGCTTGTCTCGAAGCGCCTCATGGGCGCACCTTTACCTATTGTTGGCTCGTACAGGCCTTCGTTTCCCACGCCTAGGCGGTCTTTACAGCAGGTAGTTTACCTAGGGGCTCGGTACTCTGCCCGCCTTGCGCGTCGTGTGACGCACCGCCATGATTTTCCTGTAACCTTGGAACTACTAGGCAGGCCGCAGTTGCAAGCGGCAGGCTGTCGTTGGTTCGATACTTGGTTGCCATGCCAGTGCTTTGAGTCAAGGGCATCTACCTGCTTGATCTCGCACTGTCTCAAGCTAAGAACACTTACTACGTACTATGTACGCCAGAGGTCCAGGATGCCTACTACGTATTGCATATGTGCGCGCTACGCCACGGGAGCGGAATCGGGACGACATGCACCTGGCGGCTGCAGTGTAGGTTAGAAGAAACATTAGCTTCAAAAGCTTGATGCGGATTCCCGTGTAGAGGCCTACGGGTGCTGCGTTTCGAGACCATTTATGTCGCCTTTTCTATTGGCTACCGTCGATTCTCTGCTTCTAGGCCTGCGATGCTGTCCAACCTGGCCAGCGTTTGTCTGACGCCCATTCTTCACTCGCCTGATAAAGGACCAGGCCCGCGTGAACATCGATTATTACTCACATCGGTTGTTACTCACATCTGGCTGTCTCATACCTCTTACTCTTCTCTTCTTTTCTTTTGTGGTGCTGTGCGTGGTGTGCGGAGTTGTGAACGACAAAGACCAATACGTTGAACTATTGAACAATGCTATTGTCAACTTGCAGGTGAAGACGGCTTGATCACGTGCACCGACATTGTGAGCACTCAATGAACTTAGCGCCAAGGCAATACTTCAAGTTCATCTTAACTGCACAAATCTCTTCCTGGCACGCCATCTCTCACCTCCCCGCAATCTTCATCAAGTACCCACTGGCACGACAAACCAGCACTTAATCATCATCAACACTCTTGGCAGGCCGAGACAAACATAATCCCTTAACAACACCATTCAGAAAAACAGAATGCCGCGCATTCGCTACACAATCTTCGCCGCTTTGGTCGCCGCTCCAGCTGCCTTGGCCCATACTTGGATCGAGCAGCTCCGTAACATCAACGAGCAAGGCAGTTACGTTGGCCAGTATGGATACCCCCGAGGCATGGTTTCAAAGACAGATCCTGGATTCAACGGCTTCTCTATGAACATAGAGCTCCCCGCCTACGAGGGTGGACTGTTTATCAACGAGACTACCCCGCTATGTCACCCTGCCCAGCGCAAGCAAGAGCAATCTCAAGCCAAATACCCTCGCTTGCAGGCCGCCCCAGGTGGCTTCATTGCCATGCGATATTCTGAGAACGGTCATGTCACCAAGCCCTTGAACCAGAAAGGAAAGCCCGAGAAGGGTGGCACTGTTTTCGTTTACGGCACCACCAAGCCAAACGAGAACGAGAAGCTCGTCAACGTCTTGCAGTGGACGCAAGATGGCAAGGGTGGAAATGGGCAGGGTGTCTTGTTGGCCATGAACGACTTTGATGACGGCCGCTGCTATGAGATCAACGAGACACCTGAGTCCAGTGACCGTCGAAAGGCTGATCCCAACTTTGCTATGGGTCAGGCTGGAGACGGACCTGGAAACTACCCTCTCATGTGCGAGACTAACGCCCAGCTCCCCAAGAACGTCACACAGGGTAAACCTTACACCTTGTACTGGGTTTGGCAATGGAACACCGCACCAGGTGTCGATCCCGGCCTTCCCAAAGGAAAGGACGAGTATTACACCACCTGTATCGATGTTGATATCGCATCCGCAGACATCGCCATGGCCCATGACGCAACCAACAAATTCGACCTTGGCCCTCAGCAAGATGCCATGTCGGTCGCTGCTGAAGACTTCGCATCTCGAACTGCCCTCAAGACCAACGCGATTGAAGGCGAGGTTGGACCATACTTCTCAGCCAAGCCGGCTCCATCGCCAGATGCGCCTGGTGGTGCTCCGCATAACTCCACATCATCCGGCGTTCCAGGTCAACCTGGCATTCCCACCCTTACTCGACCTCCAGGCAAGCCTTCTTCCACTCCTAGCGGAGGCAACAGTCACGTGGTGACAGTGACCGACACTGTCTATGTCACTGTGATCGCTTCAGTTACATTGGAGTCTCCTCCTGCTGCAGTCACATCTGTCAAGTCAAAGGCCCCCGGTGCTATCCCGTCTCCTGCTTCAAGCGCACCACCTGCCGCATTCACATCAGCTGTAGCTTCTCGATCCTCTTCAAAGGCACCACTGGCCCCGTCAGCATCAGCATCACGACCCAGTACACCAGCTCCTTCCGGCCAACTCCCAGGATTCAACATTACCAAGCCTAATGGCGCCAAGTTCCGTCGTATGTATATAAACTGAGCGTCTGCATGTTACTTGTTCCCTTTTCGTTTTCTTCCTTTTTCCTTTCCCGACATGTATATACGCATGGCGCCGTGCGCCCTCCCTCCTACCCATTATTTACCTTCGTATCTGTTTGACACACATTTACTGATACCATTTTTTCTCTTGTGGCAGGCCACAAGTCGAAGCATGTACACTTGCATATGCATAGATTGTAAAGAAAGCCAGGGCTCTCGGGGCTGGACTTGGAATCTCGCAGAACTTTTCAATCCTTACTAGGTACCTACGGGACTGAACATCTGCACAGACGGGCCGGGATTTCTTTTTCTTTTTTTTTTTGGGACAGGTTACTACTAGGCGGTTATGGGAGACAATGATACCCCCTTCTGCATATCTGTATAACGGCGTTTTATGGAATACGTCTGTGCCTTTTTCTGGACAGACTGGTGGCAGGCTGGGAAACAAAAAGTCGTATACCCAAGGCAGGATGGCGGTTTGCGAGTGCGGTGTCACTTGCTTTTGTATTATTTAATGCAGGAGTTCAATAAGGTGGCGATTTGTTTATTTCCGAGAGACATCAATGCAAAGAATGGTTTAGTTGTTGTCGATACGATGTATTGAATTTGTGCCTTTTTTGACTCGTCTTGTTCGAACCACCCACTTCCGTTTTTTTTCTTGCTTAGTAGAGGTACTAATGTTCCCCACTGCCCAACGAGAAGAACTTATGGTTTGGATAACTTGAGTCTTGCATAGGCGAGTATTTGGCAGATTATATATATCTTGTCTTGCTCAATAGTTTATGAGGATCTTGAGAAGAAACGAGTGGAGATTCGAGAAGGCTGTAGGGGATGCTAAGGTAGCGGAGGAAAGGGCTCAAAAACAAAGCTGATAAAGCAGGCAGAAAAATGTAAGGCGGTATGAATAGCGATTAATAGGCCGTAGAAGGTAACCAAGCTATAGCTACTCCAAAATTAATAACTGAAACTGCGAGAACATGCATAGGTACTTCATCTCATGAATCAGAACCCGCATACGCACTAGCGCATATCTAAGCGAAGCGCTAGTTACCTTAAGTAAGGCGGCGCAAATAGGACCTGATTACATAATTTTGGGCAACGCGTGCTTGGACGATCGTCCCGAACAACTTCACGATGCCGTGCAGCAGACCGCTATGTCAAGTCCACCGGATGTGACGAAACATGAAAATGTCGCGCCGCCCCCCAGATCTGCAAAGCAGCCTTTAACGCCTCCTTTAACCGATAGGAAGCCATCTGCGGACGCGAGTCGTGTAACAGCGCTTTTCAGACATATCTAAGCAGAAGGGGACATTAAAGGAGAGACTTGGATAGAATTCCAGCTGGATGAAGGGAGTTTCGATCAGATACATAGTCTGCTCTAACAAGACTCCGTGCTTTCGGGGTTCGTGGATGACAAGGTAAGGTACGTAGACTTTAGAGCTCGTGATAACCATGGCTGATAGATTAGGAGGTATGACTACGACAGTGAGAAACGCCAACTAGCAGTTCGCATGCTTAGTGGGGTACATAAACTCTTTAAACTCTTTGTCGACGCAGTAGAGGATGAGATTCAGAGCCAGCTAAAAGCAGATACGCAGCGGATCAGACAGGAAGGCTCAATTCGCACAGAAAGTACGACCAACCCGCTTGGCTGAAATACGTTTCCCTAGCAATTCAAAGTACGAGCTAGACACGTCATTTGGGCACGAGGAAGCGAAATATCCAGGTCTTATTATCAAAGTTGCATACTCGCAGAAGAAAAAGCGCCTTGGCTGTTTAGCTAAGACCTATTTGCTAAATTCTGACGCCAACATATAGGCTGTGGTCTGCTTAGACGTTGAGTATAACAAGAAGTCGCGCAAAGCTACGCTATTGATTTGGCGACCCCAGCAGCGCAATACTATTAACAGACCTAAATCACAAGCTATAGAGGTAGTTGCAGAAGCGGTAGGTTCAACCAGTAACACCACCCACAAATAATCTAACATTCCTATCAGGCTTTCTGTAACCATAAAGGAAGCCCTGTTGATCACCCCGGCCTACGGCTCCGCCTTAGCGATTTCACCTACAAAGAACTTACCTAGAAGGAGATAGGAGATAATAACACAGATATCTACATCTCTAGGATATAACTTTGCCAATACTTAGATGCGGCGAATAGTAAAGTGGAGCAAGCACTCAGTGCGCAGCCCCTTGCCAAGGAGGTCAAAAAGTGGAAACAGTCAGAAACACCTCCTGAGGAGATTGGGGCACTTGATGAAGCAAGATACGCTAAGCAAGAGGAGAGAGCCGCGAAGCGCGCTGAATATGACATTGATTACGAGGAGACAGCATCAACCAAGGGTCTCTCCGACTAGATCGGTTACTAACTAGTTGTTTCCTGTCGAGAAAATACCTTCGCAATCCTATTGTCGAGGTCATGTTGCTGCACAAAGCGAAGGCTTATCGCAACCGCATCAGCAACACTGCAGCTATGCTGTCTGCCCTGCCTGGATTTGTCGGCGTCGTAAGGCCCTGTGCATCTCCATCTGCCTCATCGTGCCCATGCCCGAAATAATCTTTCCGGTGTCATCTCTAAAATTGTAGCTCCATATGTGCTCCTCTGGATTCCCGCAGGAACGAAAATTTGGAGCCGCCCGAGGCGGTAAATGAGGATCGGTTGTGTACCGCCACTCTTCCTCCATTACACGGCGTGTGGCTGGCCCTATTGCCTATCTTGCCCCCGCAGATGGAGGAGGAAGCTGCTTCGAAGCAGCCAGGACTTGCCGTAGTCGGGACACGAATGGAGCCTACAAGGATAAGCCCATACGTGTCCGGGAGGGAGGTCGATATGGACTTCGTCAACCTCATCGTCATATTCAGACGGAATAGAAAAGTCAAAAAGTGAGGGACTCATCCTTGTCCGCTAGCGAATTTTGCTCCATGGCGGGGAATAACTATTCCTAGTACTTATAGGTAGGCATAAGTGACTCTTTTCCCTGTATCTATTTTGGAATATCTACCCCTCAGCCACAGCCCTTAACGGGCTGACATATGTAGTACAGTAGGTTACATGTAATTTATTATTACGTGAGACATGACATACTACAGGTGTTGCAGGATTCGCTTGCCTAGCAGGGTAGGTACCACTAACAGGGATGGCGATGTTGGATGAATTATCCTCGTAGCATAACTACTAATAAATCATAACTGAGTCTATATACTCTATAATACCTACTATTATATAATTACTATAGAGACGTGGTAGTTTGTAAGTACTACTAAACATTTCTGGATATGGCTATGTAATTAGTAGTACCGCGACCGCTAACTACCTCAATTCTATATAGCGAGTTTTCACGGTATCAACCATGTCTTAGCTAGAAGTGATACAGTGCTATGGACTGGCCCTAGCAATAGCAATTAATAGGTATGCAATAAATTTCTTAGAGAAGAGAGAAATAGAGAACTACTTATACACGCTGCAGACGAGAGCGTTTCCAAGGTTAGGAAGGGCTAGACAAAGCCTAGATCCATTACAAAAAAAAAAGGCCCTGCGCAAACCAGGCGTGAAAAGCAACAATGATATTAGTAATTTCGTAGCAACTGCTGTTTTAACGAAGAACTCCCGACTCCTTCCCCAGCACTCTGAATATTCACGCCTGTTGAAATCCTTTCACCCTCACTCGCCTGACAAAACCGCCCCCCCCCTCTTGCTCCTTCCCAGCCTGGATATTCATGCCTGGTGAATCCTTCACCCTCACCCTCCTGATCAGCCCCCTCACACCTTCCCAGCCTGAACATTTACACCCGTTGAATCCTTCACCCTCACCCTCTTAATCAAATGCTCCTGGCCCGCCACGTCCATGGCACCGCTTTCAGCCGTGACATTGCCCGCATCATCATGCGTGCGATCCCACTTCTCGACCTCAGCATTGGGCACCTTTTTCAACCTATGCGTGACACTCCCATCCTTGTCGCTAACCAGCGTCTCGGTTCGGAACTTGTACCTGCCCAGCGCAGGCAGCACCTGAATCCAGACGAAATAATACAGACCCATTGCTACCAACAGGCCAATGCCCACCACGCAATACGTCGCGTACCAAAACGACACGGTGGGAGTCTTGGGCGGATACCACGGCATGATGAGGATGAATAGGCATATGGCTGCCGAGAAGATGAGCGCAGAGTGCCATGCGCGGAAGGGGGCGGGCGGGAGTCCTGCTTTGGCGCGGCGGTGGCGCAGAAAGTAGATTCCGACGACCATGAGGAAGAGGAAGAGGCTGTCGGGGTAGGAGCGGAGGTCGACTAGGAAGTTGAATGCGTCGCCGAAGGGGAGGGCAATGATGACGATTGTTGTCAGGGTCCATATTAGGATGATGGGGAAGAAAGGCGTGCCAAAGGGGCGGGTTGAGGCACAGACGTGTGGCCAAGGCATGAGGCCTTTGGATGTTTTGTTAGTGTATGCTGGAGGTGAGGGATGGGGGGGGGGGGCAAAAGCGGTGTACCTTGTCGAGCGCATTCTCGGATTGAGCGGGTGACGCCGATGATGGTGGACATGATGTTTCCTGCTGCTGAGACGGCGATGAGGGCTGGGAGGCCTCGAGCGTGCTTTGTGCCAAAGACGGCTTCGAAAAAGAGGGCGGCGGTGAGTTCGCCTGAGGAGCGTATTTGGGCGGCAGGAACGGCAGCAAAGAATGCTACGTTTGTGAGGGTGTAGAGGATAAAGACAATGAGTAGTGATATGGGGGCAATTCTCTTGAGGGATTGGAATGGATTCTGTAGTTACCAGTTAATTATGCCGCCATGAATCTGCAGACACAGACGTACCCTGATTTCATTTGTAACATTAAAAGCATTCGAGTACCCAGAGTATGCAAAGTTGATGCTAATAAGTGCGCTGACAATGTCGTTACCATTCTGCGTAATGCCATCGAATGAATTGTGGAAGTTTTGTCGTGGATTCTGAACTCTAGTTCCACCGCCAAGTACAACGAAGCCAGTGATAACAATGAACAGAAGGATGATCATCTTGACAGCGGCAATAAGGTTCATGATCCGCATTGACCATTTTGTGGAGACCAGGCAGATCAGTGCCAGAATGGTGTAGGATGACATGGCAAGACCTTTGTTCGCCCATTCGCTCGCTTGGTATCCGGCAGCGCGGTAGATGTAGCGAGCTAGTACAACAGCATTGCTGCTGGAGAAGGAGAAAGTTATCGTGAAAAAGGCGTATGTGACTGGGAAGAAGAATGCAGGTTTGGGGTAGGCTTGCTCCAAGTATACAACCTGGCCACCTGATCTATTGGGAAAGAGGGATGCATATTCGAGGTAGATGGCGAGTGCGGCTGGAAATTGTCAAGATGTGTAGGAGATATCATTCGGGTAGGTTACTCGCCTGCAGAAATGATGAAGCCGAAAATCCAGTAGAGGATGCTCAACCCTACAGAATCAAGCACTCGAAGAATTAACCCCGCTTTGTAACATTAGCATTGGCCATAGTCTGATTTTCAACATCATGAATCAACCCACGTGTGCTGAAGACACCGGTTCCCACCATCTGACTGACGTTGAGAAATAAAATGCCCGCCACTCCTACATGGTAACCTAAAGGCGACACTTGCTCGACCGGTGCGCCGTTGCCATCTTGGTAGACTGGTACGCCTTCGACAAAGATCTGCTCGCTTATCTCTGCATTCTTCTTCTTTACAATGGACGCATCGATTGAATTGTTTGAGTCGTTTCCCCCGAACCACTTTTTAGCATGCAAAATTTTAGCCATGTCAGATGAAAGCGTCAAGTCGACGGTAATTTGGAAAAGAACAAAGCTGTACAGAAGTTGTACATAGGTAGGATACATAGAAGGAGCATAGCTTATCTTGCTTATGTATTGCTTTTCGAGGTGTAACCTTCGGGTGGATTGGATGCATGATGCAACAGGGGTTTACAGGTGTGCAAAGTTTGCCCAGTCTGGCGTGCTCAGATAACGCCGAACTATTTCACTCAATAGGCAAGTGATGAACGTTGGGAGATCGAATTGACAAGTCACCCTGATCTGAAGGAGCAGGTGTGAAGACATTAGGGCGAGGCCGAGTCGGGTAATAATGATGGAATAGTTATGGTGGCCAAAAACCGCGTTGTTTCTCGAGTACGTGGAGTCGGGTTGCATCATGATCGTGTCACAAGAACCAAGCGATGCTGCAACGAGGATCATGGGTTGCTGGCTAGAGCTTTGTACGTGGGTTGTTGGATTAGTAGATATACTTTATTAATATGTTCCATGTGGTGAAGAAGGAAGGTCCTCGCGAAGTCAGTCTTATTGTAGGATACACGAGCAAAAAGATGCATACTCTTATAGTACTGTTTTGAACATGTAGCGAGTAAAACATGAAAGGCAGACTAGAGGTTTCAAATGCATCAGAGAGTATTGTGCCTAAATCCAAGGTGTGTGGAGAGATTCGTGCGATTATAGTAATTATTAGTTAACTAGTTATAGTTAGCTATCTACTCCGTAAGAGAGTCTCGTAGAGATAGGATCAATTTGGCCTTGCGACATGGAAACGAGCTTCTGCCCATTCATAGCGATAATGGCGACGATTCTGGGAATACCTATTGAGAGCAGGGACGATTGCGTCGAATGGGTGGATGGGTGAATGGGTGGATGGGTGAAGGGTGGATGGGTGAATGGGTGAATGGGTACGGGGTTGACATCTCGGATGCCGGCTTTACTGCGGCCGTGTCACGCACGGACTCTTTTTACCCAGTCCCAGTTTTCCCATTCACTGGGGGTGAAAACGTGTCCAAGAGCACAACCCCATAGTTGGATCAAGATAGGATGGTGGATAAGTAATAATTAGGTATAACGAGAATGAGCATGATTAACCTGCCTAGTTATCCCTTTTGACTACCTGATTAGGTCATGTACTGCAGGTGATATATTATAATAACTACACCGTATTACTGTATCCCTATAGTAACTACACTCCCTACAACACGATACAATTGATATGCCATTTTGGGCTCTGATACAAGTTTTACCCATCCTGAAGAGGCTGATGCATTGTTGAGCACATCAGTGCCGAAGGGGGCTGGGGGGCTTCACGAGATGTGCACAACCTTGGAACCTCGGGCGGAATCAACTCGTCGGTAATATGCTTTCTGCGCTAACACCACAACACCGAGCAACAACCAAGGTCACAATGTCTCTGCCTTCCTGGGAAACCTCAAAGTCGCCCGCCATTCCTCAGCTACGACCGCCGCGATGGGCCCAGCTCACAAACAAATCGAACATTTCGAAGACTTCACCGCCCACGAATGGTGCAATGCTCTCCTTTCCGACCCGGCCGTCACCCATATTGGGAAGCGATACATCCCTGGACTCCGCAATGGCCCCGTCTCAAGCTCCATCTTTACGGTAACCACCTTCACTGACGGAGCTATTCGCGCATTCCTGCTTCTATACAAAACAGGCAAGGGATACACAAGAGACGCAGTAGACGAAGCCTTGCCTGGACACATTAATGCGACCAACGACCCCAAGAGTGCAACCCCGGAGGCGCGCAGACAAAAGGCAAAAGTCGAGAAAATCTTCAGTGAGGACGACCCTGATACTCCCGAGTCTATGATACTCGCCTCCGTTGGGAGAGATATGGACGGGGGTGTTGGGCGAGCGCATGGCGGCCTGACTGCCATGTTGCTGGATCAGGTAATGGGGTCCCTGGTAGCGCAAACGTTCGAATATACCTCTGCGACCTTGGAGTTGAATATCAAGTACAAGAACCCCATCATGACGCCATGTCTCTTGTTGTGCAGAGCAAAATTCACTCGCGAAAAGGGCAGGTGGCTTGAGGTGAAGTCGTGGATAGAAGATGGACATGGAAAAGTCTATGCGGAGGGATCGGGTACGTTTGTAGTAAATAAGGTCGATGAGCCGAAGTTATAAAGATTGAGAAGGTCTCGATTTTTTTTTCCGCCTTCGTAGCTAGATCTAGACATGATGGTTGAAGATAGATCTCTGCTTAATACTATTTGTAAATATCGTGTAGGCGTATTTCATGCCCTTCTGAAAGCACCGTTGACTTGTTTGCATTCGCATATCCTAAAAGGTTGTTAAGTAGTCTTCTTCACGACATTCTCAACACTCCTCTCCCCAGCATCCGACATCAACGCCACCAAGGTAATCAGCCCCGTAAACGTCAACCACACATTCCCCCACACCCCAATCGCCATACTCGTATTATAATGGCTCCCCAATTTATAATGCTGAAATGCACCCCATCCAGTCGTGACATGATGAAACACCGTCGCCGCAACCACAGCTTTCGCATAGGACAATGCGCCTCTCGCGTGCTTTGCTCCCGCAGCAGGGACAGCACCAGTCAACCCAATTAATACCAGCGCAAGCGTGATAAGACACCAGCCGTCATTCTTGACATTGTACAACTCCAGATCGTTGGCAGCCAGGTTCGCCTGGGACGGTGGACGAAACCATCCCACGACCATGAGGGGGTCGTATACCCGACATGTGCCACGGAGGCCGTACCAGAAAGCCGTGCCGTAAATGTAAGCGTGAAAAATCTACGTTGAATCAGATTAGAAGAACAGTTTCCTTTTTTCCCTTGGATATATCAATCCTTACAGTAGCGTTGATAGACGTCATGGTGTCTTGTACGATGATAATTTTAGATGGAGTTTGGAAGGGGGATTAGTCGAAGCATTGAGTGGGCTAATAGTGTCTGGTTGCAATTGCGAGAACATGACTGCTTTTTTTAAGAGGAAGCTGGGAATGAACAAGGAACGTCGTCATGATGAGAGCTGTATGAGCTGCATTGGTGTTGCGGGACCTGCAGGGAGCTAGTTAGTTATGACCGTGCGGGACCGGGTGCCGTTTCTCGGGTCGCTCATCGAGATGGTTGGGAATGGCAGATGTCATGACGGATAATATTAATTGGGTTAAGAATTACAGAATTTGGCTATTTCCACCTGTTTGGATTATACTTGGATATTGTGATATTGTCTGTGCTTGCAAAATTGATAGATTGCTATGCAGCCTTGAAGATTTCGCTGTACCTAGAACTGAATAACTACATTTTTATGAGTGAGTTAATCACTTGGCTACTTGCTCCTATATTACACACATATATAGATATACATGTTCTTCCAATCACCGCATCAAGACTCAGGACTTTGCCCCACTGTTCTCTCCCGCCTTCGAACTTTCGGCAACTTCTCTCTTGACTTCGCCCTTTGCTTTCTGCTCCTTTTCCAACTGCCTCTGGTCTGACTCGCTAGCTCTCCTCTTTTTCCCCAACAACACCGGTGTTCTGTCACAGGGCGGCTGTGTCACTTTATAACCGCCCCAGACTTGTTCAGTCATATTGGTGCTGCGCTTCGTAGCTCCAATGCGGTCCATGCGGTCGGCATTTGCATTTATACTATCATCAGAGCCGACTCGTCTGACGCCCATTTCGACATGGCTCCACGTGATACTACGCTTGTTGTTGGACATTGTGGTGTTATCGGACCAGAGATCGAGAAGTGTATAAGTGTGGGAATAATGTTCAAGATGGGGATTGCAGATGCTATTAGGTACATTGCTTAGGGAAATGCGAGCTTTATAGAATTCTGGAAGCAAGGCTGTGCGTCAAGAAGTGGGTGTGTCATTTGCAAGTTGACTGTTGAGTGTATACAAGTGAGTAACAACGTGCAACCACCATGTGTAACGAATCTTAGTTTGCCAATTATGTAGAGTGACACGGAAGACTAACAAACACCTGCACGCCATTATATTTATTCTAGTCATAACTATGCTTCAAACTCATGAACAACCCACGCAACAATAGCCCCTGCACCGAAGGCATACCTAGGCATTTGCGTACTGGGACTTCCATCATATCCCGTCAGCACGCGGTGATTCGCCGGTATAAGACTCGGATCAATCCATATCACATTGGGACTATTGCTGTCGGTCGGTCGTCTGCATTATCCAGCGAATATCTGATCTGGATGCCATTTTTGGGCGTTGCTGCAACCTCTTTGATGTTTGGTTGCAACAGATTCTCAACGATCTGCTAAGAACTGGTGTATATCAGTTTGTGCATTTCTTGCTTCACTCGGGGCTCAGAGATGGTTTATAATATAACTATATGGTTGCTGATATTTTACTAAGCTGGATTCGGGAACGGTGTGGAGCATCTGGCGCATGAAGCTGCAAGGAAATTGGGTCCTGTAACTATTCCCACGTGTATCAGGTGGAAATTCAAGAAGAGGGTTGTCCATGGCCAGATGAATCTGGAGGTATGATTGGCTTCTCTGACTGAAGTTATATAACCAAGTACCCAACCAAGGAACTGTGGTCTGTGTAAGCGGATGACAGCATTGCCGCAGTTATCTCAGACGGCATTGAGCACTACGCTGCATTGGCTCAAGTACGAATGCGCTAATTACTAACAAGTCTAAACTCAATTGTGGCTTGACTATTAATAGTTAGTTAATAATAGCTGCTGTCTGAGCTTGCTGAGATAAGCAAGCAGCACTGTAATCATACCTACAACACAACGGTTCGCATCATGACTCTCCAAAAGTGCCCAAGCCCGGCTGCTCGAATTTCAGTCTTGGATCGTGGTTTTAGCCCCTTCTCGTCAGTATGGATCCTCTTCTTGAAACAGCCAGCGCGAAATTGCCCGAAACTCAAGCGCAATCCGTAAGCACCTCACCATCAGTCCAGCCAGGCCGCTTATGGGCCATCGGCGACATCCATTTGTCTTTCAAAGGGAACCGCGAAGCTCTAGAAAAACTGCTTCCCCATCCGCAAGACGATTTAATTTTGTGTGGGGATGTAGGCGAATCAGCAGAGCATTGTCATATTGCGTTTGCAAAGGCAAAAGAGTGCTTCAGGCAGGTGTGGTGGGTCCCTGGTAACCACGAGCTTTACACAATGCCGTCACAGAAAGAGAATGGGCTAAGGGGCGAGGCAAAGTACTTGCAATTAGTCGACATTGCCAGGAATTATGGCGTTTTGACTCCTGAGGATGACTACGTGTTGTGGGAAGGCAAAGGAGGGCCGGTGCTGATGGCACCCATCTTCACTTTGTACGACTACAGCTTTCGACCTTCACACATTAAGCTAGAAGATGCACTTAATTGGGCCCGCGAGAAAGATATTGAGGCTACGGACGAACATCTACTGCATCCAGATCCCTATGCCTCGCGCATCGAGTGGTGCCATGCCTTACTTGAGAAGACGGAAGCAAAGCTTGCCACAGCTATGGAAGCGCACCCAGGCACGAAAATGGTGATGATAGGGCATTGGCCGTTGAGGGAAGACCTCGTCAAGCTCCCTACAATCCCGCGCTTCTCGCTTTGGTGTGGCACAAAGCACACGGAAGACTGGCACAACAAATACAATGCAAAAGTAGTGGTCAGCGGCCATTTGCATATCAGGAGGACAGATTGGGTGGACGACACGCGATTTGAAGAAGTCAGCCTGGGATACCCACGACAATGGCAGGAATGCCAAGAGCGTGGTCTGGACATCAACGACCTCCTGCGAGAAATCCTGCCAGGCCCAGATATTCCGCCGGTAGAGCGAAACACTATCTGGAGACGCTTCGGCTAGTTAATATGGCGGCATGTTGCGATTCTTTTTTTTTTGAAACCAGTCTTTAGGAAAACCAGAGACTACCTCTGCGATTCACCTACGCCCATGGCTATTCAACCTCCAATCAGGCATTCTTCGTTTCTCACATTGTTTCAACTTCAATTCAAGTGCTGTCGACCCTGTCAGTCATGCATCGTGCAAAAACTTTCGTGATCAATACCACACTAGCTGCGTACGAAGTATAGCCGGCCAATAATGCGCCCTTTGCCACTCACGCCCCTCACCATGTTTGGCTATGCGAAATATCCCCATGTTTTTTACCAGGCGAACGCAGGCCTACGTCAACCACATTTACCGTTCAATACAACCTACAGCTGCGGTCGTCTCCTTCCATTACTGGTAATCCACGATGCATGCATCCACATGGCAGCATTGCCTCATCTTAACTGGTCGGACTACAGGTATTAAATGCCAGGGTCGTTCAGGAGTCATTCAGGGTTCCTAATTTCTCCCATACAATGTGCACATGGCGTAGTCATACACGTGCATGCGAAGCATCGGACCAAGCTTCTGTACAGAGTAGCATATAAAAGCATTGAGGTGCCTTCTCAAAAGAAAATACGTCTCATTCTAGTTCTGCCCATATAACCTTACTTGAGCTGTCACCATGATTGCTAGCTTCCATAACCTCCCAGTCCGGCTGCTGTTGGCTGCAACATGTGTATCTGCATGGCCTATCCATCTTTTCAGCCGTGCTGTCATTAGCCATGATGCTGTTGTTGGTTTCCCACAAACAGTTCCGCCTGGTCTTATCGGCTCGTTATATTTGAAATACAAGCCCTTCCTCGAAGTATACAATGGCTGCGTTCCCTATCCTGCTGTGAATGCAGCTGGCGATACCAGGCAAGCTCTCTTACTCGATCACATATGCTAAACTTTGGCTAACCATAACACCAGCGGCGGCCTCGCACCAACAGGCGCTCCCAACGGCAAATGCTCCAGTTCTCCAGGTCAAGTCTACATCCGCTCCAGCTCCTACAACGACGCTTTCGCCATCATGTACTCCTGGTACATGCCCAAAGACTCGCCATCCACCGGCCTCGGCCACCGCTTTGAATGGGAGAACGCGGTTGTCTGGCTTTCTGAGGCCTCAGACTCTGCCACGCTTCGAGGAGTCGCCATCTCCGCGCATGGTGGCTACGATAAGCTCACTGACCCACCACGCAACGGAGATAGACCCAAGATTGGCTATGAGAGTGTATGGCCAGTCAATCACCAGTTGATCCCCAGCGACAAGCAGGGAGGCGAACAGCCTGCTATTGCGTGGGAGAGTATGACACCCGAGGCAAGGACAGCGCTTGAGAATACGGATTTTGGAGCAGCCACGCCGAGTTTTAGGGATAGCAACTTTGAAGATACTCTGAAGAATGCCTTTATCTAAAAGTAAAGGAGGATTCAAAATCTCTGGTAAGGAAGCAACTGACTTTGGTATCAATGGCGTTGGGATTAGATGGCAAGTAGCCCCATGAGCAGCGCCAGGCTCATTAGTCAATATAGACTTGACTATACATAGTAAACAACGGGAGGGAACCCATAACCCCCTCCATAAATGAATATAAATCAATCCAATTGTTTGGTGTGGGACGTGCGCGCTTGCTCATAGTCCACCACCCAGTTTGTATATCAAACCAGTTTGTATATCCGCCCAGTCTTGTATATCCACCCAGTCTTGTATATCAACAAGCTGTCGCGCTCCATAGAAACAACAGATCACAGACTTCATACCCAACTCGTTGCAACGACTGTGATATCTCACCAACCGAACCCTTTGCCGTATCAGCACCAATTCCTCCATAAATCAATCCGGTCCCTCAACCCGTTCTCCAAAAAAAAAAAAAAAATAATAATAATAATTGCAAAAACGTGTAACTAATAGATAAAAAAAAGCTTTCACATCAAACTTCATACCACCAATCCAATAATTCACTAGTTGTATATACCTTCTACTAATCTACTTCTCACTATCCAACCTCTAAACACTCTACTAAAAGCATCCTCCCTCCCTAACCTGTTGCAACGCTACTTTTTCACATTACCCACTTCGCCCCTTGGTTAATCTTACCCTAAATCTCTTTATGCGGTCTCATCGTCTGATGACAGTATTTCTATCCCGCGCTCTTCCGTCTGCGCAATGTTCGTGAAGATATTAGCGGATACGACGTGTTAATTGTCCAGATCTTGGATATATGCGTTTTGAAGCAGCGCCCTGAGGTTTTTTCTTTTTGAATAAAAGACATTGAATGATAAATGGGATAGGCATGTCAACGTAATAGTCGTCTCAAAACTTAAGATAGCCTGCCTTAACTATATTTTCATCTATATGCAGTCATCAAAGGATCACAGCATAACTTGGCATACGTTATAACTATGAATCATTTCTGACACAGCCTTTTGGTGACGGCCTAATAGTTAGGCCTGATCTAAGTACATTGTGTTGAACAGCTCCCCGCGAGGTTTCACTGGTGCGTCATAGTTACCAAGCTGGGCGGTGTTGTGGCAGACAAAACGTGGCGTTGAGGTGTAGTTAAAGCATCTTCGAAGCTTAGACTAAGAACAATAGCGGATCAAGAATATCAGGTTGTTACTATGAATGAACGGATGATAGTAAGGCCAAAACATATGCAGCTTGCACTTCGGCAGGCAAGTGCAGCCGAGGCTACCGTAGTTACCATAGTTAACTAAATGGAAGGTTGTGCCTATCCGTCCCGAATTCGTCACTGCACCCCCACCTGTCGAGACATGAAGTATTGAACAACATCAATTGAACGACATGTCAAAGAATTGAACCTTGATTTCCTCTCCATCTCCCCTCTCCAACACTCCCCACGTGAGTCAAGTGACTCAAGTCCCAATCCAATTCAATGGCCACCACCCAAGAACTTCAGATCTTTGCACAAAAGCCCCGCGTGTTCATCTTGTCTGATATCTCAAATGAGCCCGATGATGCCGAATCGCTCTGTCGGTACTTACTTTACGCCAACCAGTTCGACACGGAGGGGCTGGTGGCTTGTACTAGCACGTGGATGAAGAACAGGGTCTGCCCACAGGACATGGAGAAAATTGTCGACGCATATGCCAAAGCTGTCGACAACTTAAACAATCATGTTCATCCAGATTGGCGATATCCAAGCGCTGAACACTTGCAAAGTCTCATCCGGAAAGGCGCCGAGGCAAGACCTGAACCGATATCAAAGCCACGCGAACTTGCATGTTAACACAATGCAGACATATGGCATGTCCGCGGTTGGCGATGATGTGCCCCTATCTGCAGGAGGCCAGCTCCTGTATGACCGTATTGTCGCGCCGTCATCACAACCATTGTGGATTCTTTGCTGGGGCGGGACCAATACACTGGCGCAAGCCCCCTTCAAGATCGATGATAGATTCTCACCAGAAGACTCACAACGCTTGCTATCACGCATTAGGGTTTACGCTATCTCCGACCAAGATGACACTGGAGCATGGATCCGCAACAATTTCCCTGATATTTTCTACATTTCGTCAGTCCATGGCTGGAACCAGTACGGCATGGCTGCATGGACCGGTATTTCTGGAGAGCGATACTATGGGTTTGATGAGGGTGGTCCAGACTCTACGGCAATGGAAAAGAGCCGGATCAAAGAGAACATTCAGATTGGCCCTCTTGGCAGCGCGTACCCAGACTATCTATTCATTCCCGAAGGCGATACCCCGACCTTTCTTTATCTGATCCAAAATGGACTTGGCGTGCCTGAATGCCCCGACTATGGTTCTTGGGGTGGACGTTATGCGCGAACAGACATTAGCCCCAAAGGGCTGAACAGCAACCACTACAGTGACGCAGTCGATCGCGTCAAGGTCAATAATCTGGCGTTGGCGAGACGCTTTTCAAAATGACTTTGCAGCGCGCATCAAGTGGACTATGGAGCCCGACTTTACCAGAGCCAATCATCACCCCGTGGTCGTAGTCAATGGTGCAAAAGACCTTAGACCTGTGCGCATCAATGCTGAAGCTGGATCGACCGTCACTCTTGACGCAGCAGGCACGTACGACCCAGATGGCAGGAAGCTTACTTTTAAATGGTGGCATTATCGCGAACCCACCGCCACACAGTGGTGGATCGATGCCGAGGTCATGGAGCTTCAAATCGAGCCTGTCGACAACGAAGGCCGAAAAGTACAGGTCACTCTGCCACCCCCTGAGCAATCTGCTGTGGAATTGATCAGCAAAGGACCCGTTGCACTAGGCCAATTGCTTCATCTTATTCTAGAAGTTACAGATGATGGGACGCCGAGTTTGAATAGTTATCGCCGTGTGATGATTCAAGTTACGAATAAGGAGTTGAAGGGTGGCGGGCAAGCAGTGGAGGCGATTGGCAACGCGATGAAGAACTTATGATCAGGTGGACTTTATGAATTTTTTCTTTGCGGAGTTATGTTTATCTTAGCCAAATACGGTACATTGAAGCAAGAGCATGTACACAACATGTTTGTTGATTATAGCAGTGACTGAAACAGCAGTTAATTACTGTTTCTTCTGAAACAAACTGCCCAACAAGCGAATGTATGACAGTTCCTGAATCAAAGTTTCGCAGACACATCTACTCTACATCTAAGAGTGTTTGTTTCGGAGGTTTCAGCTTGTATCTCTGCTCGGGCTTGACAAAACTTTCCTAAACTGGAGCAAGCGCTGGGATGGAATCTTGTATAAGAACGATACTGGAAACACAAAAAATCAATTTTTTTTGCATCCACGCTGCTCAAATATAGTAACCATACGGAAAAATTATAATCCTGTGCCGCATCTATATAAACCTTTATTCCCAGTCTTTGTCTCATTGCCTGATCGTGCATCCTTTGTAAGTCAAAGGGTCCATTCCCTGCACACCTGTAACATGTCAAAGTTCATGCTTTTTCTTTGTCCTTAATGACTTCATGAATATGAGAGTTAAATGTACGGAGCTTGCTGAATAATACTAACTTGCATCTATAGTCAAAGTAGAAGGGCAAGAACCAGAACTGCTCTACCACATGAAGCTATACTCGGTCTTCTTGCTTCGAATGGAGCCTCTTCCATTTTTGGCGGCTTCTCCAACTACCTCTAATTTGGACAGTGTTTGTGCAATGGCTCTGGTGTTTTACATTATCCGGAAGCACCGTACGTGGTGTTTTCGGTTCCATGTCATATGACATACAATGAGAAGTTCACAAAGAGAACCTCAAGAGAAAAGTTCTTTGTCTGCCCTCACAAAGTCCTTGACATCCTTTGACGTCCCTCAAGATGTTTAGGAGGCTCTTTGTCAGAGTATCTCCACAATGTCTGGAGATTCATTCACTCTGCCAAAGACCTTTCACCAATAATGGAGCACTTTGATCCATCGGTGTCCTTGTGCACGCTCGCGAATACCTCCATCTCATCAATTAAAAGCAGTTCGATGTTCCATGCATTGCTCGATATATTCACTAAACACTTTCACTTGTATCAAACAATCACTCAGATTTACTCAGCTCCATCTCCACTTTGAAACCGCTTTCTATCAAACTTTTCCAATCACTCAATTCAAGATGCAGCAGGACCAGAACTTGTCGAATGAGGAATGGGAAGCATTGCTGAAGGAATATATAGAATTTTCTTCTCCTAGTGCTCCAAAGAGTTCGCCGGCTCGCCCGCCAGCACCTCAAGCAAGTCCACAGCGACACCCACTACTCCCGAACTACAGGCATCAACAACAGACAACTTCTAGTCCATTTGCAGATCAACAAAACGCGGGGGCTCTAAATGTCCCTGGGCTCTTCAACAATGGTCATCAAACCACTCGCCCATTCTTAGAGTCTCAGAATCTAGGAAATCTGGAGCACCTGTCGTCCATCAGGCCGAACGACCTTAACTTGAATCAGGCTCCTCCCCCTTTCACCGAGGATCCGAATGATGAACCCGGGCTTTCAGAGCTGGATGACGAAGAGCGACAGATCATCGGTCCCGACGTTGAAATCGACCCTAGAAAGCTACTGCGTCGGTACAAGGCTTTTAACCCGAGTTCGGCTCCAGCGCCCTCTGTAATTGAGCAGCAACGTGATGTTCGGTCAGAACCAGAGAGCCAGGAAGAGGAGGACCAGGAAGAGGAAGAGGAAGAGGAGGAGGAGGAGGAGGAGGAGGAGGAAGAGGACGACTCGGACATTGATGCCACCTTCGATGCTGAAACCTTTGAGTTCTACGTAGAGGACCACCAGACCCAGGATGTTTCTGCGGAACCGTCTCCCAAAGACGCCTCGCCAGCCAAGATCCAAGAAAACCAGCCCAAGGACGATAGGCACAATGATTTGCAACCCGCTGCTGCCGCCGAGCGACAGAATATTGCAGGTGTAGACGACCCAGAGGACGACTTCGATGACGACCTTGACAACTACCTTAACAACCACCTTGACGACAACTCTGACGACGAGAACAATAGACAGGACGAGGAGGCAAACGGCAATGATTTGCCGCCCGCTCCTGCCGCTACGCAGCAGAAGAAGCGCACCATTGACGATGTTGCCAACGACTCTGATAAGGGCAACGAGGATGACGACGACGTAAACGGCAATAATAGGCAAACCGCTCCTACCGCCAAGCGGCAGAAGAAGAGCAATAAAGCCGCCGAGACGAAGCACCCGGTGCGGTACAAGGCGCTCAAGGCCGATATCGACGGTGCTCTGCCCGATTACTCCCAGACACGCCTTAACTTTACGTCTCATAACGAAGCGGTTACTAACTTATATAACCGCTTGTACGAAGGCAATGTCGGTTGGTATCCTCCAGATGATGACGACACAATCCCGCAAACCGATGCGGATCGACAAGCTGCCGTTCGCACCATTCTAGGTGCAATGCTGGACACCTCTCAGGCACAGGACGTGACCAGCCGGTGCTACACATCCCGCTGGGCACCAAATGCACCTCGCCCCTATGCCTATAGTGACTTGGAGACAGCAGCTTGGGAAGCCGTGGACCTGGCCGAGCGTCTGCACCTTGAGGGCCCACACGTCCTTCACATCCGTGATCCGAATTACCTGATCAACATCAACACTTCATCGCAATTGACATTTGAACAGCGTATGAACGTGCTCGCAAAGCTGGTTCAGGAGTGGAAAGCTCGTGCGGATGGTCTGATCAAGGGCGATGCCCTTCACACTGCTGTTGGTGCGCCATTGGAGGCACTTCAGTCTGCTCGCTCCAACTTTACGGCAAACAAGAACCGCAAGAAGATGCTGGAATTTGCAGTTGGACACGAGGAGGGCCCAAAGTCAAAGCGCACAGCGAACAAGCGCAAGCGTGCCGGGCAGTCTGGTGCTCCCACTGAGGAAGACGAGCAGTCCAACCCTGACGACACTGCTGGACCTTCTGGGAGCAATACCCAGACTCAGACTCAGGTAGAGTCGCGCCCTACCGTCCAGCCGCGGACTCGACGCCAGCCATCGACACAGCCGCGAGCATTGGCACCAGCACCAGCACCAGCACCAGCACCAGCACCTTCGCAGCCACAGTTGCCGTTGGATCCCCAGGATGACTCTAGGGGTGGCGGAGAATCTGCTCGTCCTGCCAAGCGTGCGCGGTCTACCAAACCGCCAGGTTCCGGTAGGGGCAAGGCTGCAGGTTCCCGTAGGGGCAAGAAAGCCTAGACGGCTTTGAGGATTTTTGAATGCATGAAAATAGCCATGCAACATTGTAGATGATGCTCATATTTCCCTCATGTATCTGTTGCGAGTTTTGTTTTTTGGATCCATACGCATTGCGAGGCGTTTTTGTTTTTGGATACATCGTGTGGTCATTGGCATATAACTAATACTGGGAGGCTTGTTTTTTGGGGACATATATCTCGGCGTTTACGCGGAGTTGAGGAGAGATACCCTGGGAGAAGTCAGCTGGACTGGCGTTTTTGTTTACATTGTTTAGTTATATCGCGCATATACATGCACTAATTTACGAAGACTTGTTTACACATACATATGAGCACTGACCTGGTGACATCGATGAACTTTGTGTGACTGTCTATCTGAATTGGAAGGGTGTTTGTGGATGGCGGTGTCCTGGAGCTGTGAAGTTTTGTGACGTTGTTATTGTCAGTGTGTCGTTGTGAGGAAAGAGTAGCTCGACATTGAAGTTACTGGTTGGCTTTTTCGACATAGGAATTGATATTCTAGAGATGTTACACGCCTTCTTGTGTATTAATCTTAAAGATCGAGTTTCGTTGTTGCCTCTGTTAGCTCACTCTAGGCAGACGCTTGAGGGGGGACTTTGGCGCATTGACGTTCTTCGCAGATGGCCGCGATAGGTATTAAGTTACGCTGTCTAAATATGCGCTGCACGCAAAAATGGTATCTTTGTGTATTTTGTATCTTAGAAGCTCTTGCTGTGGTCTTTTGTTCGACTGGCAGGTGTACTAACTGACCAGTGGTGTCACATAACCTGTGGCATTGTAAACTCTGTCTCCAATCATCGTGACTGTTATTGTATAACCAAATGTGTATTCGAGTAACCTAATAACCATGGAGATACTGATAGCATTGTGTCCAATACGTGGAGCATTGTGAATCAGCATGGTGAACGAACAGTGAGCAGTGAGTAGTGAACAGTGAAGGTGAGTGGTGAACTATATGCGGGGCTTTTCGATAGCAACAATAGGATCACTTCCACGACAATAACAGCTTCACCTAACTGTCAACTCAAATCAACTCAACTCAACTTGTTATTGTAGCGCGCTACAATAACCCTTGGACGCGTTTTATTTGCCTCAAGCACCCTTCGATAGACGAGGTCACCAAGATGTCTTATTCAACAACCACCTCTGCAAACCAAGAACCAAAAACCCACAAAGCAACCGCAGAGATGAAGAAGATGACAGAGTATATCTCTGACAGCCTTGACCGGGCCTATCGACACCAATCACACACAGTTAGCTTCGCGAGCTGGACTACCTTTTCTACCTCCATGACCCCATCTCCGATGGGTACCCTCAAAGCATCGGAACTGTGCAAAGGAAAGGGCACGAACCCAAATTACCATCCACCGACTGCAGAATGGGTTGGCCTTGGCATCAAATCCAACTATGGCAACCTTCAGAAACCAGCGAAGAAAGTCGTTCCAGCGCAGAAGAATGCTAGCCATTCCACAAAAGAATCTTCAAGCTCCACGGAATTGTTCACATTCCTGCGAGAGCCAATCCACGAGATCATGACCGAGTCTTTGCTCAGCAGCTCCTTGAAGGAGTCAGTGGATTGTGGAAAGCAGGAAGCAAAGGACAAGTACGGTCTAATAGGATGGACTTGCGAGGAGCTTCCCTCAGCGTTTGACTCGGATGAGGAGGATGATTAGGATGGGAGAAATCAATGGGGGTGGTTCCATGGGGGCGGTCATGGGTCAGGAATATTTGGACATGGTTGGGTTGTGATGGTGAAGGAAAGACACTGGATTAGGCATAGTCCGAGAGCTTGAAGCATAGGGCATTCAGAGGCCCAAGCGCACTTTGTAACGATGACGAACATGTTTGAACTTCAACCCATCACTTTGTAGGCATATGGCGTCGATAATATAATTTTTTTTTTACAATTCATGCAATCAATATGGTGATGGAAGCAGCCTTTCCACATTTTGCACGTTCAGCCACACAATGTCTAAAAACGGCGACAAGATCATTCAGTACCCCAACGCCAGCAATACGCATCACACCACGACCTACGAATACGCAGACTGTGAGGGCTCCAGGGCGCTGTATTCACACGACACGACCAACGCTACAACAGTCACGGGCTCCAAAGTCACGCGACCGGGGTCCAAAGAGTAATGAAGATACGCAGACAGATTTTGCTGCTCTAGATATCCTGAGGAATACAATTGCGCCAGCAACTTCAATTGACGCCTGCACAAGTGATGGCTTCGCTCTCAACAACCAGATGCGTATAAGTGGGAGTGGAATACTGCTTATAGATGGAGAGGCCTTTAGGTGGTGGCCATGGCGTACTGAGGGAACCGTAGCGGCGGATGAGAGTGGCGATAGAATGACAGGCAAGCTTTTGAATGCCAAGAGTCAATTCGATGTACATGCAAGCGCCTGGGGAGTCTTTGAGCTGGTGTATCCAAAACCAGGTGGGCACCGAGGTCACAATAATACCAAGTTCCACTCAGCTGATGCGGGCAGATCTTCTCATTATTGGAACTGGCCCGAGTATCACACCCATCGCACCTGCGGCCCGCCAATATCTCAATGACCTCGGCATTCGACTCGATGTACAAGATACTCGTAATGCAGCTTCTCAATACAATCTCTTGGCGACGGAACGTGGTGTCGGACAGGTTGCGGCGGCGCTGATCCCCATCGGTTGGAGAGAGCGTCGATGAAAGCGCAGGTAAGTGAGCGGCAAGTGCAGTGTAGCATCTCGTGTACCACCAATGTATTGTCCTATTGTCCTGAAACCTTGATGTTCCTCTCTTTTATTCTTGGTATTGTCCCACTATCACAAATTTTTATGGCGCGTGTTTTGTCTAGCCATTATTATAGTGACACGTGACTAATGCGAGCAAACAGCAAACGGCACTCGCTCTACAAATATTGTCCCCCTCCCCAAGTACAAATCCATTCCTATACCATCCTCTCGCTTTGAGAACAAACGCGACGAAAAACACTGCCGACCAGCAACCCCCCCCTCCCCAACCGTAGTTATCAGGTCTTTCGATTAACAGTTCACACGGCTCACAAAAGCCATGCCGAATACCTTCAAATTCAATTTCCCCCGCTCTGGCAGTCCATCCGAGGAAGATGGGCCGTACAGATGCCCGAAATTGACAAACGACAATGGCCATTCGCACGCCATCAAGAACGGCCACAACATTCCAAGTGACGATGCCCTTCTAGGCCAATCCAGCAACAGCACACCTTCCCTTGATACGGAAAATCGCATTGCCAACAAGCCACTCACGACAAATGAGCATATTCAGCAAGTATTGCAGGTATCGGGTCGCAGAGGCACGTCCACCTTCTATAATGATGTGCTAGGTGCACGCGACTCCCATACCGGCCTCGAAAACTATGGTGCCAATGTTTCGTACTCCATCACTTCGTCGCCATCGTCGCGCAGGGGCCCGGCGTCATCGATTGCCTCGTTGACAGTTTACTCGCTTTCGCAGTCAGATACCACCACCGCTTTCCAAAGACTATCATCAGCGCTGGCTCCAGTCGGCGCGGAACTTCTTAGATTGGAAGAGACGACGCCTCAAAGTCTTCCAAGTTACGATCTTCGCACCAGAGCTAATAGATATGGGCAAGTACTGAAGCGTCGCTTGTTACCTATTGGAATCTTCATCGAGAGCCTCGTAAACCAAGCACCGGAGAGAGAACGAGCTGGACTAGAGATGGACTTGTGGTCAGTTGCTCGTTCACTTGTTATATAGCGGACAAAAATATTTACATCCATATTATAGCCGATATATTGCAGAAGAACACTGGCCCTTGCCTAGGACACCAACGAGCCATCTTGACATTCAGCGCATATACCGAAATGCCCTCTTTCGCCAAACATCACGCGCTCAGCTCGATGCAGAAGAAGAAGCGCAAGTTCGCTGGCGAGAGACAAGACTGGACGGTCCGCGTCCGCGTACAGGTTTTCGAGACGAAGCTGCTCGCTTCGTCGAACATTTGTATCCCAACACATCCGCGGCCAGTTTCACTATTTACGAAGATGGTGGTGAGCCTGGCGATGGAGTTGTTGCTGAGTATAGAGCTTCTAAAGAACGCGAACAAATAGAATTTGATGCAGCTATGGCAGCTGCCCTTGCGGCAGAAGATGGGGCGCCACAGGAGTGGCTGTCACCGACGGATAAGAATTTGACTCAGTCCTGGATCGAGCAACACACGGGTTCTCATGAAGCAACGCAAGAGGACGAGGGTCCATGCAATACCCTATATAATAGGGGCACGATTTACCGCTAGGAGCGAAATAGCCCCGAAACTGCTGGTAGAAATTACTCGTCGACCAGCCTTTCAACGGGCGAATCCGTGTGTGAAGAACTGTGCCAGCTTTTGAATACCATCGGGAATGGAAAAGATGTCAAATACCGAGGTCAGGACGTCCAGGCTGAGCAAACGAAGCCCAAGCTGTCGGGGAAGTGGCGTTTTATTGGGCCGATCAACAAAGATGAGGGAGTTGCTGAAGGTCAAGTCGCTATGGATGCTACGCAGGAAAGGAATAAGCAGGAAATTCTAGACCAAATGAGAAGGAACAGGGAAGAAAAGGCAGCGCGAGAGAAGGCTTCGTAGACCTGCTAAAGAGAATCGAAGACGCCGGACAATGATGAATGCACGGACAACGGGAGGACGATTGGGAAGAAGCGCAGGACGTTTGAAAGGCAGGTCGAGGAAGACAGTAATTGGGATTCTTATCTGGGTACTGGTTACCGGCTGGCTTTCTTAACGCAGGAACATTACCTGTTGATTGTATGGATGCTTGAGCACGCCTCTGTGATACTTGTAGCCTGTCTTGTTGGATAGTCTCGGGCAATTATTCATTATTCATAGCAATCGTCAGCGGTCACCTGCATACATGAAATTTGTCTTCTCTCCTGTACAAGGCATATTTGCTGGCTCGAATACCCACAGCATTGCGCTTGGACGAATGACGCACTGCACGCCAGATTAGGTATAGCTTGTCAGCTGTAACAAAGCGGGCATGTGGTTAGGCCACCCACCTTCAGGACGACCATGATGGAGGATTCAGGACTCCGCCACAAGATGACTAACCTTGCCAGAAGCTGATGGTGTTCGTTGCAATTTTTGGAACTTGACGTTGCTAGCTGAGCAGGACGAGAACAAAGACTGGGAAATTTGTCTGAAGCTGTCTCCTCAACACCATGGTTTATCGAGGTCGGCCCTCCACGGGCTGCAAGACATGCCGTTCCCGCAAGATCAAAGTAAGTCATGTGGCTTTCAGCACGGTCAGGCTTATACACAATGCAGCTGCCCCAGAGGTTTGGCTACATATGAAAGAGTGCATCTATTCCTAACTGGGTCACCTATGCGAAAAGAAGGAGAATCACCCTAGCTGGTACTAACTGGCCTTGACAGTGCGATGAACAGCCCGGAGGGTGCCTGAAATGTGCTGGCAAGGGCTTGCTTTGCCCTGGTTACGATCGAACAGTGGACGCTTTCTTTCTCGACGAAACGGTCAACGTAGCAGCAAGAGCGAAGAAGTCAAAAGCACGAGCAATTGCAGCGCGTGATGCACGAGATGGCCGTGAATTGGTCCAGGCAACAAAGACTCCGAGACCCATGGCCCTTCCCCTGGCACCCCTGATCGACCAAGGCATCAACTACTTTATGACCCATTACGCCCATGGAATGGAGCAGCCGCCTATATCATCACAAGCTTATCAAAAATATCTTTCCACAAACGGCTTCCACCCTATTGTCGCCACAACAATGACTGCCTTGGGTGTAGCTGGGGTCGCAAACTTGTACTGTGACTCGCGGCTCAAACAGGAAGCTATGTGTTGGTATTCCAATGCTATCAAGTTGGCCAACGCCGCAATATCGTCGGAAACAGAGATGCGTAAAGACAGTACCCTTCTCGCAGTCAATTTGTTAACCACATTCGAGGCCACCTTCAACGACAGCTCTTTGTCGGGCTGGGTGAACCATGTCGATGGAGCCGCATTACTAGTCAAATCGCGTGGCAAAAGCCAATTTTCGACACTGGCCGGACGGCGCATGTATCTGCACACTATCGGCCTATTTACAATTCTCTGCATGGGGAAAGGTATAAGGATGCCAGATTACGTGCGCGACTTAAACGATGAGATAATGGGTTACTTGGATAACGATGATCCAAGGACTGCGTTCTTCTTCCTTCATATGAAAACCAACGATCTCCGTGCTCGTATTTTCAACGACCTGACTGTCGACTTGCGCGATATCATCGATAGGGCACTTGAATTAGACACAATTGCGGAGTCGATTTTTAGAAATGCCGGGGACGAATGGCAGTATTCCATAGTGCCTTGTCCTGTCGATACACCTGGGGTTTTTGGCGACAGCTATCACGTCTATCCCGCACATGCTACTGCACAAACGTGGAATTGGGTACGCTATAATAGGATATACTTTCATGATATCGTCCGCAATTGCATACTTGCCGGATTATCAACATCACCCCCAATCCTGTCGGGGGCAAAATACATGCAGCAGCTAGGAAAAAGCACACAGACTCTCCAGCAAATACAATCAGACATCATTGCTAGCATCCCGCAGTTCATGCATGATACACCTAGGGTTGTTCCAAAACAAGGGAATGCTATAGCCCCCAGTACGAACCCATCCTCTCTATTATTCAAAAAACATTCACCAGCATCCCACGGTCCTTCCACCGTTCAACAAGCCTTTTTCGCCAACTTCGTCAAAGATGATATCCCATCCTCTGTCAGCCTCACGCATAACACCGAGGCTGACGAACGCCTCCCCGTTGCCCGAATATCCGGCGGCTACGCCACACTATGGGCCATATTCATCGCCGGTGCCATGCCCACGGCCTCTCCCGCCAGCCAAGACTTCACCCTCCACTGCCTCGGCCGCATCGAGCGAGAATTCGGCATCATGCAAGCCAAAGTGTTTGGCAATGCTCTCAAGCTCAAGCGCACAATGAGCAACCAGGGCGAATCAGTGTTTGCCCTGGCACCACAGTACCTACCGCCTGACATTGAAGAAGCTCCGTTTGAACCGTTCCCTGATACCGCTGGAGGCAATCAGTGTTAAAACATTTTGACTCGATGTGGGGCAGGTAGTGATTGACTAACTCGTCTCAGGTCAATGAGATTCCACATCCTTTTGCGCAAACTGGGACCGAGCGCGAAGTTAATGTCATGCATGGTCTGGGGTTTGAATTGGAATCCGAGTCGACTGAATTCTTGCACCGGGATAATATTTTTCGCTGAATGGATAGCGCGTTGCCTTGGAATCGCGAGCTCGAGTTCCGAGCACGACGCCACTTGTTTTGTGACGCATAATTTTATGTACGGAGTATAGACGTCTTTTATATAGAAGAAGAAGTTGGATAGATGTGCGATATGAAATTTCGCAGCGAGGAATTCATGAGAGTTGTTATCTACCTTGTAGCGCATTGCGTTTGGATAGTAGCGTTTTTCCCCTTTTTTTTTCGTTTTCTCGTTACTTTTTGTGTTTGTGCTGAGCCTTGGTCTCTAGTTCCATCTATATAGGTTATTATTAGCTACCTGTTATTGACTCTTTTTTTGCTGCTATATACGTATCTTGCTTTCTTGTTTGCCATAGAGTGGTTTGCACGAGAATAAGGATTGAGCCAACTTATCTCCTTGACTCGTCCTTGCTACAAAGTTGGGATTTGGGCAGTCCTAGCGGCATACGGTTAACAAATCCCTGGGAACAAAGTGTTATTTATTAACTTCTGGCCAGAATGTTGGTTCAAAAGTTATCTTGCATAGGTACTCGGCGTCCAAAATGCAAGTGAAGCTACTAGACAGTTTGGTATCAGTCGCACCTGCTGTTTCAGGAAGAATAGATGATCATTGCTCATCCGTGTCACTGCCAGTGGAGCTTCGACTCGAGATGTACGCGGGGCTTTTCCATTATAACGAGCCCTTTTCTTTCTCAGCCTGACTGCTGCATTGGTTCCTGTGCTTGAGACCTGCACCGCTATATATATACAGAGGCTTCAGAATCTGTTTATAGGACGAAGTTCGCTGCCTTTGGTCTAATACTTTCCTGGACTTGCAATACGTTATATCAGCGATTCGGTAATTTATATGGGCCCAGGAGAATGAGCATATGCGTTGAGGCTCTTGCAGCTAGAAGGCATTCTAATCGGCTGTGTTATGCGCAATTGAAGACTTTACTGCACAGCGTCATTGTTGACGTTATACTGGTGTCATCGCGCTCACCACATTCATTGTCCAGTTCAAGACGGCTTCTTCGATCCAGTAACTATATAATATCTCATGACACTAGCTGGCGCTATACATGAAGTTCCATGTGTTCTAAAGCCAGCCTTGGAATCACAGATGCAGATATCGGAGAGCATATTCCCAACCTCGTTTCCAGGCCATGCAAGAACGTCACGTTTCAACTAGACATGCCACACAATCTTAAGCCTCTGCCAACGATATATTCTGTTCAGGAACTTTCTTTAGAAGCTTGGTCCTATAAACAAGGCAGCAAGCATTAAGGTGGGTTGAACACTAGTAGAAAAGAGTCAAGAAGAAAATTTTGCACAGGAGCAGTTACACTGAACTCTAGGTACCT
The DNA here is from genome assembly GCA_028220655.1 of Shiraia bambusicola. Lineage (NCBI taxonomy): Eukaryota > Fungi > Ascomycota > Dothideomycetes > Pleosporales > Shiraiaceae > Shiraia > Shiraia bambusicola. The sequence goes on along the minus strand of SSBG01000021.1, from coordinate 278,148 downwards.
AGAGTAAATGCCTAGTAGTCAAAATTTGTTCAGTTCGAGGCGCGTGCTTTTGTTGAAATGACTACAGAACTACGCAAAAATAACTGTTATTCAAGTTTGTGCGATCGACACTGAAGGTTGCGGTACACAAACGGCGTTCACTCCACCCCGAGGCTCATGCTTCTTGATCAAAAATATAATAGTACTACCAAACGAGACCGTTTTATGGGTTGGTGCGATCAACACGAAGGCTACCAACAGTACACAGACCGCGTCCACTCCGCTTGGAGACATTAAAGAGCGAATCCTGAGATTACCAGGCAACAAAGCCTGCAAAGATGAAAAGATATGAGATGTCTCTAGCGCAGTCGGCCGCCGCGGAATCTCAGTCCCGCGGTCCCTCCGGAGCTTCGAATCGAGATCTTCAAGTCGCTGTTCGAGCCTGATGAGCCGGTCTATATCGATGCTATCGCATGCAAAAAACAATCCAAGCAGAGGGATACATCGGGCCCTTATGTATCTGGTACGCGCTTGCTTGAGACTTGCAAGACAATCTATCGGGAGGCTACTGAAGTCTTGTATGGCAAGCCATTTGCCATCGGAATGACAATCGGTAGTCTAGTTGGCCTTAGTAAGTTGGCGGCACGCTGGTTAGAAAGTATTGGTGGAGCTTCGGAATATGTCAAGATCCTGCATTTCCGCCTAAGGGAGTACAGTTACGATGATTATATTGGAATATCTGAGTCACTCTTGCGCCTCATCTGGTCGAAGAAATGTCCAAAATTAGCCGTTAAAATGGTGACGGATATCGAGCTATCGCCGGAGATGAAACAGTCCCTTTCTACGGCCAATAAGTTTCTCGACACTTTGATAGAACGCAAGCATCCAGGTTGACGATTATTCGCACGTTTGAGGAAGTCCTCAGCGTGTTTCTGGCTTCGCCCTGGGACCGGGGCCATATCGATGAGTGCTAAGCACGGCCCTTACACGTGGGCCCGATTCCCACCCGCCGTGGAGCGATGGTCCCTATCTCCAGACGGAACTATGCATAAAATTTACAAACATCAGGCCATAGGGCTTGAGGATTTGTTGAATAACTATGTGCTAAGGGCACGTATATTTGCGCTTATCCCAGGAACCGAAAAGATGGTTATCGATTTGGATACCCAGTTCATTTGCAGATCCCTCCCAGCCATTTTCTGGGCTAACAGATCGATTTCAATTTCAGTCTGGTCATACTACAGAAGCATGGAACTCGAGTTACGACTCACAACTACCTATAAGAGGTCAGACTTTGATTCTTCCTTGAAACTGGAGGTTTGGTGCGGCAACGTAAATCCAAACACTGCATATTGTCGGTGCCGCGACGTAAATCAAATTTCTTTCTCTTTTTGGTGTTGCCGATACTGCGGTCTCAATTGGGCGAATATATGGTGGAGAAATACCTCGACCACCATTGCCCTGGATTTCAAGATTCATAAACAAGACGACGCAAACAAGATTCAGTTTAACGTTAATCAGCTCGCCTTGAGGATCCCCGACTTGAGATTGACACAATATACAGCAGGTAGAGTCTCTATATACACTCTCGACGGCCAAAACAAACGGACACTCATCCACTCTGTCTTCTTCACAGACCTTCTGAAATGGCTGATGTTGTTCTACATCGATATCATAAAAAATTACGGCACCCTCAATACCGTGCAACATATCAGGGCAGATATGTACAGTCGTCCCTGCGAAGCAGAGTTAGGTCAGGTCGTTACTATGCGCAACCCGAAATTGGACTGGACAACAGAAGAAATTCACTATGAAATCATGGGGGGGCATGATAAATTCGATTGAAATGCATGGATTCGAAATGGATCTATTCCGAATAACCATACAAGGCTTCTTGATTACATGTCAGATTTAACGGGAAGTGAGTCTTGGGAGGATCCTAAGTACTCTCTGAAAAACGCTGGTTAGAAGATCCACCTGAAAGACCGAAACGTAAATACTGGTTTTCATGATCTAGATATATATAGGTTTAATGATGGATTAGGTTCCCTCATCTACTATTTATACTCTATAATAAGCAATAAGCTCTTTCCCGGCTTATTGGTGTGTGCACATAGAATTTCCCTCTAACAATATTGAGAGGATTGTGTAGAATTATAATGTACAAAGTTGTATTCTTCAGAGCTTTATACCTATATGCTAGTTATATAAGACGCGAGTAATCGTACTAGCGATGACATGACAGTACCTACTGGTGATGATGTTGGTATACGTCACATGACTGCTTATGTAAAAGTCCAAGCCTCCCTTGCAGCCAATGAAAGAGGTTCTGATTGGCCAATCAGACGTTAGGTCGCAGCGATACCTAGGTAAACTGTAGAAACCTTAGAACGCTTCTTCATCGTTTCATTTTATTTTTGCCTGGTTTTTTAGATCACTTGTTTGTAATGTAACTCCGGTATATGCAAAAACTAGATAGGCACAGTAACCAATACGCTGCTCGTTCGGGCCGTTAGTTGGTAGGTAGATAGCATCTTGCACAATAATAATAGTATCCAACTCCAGTAACATTAACTAGGTAATCCTAACGGCATTTGCGCTAATCATGCATGGCCGGTTTCACCCCATTTCCCCACGAGTTCCCGTCTGCCAACGTATCTCATCTGGGCATGCGGAATTTCCGTCTCGGGATCCGTTTACAAGCGTTGAAGGACCGAATAATAAGCGCATTGAATGCCTGTCTTCTTCTGGGGAACCCGGGCAGGTTTTAGGAGTGGAGTACACAGACGTATATGATGTGACTTTTGTTTGAAATTCTGACTATCCGGCATATATAGCGCATGTGGAATGCTAACCATGCATAACAAAGTGATCAAAGATCAACATATAAAACGTGTCTCTGAAAGAGGACTTTGCAACAAAACTCGCCGTATTCACATTGAAACCACATATGCTCTTATCTAAAGTTTTGAAACAATTGTGCTTCAGATGGCATGCCGCCGCAGAAAACTCTATTCTCATGTCAGCAGAGACAGAGTTCGACTTTTGAATCGTCAACTACACCTGGATTTCGTATCTGATATAAAAGTCACCTTATATTATTGATAGCGGTCCCGGAAAGTCTTTCAAGATCAACGCACCCGTCTCACCCTTGCACAAGCAGCGTTGCCAACCTTGTGTCAAGGCGCTAATCGGGGAAAAATCTAACCGCAGACCTGCCATGTGAGTCCGGGCCGGTATCGATTCTTCCTACATATTTACACCAGTGGTCCCTTGATTTCAAATCTGAACGAATAGTCGTTGCTCCACTTGGAGTGAAAATGGCTCCGATCGCGTATTGCAATTTCACTCCTGCCATAATCGTCGCTCCCTCTCGGCGGATCTTAATTAAAACGACTTCATGGCACCAATCCTGCTCGACTTTCGTGCTATATTCCCACCCGCCGAGGGTGCTGACCATACTTGGCCAGCTCCAAATTACGTTGATCCAGAGCAGAGGGGCTGGGCTGCCCCAGCGTGCCTTATGGGGCTTTTCTTTCTGACCACCGCTGTATTCGTAGCGCGGATATGGGCAAGGTTCTGTGTTACGAAGACATCTGGACTCGATGACTGGCTCATAATTGCATCAATAGTATGTTGAAATCTATACACTTATTATAGCTAATTACTAACGGCTCTTAGCCAGCACTTGCTGGGCTTACGGTAGCAACAATACTCGCATTGCGTGTATATGGATTCAATCTTCATATCTATGACCAGACACAAGCAACGTATATTACGATACGCCAGGTAAATAATACCTGATTCTAATGTATTCAAACACTGCTAAAGAATGCAAGATCACTCTCGCTATAGAGATTATATACCTAGTTTCCACTACCTTCACGAAACTGTCGATTCTGCTGTTCTACCGGCGCATAACGAACCCCGTCATCAGTCGCCCATTTCTAATCACCATTTGGGCCAGTATCATATTCGGCAAGTGTATATTGCGAAGTAAGCTAATGGAGATTCTGACTATCATATAGTCGCCGCCTACGGCATAATCTTCATCTTTGTACTGATTTTCACCTGCGACCCCATAGAAGCATACCTATTGGTATCGCTTCACCACTTCATGGCTAAAGACACACAAGTACAAATGCAACGACGAAATCGTTACGCTCCTTGTCATCATAGCAATCAGTACCGCTCAAGACTTTATCGCATGCCTACTTCCCATGTTCGTGGTGCGCAAGCTTCGCCTACCCTTTCGACAGAAGCTAGCTTTGTCCGCGATTTTCCTAGTGGGTCTGACGTAAGGACTATTTCTAACGGATGAATTGATAGTCCATGTGCTCACACTGAATAGTGTTTGTGCGACGGGTGCTTTACGCATTCACTACGCCCAACGTGTCTACTACTATACCAGCGTGGAACCCTCCCCTACATACGATATCTCCTGGGAAGCATGCGGCTCGTGGGTCGCAACGGGCGTCGAAGCTAACGTCGCGATTATGTGCGCGTGTGCACCTGCCCTCAAAACGTACTTTAACCGCTGGTTCAACACGTCGGGCCAACCGATCAGAAGTCTGCGATGGCATAATAGAACGAAGCATCATTGGTGGCAAGCTCCACCGCGCGATTCACATTGCATATCAGGTGTAGAAGTAAGCTCTAGTCGGGACGAAGCAAGCTGCGTACAAACACCCTGCACACAAATGACACTTCCCGTGCCGTGTCGAGGAACGAAAGAATATGCCACCATCTTGGAATCAAATACGTCGACAGTGTCTCCTCGCGGGCGGATTGATAGTGTTCATGCTACGTATGTGAAGGACAGGAGTCGTGATGAGTTATACCCTACCTGAAAATATGGGTGTGCAATTCAACTTGGGAATACAAAATTCTGAACATCGCCTACGGTAGACTCCGACACGACACTAAGAGAACTCATTTCGAAAGCCCAACTATTCCGAATTTCCGTCTGATACCAGGTCATGGCTCGACGCTTTTTAGGTCTCTTCGAAATCGATATCTAGGTTCATCTCGAGAAATCGGGCTCCAGGGTTCGCAATGATAACACCATTTCGATGACTGGGAATTGGCTTTTTGAAAAATTGCATAACGATGGATGCTGCAAACATCTTGATGCAGTGAGCTAGTTCATGCTCTTGATTGGCGCGTGGAGATGGTGCATTCTAGTGCGAACTACATCACTCCCAATTCTCTTTTTTCAATGCCCTATCTGTTCTTAGGAGCTATCTCTCTTCTCTGATATTCGAAGAACTGGCTTGACGAATTGTAACTATTTCAACTAACATGGATAATGACTCAAAGAATAAGTACGCTTCCGATATCCTTGTCTGGTATTGCCATCGCTTTAACCTCGCCCTCCATTATGTCGCCTACATAACACTCCCCCAAGATTCGATACATTCTGTCGCCGATGGGCAACAAGATCAAAGGTTTGGTACACCCGTACACAGTAGCGAGAACGCATCCCGGCTGGGTAATCATAGGGCCCAAGCCGAGAAATCCTCGTTGTGCGGTGATGAAAAGACGGCGTCCTCGCACCTTCAGTCTCATAGCTGCCATGGCTGAACTTACCTCGCCCCAATCTTTTAGATCTGCGTCGCCTGAACAGTATGACAAGTCTGGTCGCTTGATGTATGGGTCCATCCACTCGCTCAGAGGCTTTCCATGAAATCTCAGATCGGCAGTGGCTTTGAAAAATTCTCGATTCCAATAGTGTGGATGATTGCGCTCTGGCAAATTTACATCGAAGCAGCTAAGGAGTCTCTTGAAATCTTTCTCGCGTCCAGAAACATCGGTGCTGCAGGTCATAGTCCGATATATACAGCGTCTTACTACGCGTTCATTCTCGTATAAGGGATTAACCTTGGATTTTGGCCGAGTCGTTTGGACGACACCAGCTTCAAACCCCCCAGTCGATGAACGCATGCGCTTCTGAAGAGCGGGCTGCATTGACCCCACACCATCAATGACATCGACAATAGTTACGCCGTGGAGGAGAAGGGCTTCTTTATCTGGCTGTATCTCGACAACGCTTGGTAGAACCCGTGGTACGCGAGTAAATGAATCATCTGAATGTGAAACCCGATCGAAGCCATCTGCGAACCATGGGCCATGAATGGGACTCGTACGGCGAGATGGTGGACGCGTGAAGCTCGGTACCCAGGATGGAAGTTGGAACTCGTCTCTACAGCCATCTAGTAGTGCGAAAATCTCTGTTCTACCCTGTTCCAAAAGATGCTTGGCGAAGGTTTTGTATACCTCAGCTGTGGTGTTGGAATAATCGAGAACGCCAGAGTCCCTGAGAGTTTTGGGTATCCCATGAACATGAATCATACCAAAGATGCGATCTTTAGGAACTTTGCATTCGGCTTGCATGACCAGGGCTAATGCTTGATCAAGCGTAGTCCCACGAAGAGGCTCGCCGCCACTGATTCCCGGCCTAGAAACAAACTCGAGGCACATCTTGTTGACATATGGTAACTCTTTTCGATGACTTAACAGCTCAAGTTGTGCAATTGCACCCACATGCGATGCAGTATGTGCAACCATGTCTACGGTTTCCTCTTCACCCATTTCAAGACTTGTCATCTCGCCAACGATATCCATGGCGCTATGAAGCAACATTGCAGCGTTACGAATATCAGCCCAATGCATTACACGGCTACCGCAGATGACTGGCATCTTTGAGCTACCCATAGCGAGCTCCTGGATGATCCATAATCTTCGCCAGTACTCCCTGTCGAAAAATTTATGCATATTCGTGTAAGTATTTGCCAGGAAAAAATCTGGATTTTCAAGCATCATCTCTTTCCATTGGGACAAGGCCATGCGTAATTGAAATGCTGTAGCCTCACGATGTTGATGCGCAGCCATCAAGTCTCCCGAGTCATCCAACTTGTCCAATTCCTGCGAAGGGTAGTAGTGGCTGATCTCTTCGAGCACTCGAATCGTGTCTGGCACTTCTTTCTTTGCACGGTCAATTTCTCGCTGGCAATCGCTACATTTGTCCTTGCCCCAATCATCCAGTTGCATTTCACTCTCTGCGCCAATCCAAACAACAATGTTTCCAGCGCGTTGATAAATCTGGTGCATGATGAGGATTTGTGCGCCCTTTTCAGTTTCGTTTTCTTGATTGATGGTGATGGCGTCGATCCACAATTTTACGCCTTGCTTGAACTTGTCCATGGTGCGAAATTGTAATAATGCAGCGTGCAGATTTCGACGCACGCGGAATGGGTGGCTGTTGATGAAGATTTCTTGCTCATCCCTTTGTATGCGTGCTATCCTTCGTGCATCAACCTTCTCTTTTGAATCGTCGCCCCAGGAATATGACAATGCGATATACTCGTATAGTCCTAATTCGGAAGCAGAAGGCCTGCCGACGCTTTTCGCCTTGCTTCGTCGTAATCCTTTCGCCCAGCTCCGAAAACCTTTGCGTTGGGGTGGACTTTGTGGTATTTCTTGCTTCGCTGCGCCTTGCTGGCTACTCTTTTCGAACTCAATGTATTTACGGGAGCTATTGCTAAGAAGGAAACATCCTAGATCACATTTGACAACGCTGTTCTCGTTGTCATTGTCCGCTGGATGAAGCGTCAGCAAGCGGATTTCACCTGCCCCAGTGTTAAGCGTGTAGTTCTCGTAGATGGGATGCATTATGATTTTCGATTTATCAATCTGGAGATGAAATATTCGAAGGATAAAGAGAGGAGATGGCCCCTATAGGGCTGGTTATTCAAAAGCGTGCGGCTGAGCGCGGCTGAGGTCAGCTTCGTATAATCCCAGAACCTGCTGAGAAATTCCTCAGTCTGCCATTATTTATATTCAATGTTCTAGGGCCTGTTTGCATTTTCTTACTACAATGATTTAGAACCTCAACTATACGATCTATAGGCTATATTGTTCTTCCCAGTAGGCAGTATAACTAAGTGCAAAATTGCTAGCCTGGCGGTTCGTTTATTGTGAAATCACAGCTGTATACATTGTGGAAAGCTGCATCCTAGCAGCAGTTTAAGTGGACTAAAGGAAAGGCTCGTTCGTGAATGACATGGTATGTGAAGATAGTTACCTAGATCAGCTGTCTGTGCGTAGATATGGAGATGAATAATACCTCAAAAGTACGAATTGGGCCATTGCAGTCCACTAATTATATTAAGCTAGCGTTTCAGCTGTGCTGCTGCAAGCTACAAGTTAGTCTCATACTTTGTGTACTTCCTCCCCTTCACAACCTCTTCCCGGTTTCACTTTGATCCTGTCCTTGCACAACTACCGCAATGGAGAAACTTTCGAAATATTGGCTGAGATCAACAATGGTATCCTGGGAAATAGAGCATTGGTCTCCTTCGTATTAGTATTCAATAAAAGGTAGAACGCCAATCTTGCATGATACAGTCGCATAATACCGCAATTATAGAAACCCTCCACTAAGCTACTGACCTTTTAAACCCCCACGATAAGACACCGATGAGCTATGCAGCTTTACAGCTATTAACAGCAGCAATAACATTTCAGGTGACTATCTTTGATTTTCGCAGGCTCAGCTTGTTAGAGGATGTGAAACCTACCTGTATTCGAGGAGTTGTTACCAAATTCCCTGATCTAGAGATTTCCGAAATGAGATTGGAGGATCTTTCCGCAAGGATTTGTTCGAGAAAACTTGAAGACGAAAACTGTATGGGACCCGTGTTCTGCTATGATCTGGTCTCGAATGAGGTTGGATTTGAGTAGCGTTCCTTTAGTCTTCCTTTGAGATCTTTTTTTCTACCCCGTATTATGCTTTTTTAGCTTGAACCCATCCTGTTTAAGTGATTTTGTAGGGACTCGTGTTTTAAACACGTTCCTGTACTGCATGGTTTTGTTGGTAAGCGAGTGTTAAAAGGTTAAGTATGTAGCTTGATCCCATCTTTTTGGCTATTCTCTTCAGACACAAAGTCTTTGCAGATAAAGTTGTTTCTTACAGTTGGAAAAACGACCAGTTGTCTGCGTCTTTGAGAATAGAGGTTTGATTAATAGTATTAATCCTAGCCGTCTCCTAAACAGGCTTAGCCGTGGCAAGAACCAGTGAGAATACGACAACAAACCTAAGAACAGGACTATGAATTCTACTAACTAAAGCTATAAAGGAGCTATGGGATATTTCTAAAGTAGCCGCTCCATCTGATAGCAGGTGTTAGTTCGGCGGCGTCCGGCTGTTGAGTATCACATGAGGATCACATGACTTTAGTCACGTGATTCCCGCAACCACCTTGATGAAAGACTCGCTCCTTTTGTAGATAATTACTCAATCAACTCTCAATCACACGTATGGCTTATGTGCTTCAATAGCAGCGGTGACAACCTTGGAAAATCGGATCTTTGATAGATAGGGATCCGTGACCTGGCGCCGGTTGGCCCGATTCTACCCAGGCACTTTGTGAACATACGAGATGGTGTCTGTCTATGGGAGAGGCGCTAGTTAATTAATTATTCAAAGTACATAATGAGATGTCCTCGCCTAGCGCCAACCAATAGGCCGGGTATTCTGCCAGCCTGCTCACCGGTCAGCCAGAGATCAGCTCTCAACTCTGTATATTCCAGCACCCACTGCATCTATGTACATACCTTGCAGAATTTATATTGATCAAAATTCAATTCAGCCAACCGAATCTGTCCACGCGAATACACTAGTTACACCTCGATGCTGTTTAGGTAATTACATAAAATTTAGCTTTTTGATTACAATATTTATCAGGCAATCTCTATTCTTCCAGCTTTCGTCTTTCCATACGTCTTTACTACACTTGAGATTGCTCAGCAATGATAAGGGCTAGCACTTCATCATATCATGGATTCAAGTAGGTGGTCCTGGGGATTCCAATGCGACGGACAAAAGCTAACATTTTGCAGCCTCTTTATTAGATATACTCGCTGTTCCTGCTCTTACATACACATCACTCCCATACCCGGACAGCATCCGCGTGATTGAAATCCATTCCGACCGTTCATCGGAATTCATCACCTGTTCTCTGCGTCCCACTTGTCTCTCTGACTGCCCATCCTATGAGGCCATTTCTTACACATGGGGCGACCAAACGGATCGCAGAAACATCCTCATACGGTCGGAATCGCAGCTCTGCCGCCTTTCTGTGACCGCAAACTGCGATGAGGCCCTGCGAAGGCTCCAGCCAGAGACTGGGTCCCGTGTGGTATGGCTGGACGCCATTTGCATCGACCAGAGCAACATACCCGAGCGCAACCAACAGGTGGGAATGATGAGAGACATTTACAGAGGCGCTCGCAGAGTCGTGATATATGTCGGCGAAGGCGAAGAGCCTATGCACAAGGACGCCCACGCCATGTTCATGGGCAACGAATCGGCCGGATCGGACGAGGCCCTGTACTTCCTGGAACATTGCCAGGACGATGATGCGTACGGCACCGAGATTGGCTTGGTTCTGCAACACACTATCGTGTCCTTCTTCAAGCGACCCTGGTTCAACAGGATCTGGGTGCTGCAGGAAGTCTACATGGCCCAGGCGGCTGTCCTCGTCTGCGGCGCCCAGGAAGCTCCCTGGTCCATCATGAGGCCGCGACGTATATGGATCGAGCCGTACATGGAGAAGGAATGGTGGCATCCCACTCTTCCCCTCTCTATACCGCCTGTGCTGGAGATTGGAAGCCACCACAATGAGTCGTATACGGCGCATAAAGACTTCCTCACCCTACTGTATAAAAGCAGAGCATGCCGAGTTACGGATAGCCGAGACAAAGTCTTTGCTCTCTTGGGAATGGTTGCCGATGCGAAGGAACACGGTCTGGTGGCGGACTACCGGAAGTGCCCAGCCCAGGTGTTCACTGAGACCACCTCGTGGCTACTGCAAAATGTCGGCCTTTCTGTCCTCTCCTGCATACAGGGATCACCGAACACGCCAGGCGTACCCTCGTGGGTCGTTGATTGGGGTGACAGGTATTCTGGTGACAAAGTGATGGGATTCGGTCTAGGTCATCCTCTCAAAGCCAGTGGGGATACCACATGCGCAATCGAAATCCTCCACCACCATGGCACTGCAAATATACACAAGCCGAAGTGCAGTTACGAGCACTACGGTGCGGATTGTTTGGAAATAAAGAGGCTTCTAAAGGTGCGCGGCATTCAGTTCGACACGATTCGCACCGTCCTCCGCGCCAACTACCACTCGGGATGGCATGGCGAAAACAAGGAAGAGAATGACTTTATCGCGGAAATCGAAAGCTACATGCCGGACATGGCACCGCCGCCCGCCACGAAAAGTGATCGTCAACATCCACCCGACAACTGGCACTACCATTACATCCCACCTCCTGATCGCGTCGGACGCGAGCACCAACGGCTAGAAAAAGACCAAACCCCGCAGGTTCAGATGTTTAATGGACGCAAGCTTGTGAAGCGTGAAAGAAAGACGAACGAGCTAATGTTGGAGCTACCAGTTTGGGCAACCCATCGCTATGGACTCCCGTTTCAGTGGGATTCCGACAGCACCGACAGCGACGTAAAGGAAAAGTTCATTTGGATGTATGAATTTCGCAATCTAATTTCGACTCAGAAAGGGTACTTTGGGATTGCACCAATAGAAGCCAAAGTCGGGGACCTTGTCTGCATCCTTTTTGGAGGTGCAACTCCGTTTATTTTAAGAGAAGAGCAGTCTTATGAGGGGAATAGGTATTTTCGGTTTATAGGAGAGAGCTACGTATATTGGCTTATGGAAGGCGAAGCGCTTAATCACGAGGGGGAAAAGAACGATATTGTAGATTTTCTTATTATATAGCAAATTCAGGATTGAGATAATCGCTCCAAAATTCGATTGACTCGTGAAATAATAGCATTTCATTAACCTAAGCAAAGCCTACCCTTCAAAACCCTATAACTAACTCAAGTGCCCAGCCAGAAGATTCTCAACACACACATCCTACACCGACCAACTCACAAGGATTGTTCAGTAACTCAAAAGCACCCCCATTCTTGCATTATCAATAAAAGTCTCCGATTTGCAAAGTATAATCTTCTTCCCGGGCAAAGAACACAACATACGAAGATGCCTTCTGCGCATCCTGCTCCTTCATCCCTCCTATGTAGTTCAAATATGATGGAGAGTACGGGAACTTTCATGCTTGTTTACAATGATTGCGCAGCCCTTATTGAACTAGATTTGAATTTGGCAAAGTGGAGAATATGTCGAGACACCATAAGTATTGTTAAGAATATTTACGTGGAGTAAGATTTCCTTCATGATGTCGAGCCGGACAATTTAGACGAGATGGTAGAGAAACTCGCACAGCCTCGTGCATCTCTGTCGCCAGCAAACTTTTCTCGCAACGGCTTCTTGCATTTCAGACAGGGCAATAACGAAGCCGCAAACGAAGCAGAGGTAATAAGTCAAGTCTTTCCCATGGTTATAGGCAAGACCAACATACTATCAGGCTACAGTCAGTTATTTAACAACCTAAACTCATTTGCCTATCACATATCCAGCCCAAAGCCCAATTACTTTAATAGCTCCCATACTACGGATATTCGCCAACAAGTGCGGGACGACCTTGAGAAGTACATCATTCCTTTAAGCCAACAACACCTAAACTGTCTCGCGCTCCTAATCTTTTTTATAGAAGCTAAAGGCCTAGACGGAAGAGCGTTAGATGTCAAACGTCAGATCACGCAAGATCTTAGGGTTAGTGCTCAAGGAATACTTAGGATGCAGTCCTATAGCTTAGACAGGCCTGTGTTTAATAACAAGGCCTATGTATTTGGGTTGACCTACTACTGCGGCTACATACAGCTATACGCCATACATCCAACTAAGCCAGGAAATGATAGGAGTACCACGCCACCAAGATTAAAGGCTTCGATCTGACCGACAATGTGGACACTCATCTCAAAGGCGTTGCGGCATTCCGCAACCTGCAAGACTTGGCCAAGGAAAGGAGAGTTGAGTTTAGGTATTGCGTCTGCCAATGAGACAGCGGATAATAACTATATAACTAATCCCCGCCAGCCTATGCAAATCGAACTTCTCACTACTGATTCTGACGAGGAAGAATCCGATTCAACATCCTCAGGCGAGCTGACAATACCAGCACTGCCGAAAAAACGTATAGACAGGCCAGCGCTGCGATAAGAAGTATAAGAGTAAGATTGGTGATAGTTATTCTCTGATAAGACGACGATAGCTGTGTGCCCATCCAAGCTGCAGGTGGCCCGGATCTTAATCAACAGGACATTTCCAGCAGAGCACCGTACAAAGTCGCTTCTTCGTAACGTTTCTATATAAATAGTGTGTCGATACTGTAGTTATTTCTCTATTATCTAACTAATTGCTTCGGCAGGATGCTTGAAGCATTTCAGTACACCACAGCGCCCAAAAAACAAAGGGAGCGCAATGTACGCACCACCTATTCATTGCGTGCTAATCTTCTCAGGAGCCTGGATTACTTGAATACCCGGGTATTCCAGATCGCTGGGAACAGAGGACTAGGAAGGTCCTCGGGAGATGACGAAAACAGCCATGGATATAGATGAGAAAAGGTGGGTTAGATGTCTGCGAGATGGATTGTGCATTGGGAGATGCAGTGTAATAAATGCAGTACTGGTCTCGTGGGCAAATTTAGTTATTCTCCGGAAAGTTTATGTCAATTGCTAATCGAGGCTTTGTAACATGCAGTGCAGTGCAGTGCAGTGCAGTGCGCTGAACTCCACTAAACGAATACACAATGCTGACGTTTGGATAACTACCATATTACCATAGCAAAGATTCAAATACAAGCACATTATTAATCGCAAGAATTTGTCCGCATCGATTGGCTCTTGATAGTTCAACAAGTCCAAACACCCGTTCACACATGTCGCTCCACTCGGAGTTCGGGGCTGCTTAGGAATAACTGATCCGCCCGCGTATTACTTTGTAAGCGTATCACTTTGTAAGCACTTGCAGGAAAACGTACTCCGCACATATTTATTATTCACAGGCGCGCCCCGAAGTAACCAACTGCACTACAACGCTAATCTACTAGAAAAGTTGCGGGGAGAGTGAAACTCTTGCCTCTTTTTCCACTTTTATTTCATATCACAAACTCTCTCTCACCCAGCACCCAGAAACGAAAAAGAGAGAAAGAAAGAGAGGGAGAGAGAGAGAGATTAGCATGCGTTTCAACGCCATGGCAGACCGCAAATTACCCGTAAAGCAACTAGTAATTCTCTGTAAATAAATCCCCCCCTTCCTCCCTGTACAAAAAAAAAAGCATAGCACACACTACTAACATCCAATTCACACACCCCCAGCAATATGCCGCTTCGCCGAACCCGTAGCCCTAACCTCCATCTTCCCCTACGTCCCAGAAATGCTCGAATCCTTCCACATTCCAAAAAATGACATAGCCCGCTGGGCCGGCGCCGCCTCATCCGTCTTCGCCCTCTCGCAAGCGCTAACCGCGCTCCTCTGGGGCACACTATCCGACCGGTACGGCCGCAAGCCCATAATCCTGTTCGGCCTCTTCAACACCATGTGGACCATGCTCATGTGGGGGTTTTCTGTGAATTTGCCCATGGCGCTGACGGCGCGCGTGTTGCAGGGGCTGGGCAATGGGAATATTGGCATTCTGCGGACAACGATTGCGGAATTGTGTCCTTGGAAGGAGTTGCAGCCTCGGGCGTTTTCCATTATGCCGCTGGTATATACTATCGGGTCGATTTTTGGGCCCGTGTTGGGGGGCGCGTTGTCGAATCCTTTGGGGGTGGAGCCGGGGAGGAGGGGGAATAAGTTTCTAGAGAGGTTTCCGTATATATTGCCGAATGCGGTGGCAGCCATCATCTTCACGTTTGGCATGGCGGTGGGGTGGATGTATCTTGAGGAAACGCTGGAGAGCAAACGGTACGAAAAGGATTTTGGATTGGAATTGGGGGTCAAGGTTTCTGGGTTTTTTCAAAGTTTGTTTTCTTCAAGACGTCGCTATCCTTCACCATCACCAGGAGAACACGACCCTCTTCTCCCCAAGCAAAAATACCTACCATCCTCGGACTCGGAATCTACTCTTGCTATGCCACCACCATCACCACCACCACCGCCACCGCCGTCCCTCCGCTCAGTCTTAACCCCCCAAACCTCCCTAAACCTAATCGTCTACTCCCTCCTAGCCCTCTACACCCTAGCCTACGACCAACTCCTCCCCGTCTTCCTCCACCACCCGGCCCAACCCCCCGACGACCCCAGAATCCACCTCCCGCTGAAATTCGCCAGCGGCTTCGGGTTCAACAGCCAACGCATCGGCCTCATCTTCACCATCTACAGCATCGCTTCCATGCTCTCTCAATTCCTGCTCTTCCCTATGTTCGCACGAACACTGGGGGTCCTAACCTGCCTGCGCCTAGCTTTCATGCTGTTCCCGCTCGTCTTTGTAGCGACGCCGTTTGTCGGGCTGATAGCGGATGTGCGGTGCAAGCAAGGGGTCATGGTGGCCTTGTTGATACTCCGGGGATTAGCGGGGACATTGGCGTTTCCGACGAGTACGATTATGCTGACGAATAGTGCTGCTAGTTTGAGGGTGCTGGGGACGGTTAATGGGCTTGCTACGAGTGTTTCTGCGGTGGGCAGGGCGGTGGGGCCGGTGATTGGGGGCGGGTTGTTTACGTTTGGGGTCAAGAGGGGGTATGTGATTGCGCCGTTTTGGGGGTTGGCGGGCATTGCGGTGCTGGCTTGTTTGCCTACTTGGTGGCTTGTTGAGGAGAGGGGGTTTGGCGATGATGAGAGCGTTGGCGATGATGAGAGCGTTGGCGATGAGAGGAGCCTAAACGACAAGTATGTCGAGATAAGAAGCACAGACGACGAGTATGTTGAAAGGAGAAGCCTAAACGACAAACATATTGAAAGAAGCCCAAACAACAATATCAACAAAACCCTCCCCATCACCGCCAACACCAAAACCACAACCACACCAATCTTCCCCCCCTCCCCCTCCTCCTCCATCTCCTCCATCTCCTCCATCTCCTCAACCATCCATTTCCACCCCAGACCAAGACCAAGACCAAGAAGAAGTTCCATACCTATTGGAATGGCCCCAGGGTTTCGCAGACTGAGTTCGAATCTAGGGAGTACGGGGATTGGGGGCGGGGGGACGAGTTGGGGGGGTTGATGGGGGTGAAGAGAGGGATGAAGAAGGGGTAACGATCGACCAAGCAGGCGTGTTTCGAAGCCTCATAACCCTCCAATCTCTTATCAAGGTCCTTTGAGCCTCGCTAGCGCCTTTAGATTTCAATTCTGACGTGTTGATGTTCCCGTTGCTTACAATAATATAATAATAATAATAGATTCGATTTATAGTGCTACCTGGACCTATTTAGGGCTATGAACACTTCGTTAACAGTCTTTTATTCTAGTAAAGCAAAATCCCGGCTGTTTCTGGCCGGGCAAACGCCTCTACTCTGTTCCATATTTGAGTTTACGCCAGTGTTTTCCGTATACAGTTGTTTTCCGTTGCTATCGGCGCTGCCTCCCGGAGGGAGGAAGGGAGTGGAGCGGAGAAGGGCGGGGGAAAAGAGAAAAGAGAGGGAGGAGAGGGAGTTATGGGGATTCCGTGATGAGGTGGGCGGCTGTAGTTGGTGCCCAGTCTTCTGTGTCAGTATTATCTATTTCAATCGCTACTTTGAACTGTTCCAACAGGCCTGTCCGAAGGAGCCATTTTCCGGCCGCGGCTGTTACAATAATATTGTTCAGCACACGCACGCCTTTTTCAGTTTGGGGGCCCTGGCATGCCATGCGTCTTAAGAGCATCGTATGCTTCTACATAGGAGCCAAAGAGAAGGTCTGGAGGGACTGGAATAGCTTCCATGGTTATGTACGCCGAGACTAGAGATAAATGACAGCAATGCGGAGAACAGAGTGAAGAATTCACAGCAGTGCGAACCGCAGTGGAAACTGAAAGGGAGGCTAAAAGTGAGCTAGGTTCACATCATCGACAGCGGAACTTGGAAGATGGCCAAAAAGCAAAGCTAATTCTACCCAAGTCATCCCAGTGCGAAGCTCACTCGTGTCAAGCTCCGTAAAGCAAACTTGAAGCGCATGATTGCTTTAGCTACTTTGAGCTGGACGAGGTATCGGCGCCTGTGCCATGACAGGCACCGCAATCGTAATGGCCTTGTCTGCCGCTGCCGCTGCAAATGGGACAATTAGACGACATGTGTGTTGTGTCTCCGAAGTTGTGGACTGGAGGATAGTTAGCATTATGATTACGTCGGGTCGTGCCAGGGAGAGTCTCCAAGTGTTAGTGGACTAGTTATTTGGGGTAGCGTAGTGCTGGTGATAGACGTCCCCTCGACGAACTCAACATTCATGACAATTTTCTCCCCATTCGTTTCCTCCACCTTGGCCATTACGCCCATGTCTTTTGGGAGGCGCATCTTAGCCCAGAATTTGACCTCGTCTTCTGCAGCAAATCCGACGATGATTGCCTGTCCGCTGATAATTCGGAAAGCAAGTCTGCCATCAATGATTGCACTGCAGAACTGTTAAAAGTTGCATGGCGAGACTTGGATGAGCCTCCTTACAAACCACCGTCTTTCATTGTAACCTCACACGAATCAATGTCTTTTCTTTCTAGGCTCTCTGGTGGGACCTGCAACAAGCCGACCCTAGCAAGGCGAGCTTGTAGAAAGTGCAGGTGCGAGCGTTTGTAGAAGACTATAGTAGAACCCTTGGGTAGGAGCAGGACGAGTAGGACCTTCACATGCTGTTTTTCTTCATACTTGTCGTCGCATTTCTCACTCGGCTCGTTGCAAGGGTTGTTTACGAAGGTGAAGATAGTAGTTATCCGGCCGTGAGCCATAGACTTTGAATAGGCCGAGGCCTGAGCGTTTGAAAAAAGCCTCTACTATGCACCGAATGCGCTATGAATCGTTAGATATGCAACATAGTCTTCGTGCCTCACTTGCCTCGTCTTGAAGGGTACTGATTCGGCAGAATTCGAGGCCTTCTACCGTTTGGAAGGGGAACCGCTTCTCATTGATCTCTTTCGCCTTCCAACATCCAAGTCCTCAAAAGAGAATACCCCTTCTTCTATGAGGCATACCTCCGCCTGTGCCAAAGCCATTTCATGTCCTTTTGCTTGAATGGTCGAGTTGAACTCTTCAGCGCGCGCCGTCTTGGCACGGCGAAGTAGCAATTCGTTGTAAGCACTACATGTACAAGCATATCCACCCCTTGAATATCAACATCAATTACTAGAGACTCTCTGATAAGCTTCGGGGTCAACTTGACGTCCCTAAACTCGACTAGAAATCCGGAAACTTACTGCAATTGACGAGCAGACAATTGTCCAATATATTCTTGACCTTCGGTAACTAACTGGCGAGGATTCGCGCTCTGGCTGTGCGAGATGGAAGATGTGGCCGACAGTAAATAGCCTATAGGCAGGCAGGCACTAGGATAAGCGCCTCGCGTCATGCTCAGATAAGCTAAATATAGGGCAGCTTCTAAAAGGCACTGAAGTAATGTCAACAGTTACACCAAAACGCTTTTGAAGCTTCTCCTCGGATTTGATGTATACCCCTGCATTGCACTTCGCGAATGCTAGGTGCTAACACCTGTAGGAACAACCTTTTCTCAGCCGAAAGGTGCGGAGGAAACAGGTATTACAGTGGAAACGGGTACAGTGGAAGCGGGTACAGTGGAAACGGGTGCAGTGGAAACAGGTACAGTGGAAACGGGTGCAGTGGAAACAGGTACGGTGGGCAAGCACCATTCCACCTGCAAGCCCCTTCATACTTGCAGGCATCGTACATGGAGCGTGGATCTTAGTGTGATGCAAAGATATTCCACTTGATTGCCGCTTGTGTTGTATGCCACTGATCGTAACAACATGGAGACGAGGTGTGGTCGTAGGGGAGTCGGGTGCGTCTAGGATTATCGGTCTTGGTATAAAGACATACGTTCAATGTTCATTCTTTAATCTTGCAAGTCGTATGACCCAATCTCATTGTGCACTGTTACACCAAAGCTACTTCTTCATCTACGCATCCGTTAGACTACCACACTGCATTATCTGCCCAAGAACATCTCCAGCATCTTGTTCCCATTTCCATCTGATAGGAACACAGCATTCAAATTGCTCGCGTACCTTGAGCTTCCGTTCTACCCACTATCAAATAGTAGCCCAACGGTCGGTGATTAGAATAAGCTGACACACTTGCTCTTGCAGCCTCACTTCACCGTTTGGGCCATCTCCCCTGTCTCGAGCCTCTGGTTGCCAAGTGCGGTTCACATACGCAACTTTCCCTCTAGCATATCGTTCACTGCGCTTAAATAATCACTTTGACGCACTCGATTTGCGAACAATAAGGTCAGAGCACCCTTCCGTGACTACAAAAGCACATGCTAGTTAATTGATATAGCCTCATCGATTCGCAATGCCCAGCACTAACACCACACCTTCCACGAACGCATCCTCGTCTTCTGTTGAGCAGTCTACGAACCCTACCGGAGGCAGCAACACCCAAGCTAGAGACAACACGTCAACCAATGCATCAGAAAATTTGGTGAGGGCAACGACGCCAAGTACTTATATTTGCTCTACCGATTCATCAGCGGAGGACCAACAGGCGTGGAATGCTAATTTTGATCGATCCTAGCTAGAAATATAGGCGTGAGATTGCCGTTTGAAATTTGTAGTGCCACGTTAGCCTTGGCAAATATGTCATATAATAGTTAGGAATAACATAACCGGAGAAGCCACTGTCATTTGTTCATCTTTGTTCCAACACCAATATTATACATTAAGTCGTGCTGAAGACGATCCACTTTACTCTCATGTCAGAAGCTGCTTCCATAACGCCGCATATCACCTTTGTGCCCTCGACGCCATGGCTAGATGCGCTCGTTGCTACTGTGATTCTCGATAACCAGTGTTCATTTCCCGTCGAAGAGGGAACCCGTCTAGATCAGTATGCGCATTCTCAAGGTTTGGACGATATTAAGAAGGAAGTTATTAGCATGGTATGCTTGCAAGTATCACTTCCGACAGTCCCGCTAAAAAATTTCTGAGGGTCTGAAGATTAAAGCTAAAGTGCAAGGGCCGGAAGTAAAACTTCCAGTCGCGAAGCCCATGGCACTCCTCCACATATCTGGCCGCTTAATTACTGGACAAACCGAGATCGCTATAATCAAGATTCTCATGAACCCTGAAGAGATCAATGGGAAAACATTGAAAACTTGGCACGTAGGGGACAGCATCCCTCGGGTGACCAACCTCAACTCAGACTTGATCATCATCTACCCTAACGTCCGCTACGAAATGCCGAAAGACGTCCCGTTTTGTCCACTATTCAGTCAAGTCTCCTCCAGAGCCCAAACTGTCTCCCATTCCCGAATATCCTCAATCATTTCTGGATCAATGTAATCGCTCAACCTTGTAGGTGCACTACTTTCGAAGCCTCTGCTGCATTGTTCACCCATTCGACCAAATATGTTCGGTGCAGGTGTACTCCCAGTTCCAGGGATCAGTTCAACATGGTTTAGCGTTGTGATCTGGGTTGGGCTTGGGGGTGCAGGACGCGACTCACAAGGTCTATTGAGAAGAGGGGATTCTGAAGAAGAGTGTCCATTGATAGGCGTCTCTATACTTACTCTGACTTCGCCCCAGCTATTCAAAGCAAAGTACACAGAAGAGTGCAGGTACGTCGTTTTAACAGAGTCCTCCGTCGTTTCGTGTGTTTTAGCTATTGCCTTGAATGCATATGATTTTCCCTTCTGGTCCTTTGTGAGTGGCAAGTCCGATGATGCTGCACATTGATCTATTGAATGACCGAATAAGATAAGTTGAAGGCGATACCATGAACCAGCTTGATTTGAGCGCTTATGTATCTCCCGGTATATCGCTTGTGCCTGAGAAATCGGATCCTGCAAAGTCAAAGTAGAGTGTTTGGTAGACTTGAACGAACCAAGTTTTGGCATCAAATTGAAAAGCGATCCTACTCAATCTTTGTGACCTTGTATTGTTCGAGACACATTGGAAGTACGTTTCGTGTGGCGGCTTGAGTGTATCGTCTGGCTGGCGTAGCGGTGTTACAGCCACATTAGAGTTGTCGGATGACATGAAGTACCTCATGAGCGCTTGTTTCCTCTGGAAGAAATTTACACCACTCAACTAAGTTTGCTTTTCTTATAAACTGACCAAAACACGCAAGCAGAACTTTGACAACGTTACTATTAATTTACCACACAGTAATGCATTGCAAGACTTGACTCACTTTGTTCTCAATGACATGGGACGGTTTGCATCTATTCAATGCCTCCACCAAGTCGATGCCACTACGGAAAGGCATCCCTACAATTCCAGGACCTAGAGTTTTGCTCTAAACTTCTTCTAGCTCTAGTTAGTTTCTACTTGATAATTAATTACAGCTTAACAACCCAAAGCAGTTCAATTCAACTTCACACTAATTACGGAGTAGGATCTATGGCTTTTGCTTCTTCTGCCAAGGGGGCAATCCTCAGAAGAATTACCTGCTTTTCTTTTCTTCAAAAATCGATAATCGGTTACAATGGCGCCTCGGCTAGTTCGTGGGGTCACTGCTGTGATGGGGCTTGCGTGATTGCTGTTCACCTGGTTCAGGACGGGAGGCGCTTGGGCATGATGCGCTCGCAAAGATTGAAAGTCTGGACAGTCTGCGCTATATCAGGATCACCTGCTACGAGGCTGAAAGGCCCTTCAAATTCGTCGATTCACCGCCCTCTCGTCCTTCACCGGTTGCGTCCTTGACCTAGCACGAGCCCTCGACCACACGCTGCAGTCTATTCATGACGTTCAGGACACATGCCGTGCGGACTCCTGCAGCTTTTTCTTGCATTGGGCTCAACACGGCCTTGCTCCTTTTACATTTTATTCGCATACGTTCGCACCCGCCTCCGAAATCCTAGAATTAGGATAACTAGTATCGTTCGAGTGTTAGTTGCTGGTGTTGTTGGAGCTCCCTCCAGCTCGTTATATACCTTGCTGCTATCATTACCACAATCATTGTCTGGGTGCAAGGTCTAAAAGCATCAGAAGTCGCAAATTTGTGTTTACTGAATGTGTCTTGGGTAAATAGCTTTTGGAGAGCAAGATACTAACAATGTCCAGGTATTGATTCTGCATTCGGTCTTCAGTACCACATAAATATCCTTCATTATTAGCAGTGGCGCCGCGGCGTTCTTTCCACTACACATCTGTGGAGTCGTGTTGATAAACCTCCCAAAGCACATCCTTCGAGGGACTGCCTATCTACTTGTCAGTGTTATCGTCTTCCATGGAATAGCAGCAATCGCGGTCATCTGGATATACCGAACCTCTACGAGGTGGAACAAAGGGTCTCGTTCTCTGATTATATTCACCGCCGTTTTCACAGTCGCATTCGTCGCAATATTGATCTCTGGGCCGCTCTTGATCAATGAACCGAAAATCGTTGTCCTAGCACTGAGCTGTGAGGGCACTTGCGCATACGCTGTGTTGACCATGCTGCATGTCAAGAACTTCCTGAGAAAAAACTCTTCTCCCCATGCGGAGGGGGTCAACAATCAACATCCTCTTAGGAGCATATCGTGGCAAGATCATCCATACGCACTTGTTGCTTCGCTTACACTGGTATAGGTAGCCAGTCCTCTTCCACAATCCAACGTTCAAGCATCTCAGAGACTTCCGGGAATAAAGTTTGATTGCTGAAAGAGTCTTTTATTCTTCGCCTCCGTAAGGACGCTTGCTTTCTAGTATTCTACGATGAGGCACAGATTTCCAAATTTTTAGTAGCCACCAGATTTTGCTCAGTTATCAAACTTTTACTGCTGTGATTACGCGCATAGCAAATATCGTAATAACATCATTCCACTTATTACACCCACCATGCTTTTGGCTCATAATCCACACTCATCTGCGCAGAGGCTAGTGGAGCATATATAATATTGAGGGAACCGCATGATTGCGGAGCGCACCTAATTGCAGACAGCCTGACCCATGCTAGCTGCGCTGTTGCTGCATCATCTACAATCACAACATTTGATGCATTGACTTGCTCTACGAGTCCTTCGCAATTAGAGGGGTGTGTGCATGTACCTGCAAGGTCACCAATTGTGCCACTCTCTAGGCCTCGCAACAACTTGCAACAGTGCCGTGATTGTCTTGCCGGATATAGTTGTTCCCGCTCCCTCCATGTATGGACAGTCGCTGCTTTAGAGCACTATTCTTCGTCTGTCTGGTAATGGATGGTTGTAATAACATATCCTGCGTGCCTTCACAAGGATGAGACGTCCTCCAACTTTGCGTTACCGCCTTTTGGTCCTTCACCAGTGCCCTTCTGCAGTATATTTTGCCTTCTGAGGCCATGACACTACCCGCAAGAGATGCACCGTCCGCGCCAAACCAGCCAGTCAGTAGCAATCAACATATCCAGTCCGATGCTCACAGCACAAATCAACTTTTCTAGTACAAAGGACTCGTGATAGTTATACCACAAGAGCTCGCTTTCTACGCTTCTGTCCTTGCGGAGAATTACAAAGGTACTTTGATGAGAGACACAACTCTGCCCGCTCGAACCCTATAACCGCCCGTTGCTGAAGAACCTTGGAAGCAACCAGTCCTTTATTACTGCACAAGGGAGAGCGCGAGCGCAATGTCCACAACCATGTTACACCAATCCTACGCGAGATCGAGGAGAGTTTAGCCACGAGTTTGTTCCTTTTTTCG
>SSBG01000021.1:200058-233946 GCA_028220655.1 Shiraia bambusicola | reverse complement strand
AAAAAAAAAAAAAAAAAAAAAAAAAAAAAAAAAAAAAAGTAGTCCAATACTGAGAAGAAGAAGAAGAAAGAAGAAAGAAGAAAAACTTACTCCCATACTTGTCCACCAAATACAAGAAGAAAGCAGGCTCATAGACGGTAAGCGATATGGCCGCCAACACGGCCGATGAAAAACTCAGATACCACGGTCCGCGAAAATTTGCTAGCGGATGCACGTGTTGCGTGTAGAAGAGACGGGTAAAAAAAGCACATGCTACGACGAGTATTGATGCGTTTACAAAACCCATATCGCCAGCAAGAAAGCGTTTGAAAAGAAACAAGATTTTACAGTCATTTCTTGCGGGAAAAAAAGAAGAAATGCTGGCTAGGCAAGTACTAATTATATACCTGCCAAAACGATCCCTGGCTGCAGGGAATATTTCCTAGCTTGAGATGCTGTGCGACTTGACCATGTTGCTGTAATAAGTACCATCTGCTAGGATTATGCCGCGCGATCTTGCTGGGGTTCTATGCATTGCTTGTGGAATCTGTATGGTATTACGTTTGCGAGGGGTTTTGTTGGGGGGCTGTCTTGTTGCTGGGTTGCTTGTCTTGTGTGGAGGAGGGGGTGGGGGCAGGTGGACGGCGAGATGGGGAGGGAGAGAGTGGGAGGGAAAGTAAGGGGAGAGAAGGGGGCTTGCATTTACATTTACAAGATGCATTAGCGTTATCGAAGATACAAGGATGTAGGTAAGGGAGTTGGCGTGTGGGATTCAATTGGCTGCTTTCTATTACGCGTTTGGAGCTCTTTTTTTCTTCTCTTGTTTTGGTATCGTAGTTGGCTTCTTTCGGGGGGTGGGGGAAAGTAGAGTGCTGACGCCTGGTTTCTATTCCAAGATCACACAGTTATTACCTATATGTATCAGAGTATGTATTCCGAGGTCACGGTGCTGGAGATGAGTTTGGTTTGGATGGTCTTTTACTTTTCCTGGAATCGAATCATGGTTGTAGTTATCGGCTTACCTATGGATTTACCTAGGTAGGATGATTTCTAGGCAAAAAGACTTGCCTCATGACGAAATGGTTTCTAGGTAGAACCCACCACGTGCACCAAACTTGTAATGATGTAAAACCGTTTTCTTGAAACTGCTCACCTAGACGCTATGAAGCGGGCCGGCCCGTAGGACTCTTGGTAACTGTTCTGAGGTACTCTGTACCAACTTTGCTCTTCACCTCCCTCCCACTCTCATACAAAGTAAGCATATATTTAGACCCAGCATCAACATCGATCGTCCTCAACATTCTTATCCAGGCCTGCTGTAAGACATTGCACAACATCTCTAGTTGCCACATGCCCAACATGACTAGTACTTCAGCCCTTCGTCCCCCGTTCACGAGTCAGAATACTTTGTGCCTATCACGTATTAATTTATAAAAGGCACGCTGGATCTCGATTCTAGACAGCCCCCACCCTTCCCCCACACCCAATATGTGTGATGTCTAGGTATGTAAGTGTGTGTGTGTGTGTCTGTGCAGGGCTCCTAGGTCCTGCGTAGGTAAATCAAGGGTTTTTTACTATCCACTAATTACCTACTCGTTCGCTCACTTGGAAGTAAACGATACGCAAAAAGAAAAACAGCACTAAACCAAGGCCCTTTGAAAGCGAGGGTCGCCTTGAATATGACTTAGATAGATGGATGGACTATCTTTATTGTCATTCGTGAAGGTTTTGTGTTGGAATTGCGTGTAGGGTGGTGGTTAGTTTGCTTTCTTTCGACTGAGCGATACCTAGTGTGCTTTTGTGCGAGTGAGATGGTCTATGCCGTGTTAGTGTTTTGGGGGGAGAAAAGGTAGGGTGTCTATATGGTGATGGGAGCAGGTTTGTGTCATTGGGACTATTAGGCTGGGTAATTAGGTAGGTAGTTGATGCTGGGCTGGGTAGGGTTTGTGCTGCGTTGGAAAGTGAGGTCTTGGAGGGTGGAGGTTGGGGTGGGTGGGTGCAAGGAATTTTTGGTAGGTGGGGATAGGAGAATTAAATTTTAGGGTATTGATGCTGGGATAGGTAGGCTCGAGTAGTTATTAAGATAGTAAATAAGATAGTGAAAGGTGGTGAAGATGGGGGTCGCCACTGAGGGAATCAAAATCCTTATCGATAACTAGTTAACTATATACTTAGTTAAGTCAACCATGTCCCCACCAATGACGCCGAATTTTGATCTTGACTACCTACTCCGCTAGTTACGACTCTGCAACCTAGGAAAGGAAACCTGTAGGTGGAAAGGGTTGGGATTCTATTGCGAGACCGCAGGACCTCGGGACAATATGGCTCAAAATCAGGGGCTCACGATTCATCTCACTGAGAAAGACGCAGAGCGCATTCAAAAGACAGCCAAGAACCGTCTTAAAAAAGCGTCTAAAGAAAAAGGAAATGCCCGCCAGCCTAGAGAAGCCACTCCCTCTATTCAACAGGCTACGGGTGCATCGCTCATGGCGGATATGGGCGGTGCGCCGGATCCAGACATGATCCAAGCCCAGGGAAATTCATTGCCAGCATTAGCCATAGGACCGCCATACCCACCGTGTTCAGCTTCTTTGGAAAATTTGGAGCCCATGGACTTTACAGATCTCAAGCTTGATACCCATCATCGCGGCAAGAAACTCGTCTTGAAGCGTGCGAGTCCTGTCGTTACACTGTCCGTGCGTTCGTGGTGCATGATCCAGGATGAAGCAGGGAAGGAGACGGAACGGCTAGAAATGATTCTGCATAAAACAAAAAATGGGGATGAAATTCTCGAACTAACAAAGTCTTTTGCACTCAAGGAACCTTTCTTCACCTTGAGTGACGAAGGCGAACCTACGATTCGCATTGACCATCCTTCAGATTTGGTCTCTTTTACCGATGAGTTTACGAACAGTACGCTGGAAGCTGAGAAAGCTGCCAAGATAAGCAAGACGAAAGGGAATGCGGCGCTGAAGGATCAGGAGCTGCTTGAAGCACATGCTCGTTACTCAGAGGGCTTGACAATTGCTCGAGAGAACGGCCTTGACGATCTTGGGCGAGACATTGCGCGAAATCGCGCTTATGTCAATCTGCTACTCAATCAACTCGACAGTGTCATCGCAGATGCGCTGGCTTCAATGCTCAATCAAGATGACGACCGCTCCAAGGATCTGGATAGCAAAGCCTTGTTCCGAGCTGGCAGCGCAGCCTATTCACTGGGTGACTATGCGCAAGCCACACATTTCTTTGAACAGCAGCAGAAGCTCACACCAGAGGATAAGGATGGAAAATTGTACCTGAAGCGAATAGCTCTTCGTGCAAAAGAGCAATTCTCGGGATCGTACAACTTTACCAAGATGCGCCTCAATGCATCGGCCCAGCGCCCACGCATCGACGCTGCGAATTATACTACAAGGACTGAAGTAAAGACCAGTCCAGGCAAAGGGAGAGGTCTCTTCGCTACAAAGGATATAGCGGAGGGTGAACTAATCATGTGCGAGAAAGCATACTGTGTGGTGTGGGGACACGAACGGCAAACCTTGACAGGAATGACATTCGACACAAGAGACGAAAGAATCCGCGTCACACCACTAGGCCTTGCCAAAGCCGTTGTCGAAAAAGTCACATGCACACCATCACAACTCCCAAAAGTAATGGACCTCTTCAGCGACTGGACCGGCGACTCCTCCCCATCTTCCTCCCATGAAACCGTAGTAGACACCTTCCGCATCCACGACATCATCGCACGCAATGCCTTTAGCCCCGGCTCCCAATTCTCAGCCTCGGAATCAGCCCTCACTGCCTCTACCGGCCTCTGGCTCCACGCAGCCTATATCAACCATTCGTGCGACCCCAACACTACAAAATCTTACATAGGCGACATGATGCTCCTGCACGCTACTCGCGCCATCTCCTCTGGCACAGAAATCTTCCATGCATACGACCAATCGCCAGACTTTATCGCGCGTCAGGCTTCATTACAAACAACGTGGGGCTTCGAATGCACGTGCCCGTTATGTGAGGTCGAGAAAGAGGAAGATTTGACGGTGAGGGCAAAGAGAGAGGAACTAAGAGGAGAGGCAGATGCGTTTTTGGCAAGGGAACATTGGGCTAACGCGGGGAGGTTGAGTGTAGTCAAGGCACAGAGGCTGAAGAAGGGGATTGAGGAGACGTATGGGAGAAAGTATGAGGGTTTGCCCAAGCTGGCTGTAATTGGGATTGGAGAGTGGTTGGAGAGGGCGAGGAAGAAGTAAGAAAAGTAGTACTGGTGAAAAGTGTATATTGTAGGGGAAGGTGATTGGTAGGGTATCATATTAGTTGGGATGCAGGGAAAAGTTCTAAAAGAAATCGTGCTGTCTTCAATTCAAGTTTGAAAACTTGGATTCAGAAGAAGAATAGGTTAAAGTCTTGGATTCAGAAGAAGAATAGTAGAAAGTATCGATGTCAATGTGTAAACTACAGTAGTCGGCAACGCTCACGGGATATGACGTCACACATTCTCTTCTTATAAGATTGCCTCATTGGGTGGGCTTACCCGCCATTAATTAATTACTAATATTAACCTCGGCTTTTAACTACCGCAAGCTATCGCGAGTTCTATTATATAGCGTCGAAGAGCTTGAGGTTTATCTTTTGCTTTACAGCAGCTTTTTTATCGAAACACATAGCACCAAATGCACCATCCCCGTCCATTCCCTACAAAATGCCCATAAAAGTCCAAAAACACCACCTCCCTCCCACTCCTCTTATCCCCAACTCCCCCTTACCCTTACTCCACTACCCAGCCCTCCTCAAAGACCTAGTAACCTCCCCAACCTTCACCCCCACCCAAATCTTCGACCTCTTCTCCTCCAACGCCTGGCAACCCCAATGGATAGCCCTCTACGGCCCAGACATCCAATCCCACTACCACTCCACCACCCACGAAGCCATGGTCGTCATCTCCGGCCACTCCGCCACCATCCGCTTCGGCGTCGGCGACGCCCCAGATTGGAAAGCGGGCACATTGAGCCCGGGAGACAGGGGGAAAGGCGAAGAAGGCGGACTAGAAATTACCCCGGGCATAGGCGATGTTTTTATTATTCCGGCGGGTGTAGCGCATAAGACGTTTAAGCCTGTGCCATCGAATGAGGACGGGTTGGCGTTTCATCAGCCGCTAGAGATGGAGTTGGGGAAAGGGAGCGAGTGTTTGGATGATGAGAGTGTGGCTAGGCATCGGGAGTTTTTTGGCAATGTGCGTGTGGATGGGGGGTTCATGATGATGGGGGCGTATCCTAGGGGCGGGGTGTGGGATTTCATGGTCGGGGATGTTGAGGAGAGGGAGCGTGTTTGGGGGCTTGAGGTGCCGGAGACGGATCCTGTGCTTGGGGGGAGTGAGGAGGGGTTGGTGGGGCTGTGGAAAGATGTTAAGGTGGGTGGTAGGTAGAGTGTGAGTGTAGGATAGGTGTAATTAAGCGTGACGTCTTGGATTAGGATTGGAAAAATTGGCACATTATGAAAAACTGTTTTGTCGCAGAGGAGCTCCCCATAAGGTCGTTGGATCGTTAGATCAACGCGATCTATTTATCCCTGTGATGAGGACCTCCATGGCGCGCGTTGTCGATCAATATAGCGAGTGTTGGAGATCCCTCGACAGTGTTGATCAACAGCGCTCATAGCTGTGAGCTTGGCTTACTCGCCCGCGCCCATCTATATAGAGTGCTAGTCCTGTAGCTCTTCGAATATAACGAGTCTGTTCAATACACTGCTCAATCAGTACTGTGACCCTGGCAACACGTTTGATTTGATGCAGTGTTGAAATAGTTGGACGGAAACATTCAAGGTACGTGACGCCCTCAGTTTCGCGACGGACTTGTTCGAGCGTGGTGACGATTTGCGCGAGTTTCTGCTCGCCCTTGTGGCCACGATGTCCCAGGCTGTGAAGTGCTCTTAGAGCATCACTACGGCGATCCTTGGACACGAGATACCATGGCGATTCAGGCATGAACCACACGAACAGCGCGGCGATTGCAGCGAAGCCATACTGGGCACAGAAAACCGCTCGGTAGGCCCAGCGAGTAGTGTATACGCCTGTGGAATTCACAATCAGTGCTACAGTCAGTGGGCCCAGGGTATATGCCAGAGCAGTCAAGCAGGTGAGCATGCCGCGCAGCGCAAGAGGAGCAACCTCGCCAATATACGTGACGGTAACGGAAGCCAGCGCGCCCATTACAAAGCCATTGAAAAACTTGCCGCCAAAGAATAGAGCATTGGTAGTTGCTACGAACTCCAAAGTGACTGCTGCAAATGTTAATGCCAGGGACATTATTATTACCATACGTCGGCCCAGCCAGTCTGCAAGCTGACCGCATCCAAGCGCTCCAACGACCGCGCTGGGAAATAGGTTACATGTGATGATTCTCATGGGTAGGCATGTTAGGAGCTTATGAAGCAACCGGCGCACCCTGGAAAGCAGACTGCCATTTTGCATCAATTACATAGCTTGTGCTTCCATCTGGCGCTGTGAATTCATGTCCAAAGTCCTTGCGGAATTGTGGAATCCCAATGACGTTTCCAGAAGCCTGGTTTTCGAAGCTGACGAGCAGGACTACCCAGACCATGTACATGCTTCATGCACACGCCCAGGGGTATTTGCGAAACGAAGCGAGTTTTCTGGCTTCGTGGTCTTGTTGGTTGGCCAGGTGGCCCAGGTGAGATGTTGACGTTTCGTTGGGGATGTGTTCATTCTGGATGGAGTTGGACTTGTCGGATGGTAAGGTACTCATGACGGTATGTATGGATGTGTCTTTTTGGCAAGATGACTGGACACAGAAACAGCGGGCAGAATTGTCTGGAGACCCCTACAAGCATGGGTAAAAGTGCGGAGAACATGGTCTTTATATGTATATACAGTACGAAGGTCAGGGATATATCTCCAGACAAGGAAACGAGTCAGTTAAGTGGCGCTGAGTGATGGAGGCACGGGTGCCTCCACATTCGATCCTGCGATTTTAGGCCCCGTAGCGCACAGGGAACCAAGAACTAACTATCGCTGCGAGTTCGTGTCCGGTTGTTTAGCTGCATTGGCCCCCATTGCCGAAGATGGTCCGGTGCTGTGGTTTAGTGAGTGTGATGTTAGGTTGCATGGATGATCTTTTGGTAATCATAGCCCCAAGATGGTGTTTTAAGGATGATGGTTGAAGGTATTGTGTCGAGTGCATGATACTAAGCTTTGTAGTCAATTTCTATAGATGGCAAATCGGCCTTGTAAGAGCTTTTTTATGCTACTATTCACTCACGGCAAGAAAGATCAAGGAATGTATTTCAAGCGACTGAGTTCGATGACTTTGCTGGCGCAAGCCCGCAACTCGTCACACGAGCAAGACATTCCCGTGGGCCCGGTGGATAATAATCATTCTTTCCAAGCCTGTTCAGCCTTGTTTTGATGTTTTGATTAGTGTGCATAATCATTTCATAAAGTGAATTACATGTCCAATCCACGCCACAACAAGAATCGCCTTCAAAATTTATAACATCGAAAGTTCTAGAAGAACACATCGTGCTTCTCATCCACAATATGAACTTTGATACTTCCAAGACTCAGATCTCCACATGTATGCAACGCACCCAGCGCGTTTTCGAGCGGGTAAGTGTGACTCACGAGAGGCTTCAAGTCGAGAATACCGCCTGCCAAACACTGCAAGCCTGCCGGCCATGTGTCACGGTAGCGATTGATAAATCTAATATCAATCTAACTACTGTCAGCAGAAGTTAACCATGCATAATTCACGAAGACATACTTCAGCAAGCGACAAGTGCATGAACGGGAGATTGTTCATAATCTCTCTTCCAACGCCGATGACCATGACTGTCCCACCTCTTCGCGCAGTGTATGCAGCAGTAACTACACTACTTTCAACACCTGTACATTCCAATACTGTTTCTGGTGCGCCATATTCGCCAACACTGTC
The DNA here is from genome assembly GCA_028220655.1 of Shiraia bambusicola. Taxonomy (NCBI): domain Eukaryota; kingdom Fungi; phylum Ascomycota; class Dothideomycetes; order Pleosporales; family Shiraiaceae; genus Shiraia; species Shiraia bambusicola. The sequence goes on along the minus strand of SSBG01000021.1, from coordinate 226,018 downwards.
AAAATCGAACAGTTCCCTAATTTTCGTTGCATTGCCCTGAGCATCCAGATTGCGATCGACTTGATACGCCGAGGCTGTAGGGACGAAAGTCTTTGCAAAAGCCAATCGCTTTGGTTCGAGATCAGTGATCACGATAGGATGCGCACCACTGGCTCTTGCAGCAGCGAGTGCAATGAGACCAATAGGACCAGCTCCACAAATGACCACACCTCTTCCTAAACTCAGGCCAGCGCCCTTGATGCCATGCATGACGACAGATAACGGCTCCAGGAGCGCACCTTCAGCATAAGAGACATTGTCTGGGAGTTTGTGACACCACTTGGCAGCATGAGTCTTGTATCTTTGAATCGTTCCATGGTATGGGTACACGCCAGCAAACTGAACGTCTTCGCAGAGGTTATATCGTCCATCCTGGCAAAGAAAGCACTTTTCACAGGGCACGCCCGGTTCAATGGCGACGCGATCACCTGATGAGGTGGTTAGCCAAGATAATCCCGTAATTATCCGTACCTCCATACCTGGTTTGAGGTTTGATACGTCTTCCCCACATCGTAGTACGACGCCCGCAGCTTCGTGCCCTAGAATGCAATCTCCCTCCACGACGAGTGAGCCGATTCTTCCATGCCTCCAGAAATGTATGTCGGAGCTATCAATTGTTTAGCTGTTAGATTTAGAATGATTTTAGTGCGAGTGTACCCGCAAACTCCAGTTGTCTTGATGTGTAGGAGAACTTCTCCTTTTCCAGGTGCATAGACTGGGGGATCTTGGATTTTGAGCTTGTAGTCTGCTGTGACTTGCAGCGAGGGATTTGGCAAAGGCGTCAAAATGGTAGGTTTCGCGTGAGGTAAAGACTTGGTCTTTATATCATCAAATGCAAGGGGATCTGAAATAATTGTAGAAGACATTTTGTGATTGACGTGGCAAAACGTAATCTAGGTATGTAATCTCAGAATCCAATGCAGAGCAAATGTGAAGGCGCGAGAAGTCTTTTGCGAGTACGGTCTTTTCCTTGCACCAGAGCCATTTCAGACACCCGTAATTACATAGGCTCGTTCGAGCCCGGAGATATCATTTGGTGGCAATTTGTGGGGAAATACGTTGCCGTGATGGGAATCTGGTGGCTACGGTTACTGTTTATAGCTAGCGTTTTTGTCTATTCTTCGGCTTGCCAGAAACAGAAGCCCGGCATATTTATGATTGAATCATAAAAGACTCGAGTCATAGACGAAAAATATTATAAGGACACCATTCTTCGTATATTGTACGCATAGCACTATTAGACTTTACGCTGCCCAACACATTAAGTCAGTTTAAAAATGCAAGATACGCCAATAAGAAGTGGTACAACAAGCTACGGCAACAATGTCGTTGAAGGGTTAAAGAAAGAGGAGAAGGTGGAAAATGATTCAGTAAAGAAATTATCAAAAGAGCAGGATCATGTCTTGAAGACTTTTAGACTCCTCATTGCAGATCTGTGCCAGCAGTTCAATGGCGGACACCCTGGGTTAGTGGTCTCTCAAGGAGTTTGGGCTTTATTGAAAATATACAGAGGAGCAATTGGTATGGCAGCTATTGGTGTGGCGTTGTGGAAGTATGTGATGCGTTATGCGCCACACACTCCAACTTACTTCAACCGAGACCGTTTCGTTCTGTCGAATGGTAAGAAAAGAGTATCTAGCTAACAGGACAGTATAGTTAATAAGTAATAGGACATATATGTCTCTTCCAATACACTTTCCTCTATCTTACAGGCTACAGGGCTATGACGCTTGACTAGCTTAAATTGTGCCACTCTGATCGCATTGATGCATTATGTCCTGGACATCTAGAAATTGAGCATGAAGGTATTGAGGTGACAACAGGTCCTCTTGGCTAGGGTGTAGCGAATGCGGTCGGGCTTGCAATGGCGACAAAGAATCTCTAAGCAACATATAACACGCCTGATTTTGAAATTGTCTTAAATTATATATGGTGTCAAATTGGAGACGCTTGTTTGCAGGAGGGCGTTGCTGTAAGTTACTTGTAAACGAATCTCAAATAACATACATACTGATTATATGCTTGCGGTTTAATAGTTGGAGGCCATCTCCTTTGCTGGGCATCTTAAATTGAACAACCTTATAATAATCTATGATAATAACTAGGTCACGTGTGACGGAAGCGTGGAACTTGCCAACACCGAAGATATAAACGCCAAAATGCGCGCTTGCGGATGGGATGTCATCGATGTTGAGGATGGATGTTTTGACATTGAAGGATTGGTTCAAGCAATGAACAAAGCTCGCGAATCAACTGATAAGCCGACTTTCATCAACGTTCGGACAGTGATTGGTATTGGTAGTGCTGTAGCGGGTGATGCGGTCGCTCACAGTGTTGCTTTTGGTGCCGAACATGTTGCCAACATGAAGAAGTCATACGGATTCAACCCAGAAGAACATTTCGTCGTCAGTGATGAAGTACGGAAATTCTTTGAAGATTTACCTGCAAAAGGCGAGGCACACGTTCAGTCTTGGCAGAAGAAGGTACAAGATTACGAGTCAAAATATCCAGAGCTAGGCATGGAAGGACGTTTACCTGATAACTGGAAAGACCTGATTCCCAAGTCATTCCCTGGCGATTCCACTGCAAGCAGGAAGTCATCTGGACTGGCATTCAACCCTATTGCAGAGAAGATAAACAACTTTATGGTTGGAACTGCAGACTTGTCGCCGTCAGTAAATATGATTTGGAAAGGAAAGGCGGACTTTCAGCATGTAAGTTGCATACAAAGCGTGTACTTAACATTGCTGACGACAGAAGCCTGATCTGAAAACAACCTGCGGTATCAATGGGAACTATAGCGGACGCTGCATTCACTATGGCGTCCGTGAACATGCCATGGCAGCCATTTCTAACGGACTCGCTGCCTTCGCACCAGGAACCTATATTCCTGTAACATCTACCTTCTTCATGTTTTGTGAGTGCAACCATTGAATATGGATATCTTCAGCAATTGCTGATTGTGTAGATTTATATGCTGGCCCTGCAGTCCGTATGGGCGCTCTCCAACGCCTCCAGGTTATTCATGTCGCAACACACGATTGTGCGATTCACCTTGATTGCTTCCATCTCCTGTTCATGCTAACATCTTCAATAGCGATTGGTACCGGTGAAGATGGTCCTACCCACCAACCAATAGAGCTGGCCAACCTATATCGTGCCATGCCGAATCTGCTAGTTATCCGGCCAGGCGACAGCGAGGAAGTTGCTGGCGCATGGATCATAGCCATCGAGACCAAGGACAAGCCAACGATCATTTCCACATCGCGCCAGGCTTTGCCTCAGTTGAAACAAACCAAGCGAGAATCTGTGGCAAAGGGCGCTTACGTCATTGTGGAGGTGGAAGATGCAGACGTGACTCTAATCGGTGTTGGCGCTGAACTGTCGCATGCGCTTGGAACTGCAGAGGCGCTCAAAGCAAAGAACATCAAGGCGCGTGTGGTATCTTGCCCATGTCAGAGCCTCTTTGAGCTGCAATCCACAGTGTATAAGCGTAATACACTACACCGGCATCGTGGTATTCCTGCAGTGGTGATTGAGCCATACTTACCCAATGGCTGGGAGATATATGCTGATGCTGGTGCCTGTATGAAGAGCTTTGGACATAGCGTCCCCGGAAAAGTGGCATACAAGCTATTCTGTTTTGACGTCCCATCGCTGGTAGGTAAAGTCGAAGGCTACCTGCAAAAGTTGCGTGATGATCCATTGCTAAGGGGAGAATTTGTTGATTTGTGAGTCTGGAGATAGCTACTGGACAAGTAGCGTTTTTGGCCATGCATGTATGAGAATTGTTCAACTAGGTAATACAAATAAAGTCTATTCAAATTTTGCGTGGAAGCCTGCTACGAATCATACTGCGTAATAAGCATGACGTGCAGGATTGCTGTTCTCGGCGTCTTCTTCCCCACATTCATGCACGCCCCCAAAGCTTAACTACACAATTCACTTCTCGTCTCCACGTCTTCGGAATTTTCAAACTTCACGACCGCTCCATGGCAGACGGGCCGCCGAGTAAAAGGCGTCGTACTGACGACGACGCGTCCTCCGCTCACAAAGGAGGGAATCCTGTTGCACACCTCTCGACTTCTTTGCCTGATGCCCGATCCTCGATAGCTAACTAGAGAGGTTTGACCAGTCACAGCATCTAGTTGGGCCTTTGACGAATTTGCTCGCGATCCTGATTATCCGGCTTCTCAGGAAGCTCTCCGGTCATTACTTTTCGCGACTGCACGATCTGAGGCTCCAACCCGCACGGGAAGCACAATCGATGTAGACGAGACAGTGGGAAATGTAGATATTAAGCAGATTCTGTCAATAGGAAGGCGTGTGCAGTATCTGAAAAATTACATGTCACAAGGAGCGCCTTAGGTATTCAGTTCTACAGTGATGATGAAACAAGTATACTAATCAGCAACAGCTCGATATGTTTGATAGTAAGCGGTCTTTTGGCATCCAGATTCCTGCTTTGGCGAAGAAATCTCCACCTTTGCTTTATGCGATCCTTGCCATAGGTGCGCAACGCAAAGAGAAAACGCAGTCATCATTCCACAGCCTGGAACTTTATCAGGAAGCTATTAGGCTGCTGACGCCGCCACTACCGGCTCGAGACACCCAGGTCATTGCCGCTTGTGTCGTTCTATGCTGTCTAGAAATGTTTTCTGCTAGCGCACAAGACTGGCGTCGTCATATTGAGGGTTGTGCGGCTGTATTCGAAGCATTTGGCGTCAATGGCTTCAGTGGCGATATTTTGCAAGCCGTCTTTTGGTGCTATGCACGCATGGGTGAGTATTACACTTTGCTGGATGTCCTATCTCTCAGCTAATGGAAAAGACGTTTGTGGGGCTCTCATATCAGATGGCACAGAGAGTACGCTGTTGAAGCCAGCACAATGGCTCCTTCCCACGTTATCAAAAGCCGAAGCAGAGAAACCTTTTTGGAAAGCTAATTCACCGGACATATAGTTATGCAAACTTGTGTATATCTGTGCGCCAAAACCTGTGAGCTTATATCCGACCGTGATAAATATATCGAGATAGGTACGGAAAGCGGCTGTGATGCAAATCAATTCCAAGAACGCTGGACGAAGCTATGGAAGCAATTGACAGATTGGGCGCTCTATCGGCCGTAAGAAATGCCACCTGAAAACACCTCTCCATTCCCGCATATCCTATTTGCTCAATGGTAGAATTTTTTATTAAAATTATGACCAGACTTACACCAAAGCTTTGCTCATTGTCACATATATCGAGCTACTGGCGATTAATACAAATCGACATGGCGTGTTTCTCGAGAAACCTACCCAAGGTGCTATATGGTAGCGATAGTATTTAAGTAGTTCCATATCATCATTGCGATTCAGACTTGTGGACGAGCTTGACCACACTAGTGCCGAGGACGTTGCATTTCCAGCTTGGTAGTTATCTAGTTCTGAAAAAGTTGTTGTGCTAGTCGTTGTATCTGAAGTGTCCAAGTACGCAGCCATGTGTTTATCTGAAACTCGAGCTGTTGTCGCCCAATCTAGTCCTGCACCATGATTGCCAGTAAAGCTGGAACCTTGTGTGCTCAATGATGGGTCAATACGCGCTTTGAGGTTTGAGTTTACAGTATAATCTACTGGTTCAGGACCAATGTTATTTGAAGACTTATATCGAAGCGACTTGATGGTTCCAGTTCCAGAACTTAGCTCCAGAAGGCCTCGCACTGCAAACTCGTAGTTGTTCGGGGACGAAGCCTGAGCTTCAACTGTTGGTTGACCGAAACCAGTAAGCTCGCTAGACGCCGCTGGAACAATCATGATCAGACGGTGGAATTGTTTTGTCAACATTTGCCTTGGCTTCCACTGATATCACAACCTCGGCCGAGCCATTACAATTTTCGACAACAAACTAACTAGAACATATTAGCGAATGTGTCACTCGAATCTTTTACAATTCCTAGGTATCCTTGAGACTGGTCATTCCACACTTGTATCTGCCTGTATTTGACCTTGCTTGTGACCTTCGGCGTGAAATTATTCTTGCCGAAAATCTGAAACGGAGCTGCGTATTGACACTTGAAACCTTTAAATATACAATTCTGGCATTTCGGCTTTATTTCGTCGCCTTTTTAAAGTCTCAAAACATATTATCTAGAGTCTAGGGAGACTGCTTACATTTTCGCCGTGATCGGCAAGTCAAGCATCCAGTCCTGGATTGTTTCGATCGTGTTATTGGCAAGTCCTCTGAAGCCGCATCTTCAGCTGCTTCCGACCTCATCATTGATTTTGCAATCTGTGAATTGGTTGATGTTTCTGTCTTTCTGCAAACGTGCCTCTTGTCTTCTATTCCTTATATTTGGCAGAAGTAGCCACGACACATTCGAATATCAACACAACAATGAACTTGCGTGCAAAGCGAAGATGACGATTTTTCTACAATTATTTTGGCGAATGTGCGCGAGGGTGTGATAAATGATGTCTTGGCTCAATGATTTCAATTTTTAAGGCTGGTGGTTCTGATTCGGACATGACAACGACTTGTATCAAGCACGACATCCCAGCCCCGACCCAACTCGTGTTTGCTATGAATACTTATAGCATGCCTAAAACGGTGATCAGAGCTCATAGCAAAGAGTATACACTTCCTACGATCTAGTAGCATAACATGGCGGCTCAGATATATTGATCTTCTGCTCGTAAACTTTCCATCTGCTTGAGGATACGCTAACCCAGAGAAAAGGCGTCTACATATTCTCTCCAGACATCCATTTCGTACAGAGCTTCAATTATCTCTTAATCGAATAACAAATTGTGTTATTTCAAATCTCTGTCAAGCATGCATTGCGGGAAATGTGTCGTTTATTCGGTTTTATTGGGCCATTTGGGCATAGGTTTGCGGCCAAGCGGCCCTATTGGTCATATCTGTTGTCTTTTGTGTGTCAGAGTTCAGTGACAAAAATACATTTGTGTGCTATGCCTATATTAATGCGCTGTTTGTGAGAAACAGGTCTTCTGTAACTACGCATTCCATGGCAGGGGGGGAAGTTGTATGGATTCAATTTAGCCTAGATTATTGGGTGTTATATCTGACCATGATTGCCGCTTGGAAGTCTGGTAACTGTTAACAAATTGTTACGCTCACAGGGGAAAAGTCAAAGTCAACAGTAACGATTTACAATACTCAAATGTTCTTAGTATAACTCTGCAGTTTGACCATTTCTCACCTCACTTGACGTGCCATATGTTCTTCCTGTCCGCAAGGATGAAGACTGTTATTTGTATTGGTTTTTCACTCATTATTTCCTCATTTAAAATCGCAGAGGTATCTTCGTACAATGAACAGGCTTCGTGCAGTGATTCAGTCACATGAGTCTAAATGATTGAGATCTGCACAGTTCTAGCAATTGGTTAGCGGAGGCAAAGTTGAGAGAATACTAGTAAGCAAACACCAAAGCAACATTTTGGTTTTACCATTGTCGACTATACTGGCATTATTCACAAAACCTTGATCTCCGCAATCACTTTTCAATCTACAGGAGAACCATGAGTAAACCTAGAGTCCCAATCGACAACGTATGGCTTGAGAATATCTTGAAACCGTATCTCCGGTATGCATTCAGCCATGTTCTCACATATGAAGTAGACATTTCCCCAGAAATCAGCAGAGCGGCCGAGTTTTGTTTGCGCGAGCCTGTAGGTCAAGGCAACTGAGAACTGTTTTGCCTCGGGAATTAACGAAGACAAAGGACCATCCTACGGACGGCAATGATCTGCTGTTCGAGCGTGTTTACCTCGCCATCGCTCGTCGTGACCTGAACCAAGGGCGGGATCTTGATCCCGTTATAGATAATCTAGAGCTACTTGCGCAATTCTTAATTCGGCGGCAGCAGCTCATAGGTCCATACGAACTAGAAGGAAGGACCAGCATCGGAAGTGGTGCATGGCGGGATTTTCAGGTCGAAAGATACAAGCGGCTGAGCCGAGCTGTCGGAGCACGACAGGAAGGTCTGTGGATGATACTCCGTAGAGATTTTCTCGTGCTGGATACTTTCGTATACTGAAAAAATTCAGGTCGCTCGATGATGGGTCCGCCTGCTCCCCGAAGGACTTTGCCAAGGGAAGAGTGTATTGACCCTCGCCTTGTACATGCTCTCCCAGGGCAATATACTTCGTCGAATGATGCTAGAACGCCCACAGTCGCCGAGGACCAGTACTTTCGCGTGCAGAACAACATACTACAGGAGTATCGCCAGCGTATGGCGTTTCCGCCATATCAACTGTCATTCCGGCAATCTAATAGGGCAATGGAGGGTTCCAAGTACCAACCTAAACTCACAGCAGAAATACCTCAGACTGCTTCCACCTTAGCATCAACTTTGATTCAAGGTCATCATAATGCGTACACTTCCTCCGACCGTCAGCATCAGTAGATATACTAGCCACCGTACTGGCCACTTACGATTGACCTGCGGCATACCGGTAATCACCAAGTCAAATCCGCCTCGCCGGGTTATGCTAATATTCACACTGCATATACGAATCAAAATATGCTTTCACTTGCACAAACTTCTGGTAAAAACCATCTGCATAATGAAAACAGCGAGCGACGGGCCCACGACTCACAAGTTTGCAGTTCCACAGCGAACTAGTTACGAAGACGCCGAGGCTACTCTACACTTGGACCAGAGGAGTAGTTACTCCGATCACATAATTAGAGCCCGTTCTTCCGGCCAACAGAAGTGGTGGTTTCTCGGCGTTTACAGTCAGCAGATCCGTCCAGTTCATTGGGTCGACAGGACGTGAATGTTCGAAATTCGTTGAAAAAAACAATGGCGCATAGAGTCCATTTTGTCTTCGACACTGAACAAGATCTCTAGTATGTATAGCTCGTTCGTACCTAGGTAGACACTCAATGTGCAGGTGGTAACCACGTAAACTTCGGTACGAAGCTACTGCACGAGGAACAGTGTAGAAGTCAATGGACCCTTGTTTGTTTGAACTTTGAAGCATTACGGAGTACTTTCGATGGGATACGTTGACATGGCACCTACGGAGTAGTCATTCTGGAGAATCCGGGGGATCGGCGTCATATGAACGCGGGGGTACTGCCGAAAACCGAGAGGATGGTGGGCCAGCAACGAAGGTCAGGTGCTCAATACTCCGTACTTTCACAAGTATGCCCAGGTGTAGTACTCGTGCGTTTACACGTTCCCCCCTAGAGAAAGCCCCTATTTGATTTGAAGCCTCCCCTTTTACTCGTTTACCTTTTACTTCAATAAACGAGACTTTTCGCCCTCCTAGTAATACCTAAGCCTCCCTCATAGTGCTAAGGGGGGTAGTCTGCTTTGTAAGGTATATTACGCTAACAAAATTACTAGGGCCAAGCATTTTCGCCGCCTCTCCCCCCTGACTGTCCCTCGCCGCCGCTAATATATGTATGTGGTTAGCTAGGCCTAGCGGTCTTTTAAAGCGGTAGTGTCGATGTATCCCTGTCTAAAACAAATGTGGCTGATGAAAGGCAAGGACGGCGTGGAGGCACTTCTTCAGAACTGGATGTGATCGGCTCAAAAGATCGGCGGCTAGGTATTATTCTTGTAAAGCACATCTTTTCAACGTACTAATTAGGTACGGAGTATGTAATTACTACATAAAGTAGTACTCTTCTTTCTGCCAAGGCCTAAGAGTTATGAACCAGCCCCTTAAGGGTAACCTAGCAGCTGAAGTCCTAGTTGCAAATATAAAGACTTGATCATTATCGTTATAGAAGTGAGCAAGGTGGTACTCTTACATCCTCGCAGTTGGTCTCCTGTTGACTTCATGATGCGTCGCTCTATTCCCTCACTGGCTCTTTTGAGTCTTCTTTCTCCAAGTTTTGCTACGCCAACTCCCCTCGCTGCTTCATCGCCAATTGATGGAGTCGCTTTGAGCAAGAGGCAGCCTCTGTCCGACCAAGTAGCAGATGCTGTCGCAAATGCTAACAAAGCCATCCAAGATGGTCATCCAGACTTAGTCGCAACCGCTTTGGCCCACATTGAACCAATTTCAAGGCCAAGTAGCATTGCAGATGCGATGAATAGAGCATCACAAGTTTGGGCAGATCCTACAGGAAGAAAAGATATCTATTCTGGCATGGCAACACAAGTCGCCGTTGGTCTCGGACCTCTTGGTAATCTGCTGGAATCTGCTTTGACTGGTGGACTACCAGTCGGCGAAAACAGTGTCGACAACAACAATCCCCCGCCAAGTACAGCTATCTACCCCAAGAAGGAGGATGGCGATGCGCCATATACCATATCGGAAGACGACCTGCGAAAGGCGATCTATATCCCATCTGGCTTCACGTATGGCGCCAAACGTCCTGTCCTAATGATTCCTGGAACTGCCGCATATGGTGGCACAACTTTCGCCAGCAACATCAGAAAGCTGCTGACAGGCAAAAGCTTTGCTGATCCAGTATGGCTCAATGTACCAAATGCCATGCTTGCAAACGCACAGGACAATGACGAATACGTAGCTTACGCTATAAACTATATCTCCGCAATCACAAACAGACAAGATGTCGCTATTGTTTCTTGGAGCCAGGGAGGTCTAGCCACGCAGTGGGTACTGAAGTACTGGCCGTCTACCCGTAAGGTTGTCACAGACTTTTTGCCGGTTAGTCCGGACTTCAAGGGCACTGTTCTCGCCAATCTCCTCTGCCTGTCCCCCAATAGCGAATTCGGTCTGAACCCTTGCCCACCTTCTGTCGTCCAGCAGGAGGCTACATCAAATTATATCAAGGCATTGCGAAGTAATGGCGGAGATTCGGCATACGTCCCAACCACGACATTCTATTCGGGCTTCTTCGATGAAATTGTAGAGCCGCAACAAGGTACGGATGCGAGCGCATACCTGAAGGATGCGCGTGGTGTTGGTGTTTCCAACAACGAAGTGCAGACGGTTTGCGCTAAACAACCAGCCGGCTCGTTCTATGGTCATGCGGGTGTACTTTTCAACCCTTTGACGTATGCACTGATTGCGGATGCTCTTCAGAACCCCGGCCCAGGCAATCCCAGCAGGATCAGCCTTGCGGAAGTATGCAGTACGTACGCGGCACCTGGATTGGATTTAGAAGATGTTCTGGCCACGCTGGGACTAATCCCAACTGCGGGGGTGCTGTTGTTGACGTATCCTGACAGGCTGTTTACGGAGCCGGCTTTGAGTCCATATGCTACTCAATCTTAGTTTAGTTGTTTAAAAATTGAGTTTAATTCAAACCGCTAGCGGAACTTTTTGGATTAAAAACCTCGTTTGGGTCCACCAATCTCCGTCGACAGCGGATATGATTGTCGCATGCTCCGTTACAATGGTACAACTTCAATGCGACAAGTAATACGGAGTACTCCGTAGTTATATCATACGCGAAGCTTTCCCCTCGAGATCACATGCAAAATTGGAGACGGAAGGGTTGAAAATTAAGTTCAAACATGGGACGGCGAAAACAATTTTCAATCGTCGGGGTCAAGCCTTATTTTTCGTGACTCAAGTTATAACAGGCATAATTCTCTTGTAAGGTTGGGTCTATGACACATTTTGTACTCCGTAGTAAACTTTCACATCAGGCCGAGATGTGAACGTTGTACCACCGAATGGACCAAGCGATATTACCTAACAGCACAAATGAGAATATTGAGATCCAATCATGACTCCATTGAGATTTTGCGTAAATTTCCAGGAATCTATCCAATCTGATTGACCAAAAGAGATCGAAGGTTGTTTTTAAAAAGCTGACATACCTGCTCCGCAAACACTGCAGGTCTAGGGTTAGTACTGAGCCATGAGCTTTGCATATACATTGGAAACGTTCAAGCTCTGTATGTTATTGGTATTTTCAATCGGCCCATACGATAGTCACCAGCCTTAATATCCATATTTTCACAATGGCAGGGAGGCTTTACATCTTTATCGGCCGTATTGCGGTCGAAGTACCCGTCCGGCTGTCGGTGATCAAATACTTGTTGGACAACATAGCCGTACTCTGAGCAAATCTATGCAGGCCCCTCCTGTTCGCTCTAAATTCAATCCGCCATGTGTACATGTTTGGTGTGGGACGTGCGCGCTTGCTCATAGTCCACCACCCAGTTTGTATATCAAACCAGTTTGTATATCAAACCAGTTTGTATATCAAACCAGTTTGTATATCCACCCAGTCTTGTATATCAACAAGCTGTAGCGCTCCATAGAAACAACAGATCACAGACTTCATACCCAACTCGTTGCAACGACTGTGATATCTCACCAACCGAACCCTTTGCCGTATCAGCAGTACAGAAGCGACAGGTCAAAGCTGGCAGTATTTGGTAATTGGCTAGCTGGCATCAACGATTTTTGCTATTTGTGTGAACTTGACATTTTAGTATTCACAATTTTAGGATGCCTAGCATTACCTACTTAATACTTTTTGTATTCTATAGACAATTCTTGAATCCAATTCATATACAATGGTTCGCCAGATTGGAACTTTTAACTGGGATAGTTGTTCAAATGATAGCAACATGTCAATAAGTGATGCCCAAGCTCACAAGATTGTCAAACGTGTACTATATGCATTCTGATAAGAAGTGGAGTACGTATGATAGCCACTCAGATGGTCTTCGCTCACTGAAGACGATTTGCTGGCTTTTCCGATAGACCCAAGGCATTGCGCGTTTCTTTACGTCTCTGTATCCCCCACATTCAAGAAATCCTCTCAGGAAGCAGAACTGAATTCACACCCCTTCATTTCCTCAACCATTGCAAATTCACCGGGCTCACAACTCCCTCTACCCCTTTTTCCAACCACCCCAATAAATTCTCCATCCCTAACCTCTCAAACCCTACATGGCTCTCCACACTCGCTCCCGCCGTATGACTTAACACCATGACATTTCTCCTCAATGCCAGATTCTCATTCACCCTCGGCTCATCAGCATGCACATCTAATCCCGCCGCACTAACTATCCCATCATCCAGCGCGCGAACCAACGCTTCCTCATCAACAAGCTTCCCACGCGCAATATTCACCAATCTACATCCTCGCCTAAACTTTGAAAACTGTGCAGAGGAAAGCAGAACCTCGCCATCAAACGGAGTAGCAAGCACAACGCAATCAGACGTGGAAACAAGCTCATCCAAACTCTCACACCACTCTGCACCCACAGACGCCTCGCGCTCCGGCATCCGCACGAGATCAAAGTACTTGATCCGCATATCAAACGCGCGCGTAGCTTTCTCAGCAATGCAAAGACCAATGCGGCCCAGCCCTACGATACCTAATACGCTGCCATTGGGGTTGTGCGTCACTGCCGCAATGTTTTGGTTAGCGTCTGCGAATTGTGCTGGGTCGCAGGACCGCGCGGCAAGAAAGGACCAGGGGATTGCGCGGTAGCATGAGAGGATTAGCACGATGGCTGTGTCTGCTACGGATTCTGTGCATGCGGATGCTGAGTTGCAGTATATTGTGCCATGAGCTGCGAGAGCGCGTGTATCGACCCAGTCGAATCCTGCGCCTGCGGAAGCGTAGATTTTGCATGAGGGTGGGAGGAGAGAGCTTTTTTGTTTTTTTGGAGGGAAATTAGAAAAGTTTAAAGGTGCTTTTTTTGTTTTGTTTTTTTGGCTGTGTTCTTTTGGGATGCAAAGTGGAATTTTGTTTTGTGGAATTTTGAACTTACATCAATTCTATATCCCAGTTCCCCATTTCTCCACCTGTGTTCCAAAATGGTCTATACATGCCCACGAAGGCACCCCACTTCTTTTCCCTGAGCGCTGTTGTGAATTCTGCTCGACCCATTGAATACGTTCGCACGATATTAAATTTCTCCTGCATCTCCGTATATAGTTCTTGGTTCCACCGGATATCATCGCCGAGATGCAAGATTGTCGGTTTCGCTGACGAAGAACCGTGTTCTGTAAAAGATGAAATTTGTATAGAAGACGTAGGTGGGACAGGGAGTTCCGAAGACTCAGAAGTAGGCGTCGCAGCCGACATTCTGCGTGCTGTTGATGTTATCGCGTTCTTTTCCTGCTTTCTCGCTTGATATAAATCCTTTGGATGACTTGCTCGAGATGTTGGGAGATGTATTAGGCTAAACATTCGATAATTACGCGATCCGAGCACCCAAACGAAAAGAAAGAAGGAGATCAAGAGAGGATACACGAGCGATAACATATTATCAAATACCTTTGGTCTCGATCGCCAGGCTATGCAATGTCGACCCATAGCACCCCAGTAAACTCCATGTGCCATGCATGTGGTCATGCACCCAACCAACAGAATAGCTAGCTTGCTGCTCGTCTCTCCAAATCGGTACCTATATCTACACATATCCTCGAAACGAATATCATAATTCGGAATAGCATGCGCAATTGCCCATCAAAGTGCAATATCAGAACTTCATCTCACCGCTGCGTTCTGCGCTAGATGCTGTATATATTGCCGTGAACTACCTGACGTTAGAAAGCGGTTAGAATAAGGTTCCCATGCTCAGTCACGCACGCAATTAAGCAGAGTGGGGCGCACGCATACCGGCCCCAGCCGGCTTTATACCGTTGAAATGGAGGCTCTTTTGTCCGGCTGTAGTCGAGTCATGGGCTGTGTGATCTAGTCGTAAGAAATGTTTTGGTCTCGATTAACATTTGCTTGGCAGGGCGATGAAGACAGCAGGCTCAGGTGGGTAGGTAGGTATTAAAGTACATCCAATTGAAAGCTATTTCCTGGGTATAACATGAGGTATTTTATGGAAGCGCGCTATACTATACCAAATAGAGAGTAAACAAGCCCCTTTTCAAACGGTAAATGGAGTCGTGAAGTCGTCGTGATCCGATATGGTACAAAAGCAGCTCATTGAAATGGTAGATGCTCCACATAAACAAAACGCAAAATCACAAATATTTCTCTCTAGAACCAGTTCACAAGCCCGATATTGCTCGCTGGATTCGTCGCGTTGAAATTCGTTGTTTGGCCTTCCATACCATACTGTGAAACCATGTCATCCCACATGGTCCAGTCCATATTCGCACCGTCGAGAGAAGGCGATTCTGTTATTGTAGGGGATGTATCTGCGAGTCCGGGAATGTTGGAGAATGTAGCATCACCAAATGTGCCATACACTCCTTGCATCGCATTGGCAGTGTCATTGGCCGTATTCGTAAGAGGTTGTGTAGATTGAACGGGAGTTCCACCGGGAGTCAGATTTGGGTTGTAAGGTGGCGAGCCATCAATTGATGTGCCATCGTAAGCCATTTCACCCATGACATCTTGTATAACGGCATCATAGCCGAAACTTAACAAGTCTGCAAAGTCCTGTCGCTTGCCGGGTGGATTGCTTTGGGTGCCATCCATAGACCGATTGCTCACCGGGGTTTGTAAGCCCGATAATCCATTAGCTTGGGAAGTTGGGCTAGGTAGAGGACGCTGCCCATTTGGTAGAGAAGGACTGCTAGGCCAGCTCGAATGAGACGTTGAAATACGTGTCTCACCAAGCCTTGGACCGGCGGGACGTAACAACTTGTCAAGGCTTTCCGGGCTCGGCTGATCTACGGAAAGCGATGGAAGATTCATCTCTTCGAGCCCCTGGGGAAATCCTGTAAAAATTTGCTGGCCGCGGCGAATGGCAGCACTGGCTCGCTCAAGTGCGAGCTCTTTTTCTCTCGCTGCTTTAGCTTTAGCCAACAGCTTCCGCAGAGGTTTCCAAAGGCAACTTGGTTGGTTCTTATTTGCTGCGCAAGTCTTTAGAGGAAACCACCAGCGGCCAGCGGTGGCTTCAAGTGCACGCCATGCACGCTCAACAGCCTCGCCTTTTGTGCGGACACAGAGCTCAGAGAGCAGGAACGCAATTGCGTGCCACTGCACATAAGTCTTAAACAGCCAACCCCATTTCATCGTCCGTGCTTCGGTTTCGAGAAGGATAGAGTATTCTAGGTTTTCAAGTGACGTAATAAAGAGCCTATCTTTTGTTTCTTGGGGGAGACTTGCGCCTGGAAAAGTCAGAAGTTGAAGGTTTTTTTTGGAAATTCAAGATTGGGATTGAGTAACTCACCACCATCCTTTCGTTGGTATGGGTGGTACACTACCAACCACATCTTGCTCATAATAAGTCTTGAAACAGTCGCAGTAACCCAGCAAATCGGGATAGACATATCACAATTCTTGAGGTATTTTTCCTCCATACGCTGGTGACATTCGGTGATCCATTTCTCTTTATCGTTAATTGTGAGGCTCGCAAAGAACTGGGTGCAGCCATTGGGCCCGGGTGGGACGTATAAGATGCGTCTAAAGATGTTGGCCACCTCGAAGCGTAATAGGCAGAATGTCATGTCTGTAAACCCGGTTCGCTCGGGGGGGAATTCAGTCATATCTGGATGTATATCCGCATCGTTGACGTTCAGTGGCTGGAGGGGTGTTAAAAAAGTACATAATGTAATCATGTAACATAACATACCATCTTTGTGTCGAACTGCGCTTCGACGATTGTTGGATCGCACCCATGATCTTCAGATGACCTTGCGTCTAGAATGCACACCTGCCACCAAAGCCTCCTACGCATCTCAATCTCGAAAGGAGGAAGCCTGAAGTGACTCCCATCTCTATGTATGCCTAGTGTCTGCGCTATTCTGACGACAAGTCCTGTCAGGGTCCAAATCATTCGTGCTGCATCGTTCCTTCGCAGCAAAATCAGGAAAACAACAAAAGCCTGGAGTATGATAATCTCATCGCAGAATAAAAAGTTTGCTCGCGCGAGGCCCTGCTCGAGCCCAAACCGGTATCGCTCGAGAAGTGTCTGTCGCTCTTCGCCCCATGTTTGCATGCAGTCTGCAGCTGTCGAGCTTGTGACCGCGCCGTAGTATATGGCAAAGAGTAATACTTCTAGTGGTTTTCCAACCTTGTCGAGATGTGCAATGGCGTTGATGAAGACGGGCTCGAAAGTTGGAATGTGCAACACCTTGACTAAGGGATCTACATTCTCTTTGTATATCTCCCAATATTGGCGGGCTTGATGCTCCCCAGGATGTAGTGCGCGCATATCCACATTTGTCGAGCTGTATCCGAATAAAAAGCCTGCATGTTGCGAAGAGTGATTCGAGGCTTCGGGCGAATGAACGTCATCTTCATGGTCCGACGGTTCGTCGAGGATTGCTCTAAGATCTTCAACCTGTGACGCAGATTAATATTTGAAGGAGCGTAGATGGAATGGGAGCTGGAGATACCTCATTATTTAAACTAGCCCAGAAACTATTGTTGATATATCGACTCCTGCCCTTCTCAACGACTAGCCTGCCAAAGCGATTCTCCAAGCCATCTACACTATCGTCCACGGCGACGCTGGTGCCCTTGGTTGGACCCGGATCGATGCTTCCATTTCTCTTGGGACACGCCGGCTCAATTGCACTTATTTGGCGTTCTCGTTCAGCAGCTTCGTGCTCGTGCTCCTCGACCTGCGCGTTTAGATTGGACACGACGCCCTCCAAGCGCCTCAGACGCTCGAGCAACTCGGCATCAGGAGGTTTTCTGCTCTTTCGCGGGGCTCGACCAGGCCCGGGGAAGACGCACTCGATTTTGGCGCGTACACAATTTGAGCACGGATTCTTCTTGTCACATTTGACCTTTCGTCTCCGGCAGGTTACGCAGGACCGGGGATTTGGCGTCGGAGCACCGGCAGACAATGGACCACTAAGACTGCTCTGTGCTGGCTGAACCGCTCCCGGCGAGCCATCGGTATGCGGGGAGTCCTCAGACATGGTGCCTGGATATCTCTCTCAAATCTAAAAGTAAGTTCGGCAGACAGAGGAGAGTCGGGGAACCGCAGAGAAGATGGATCCCAAGGCGTCGCTGTTCTTTTGGGGCCGCAGAACACCCTGGTCGATTTGTCGGCGGCTGGCGAAGATCAGACACCGATGCTCACAGTGATACAGTTACTGGCAGCAACCCGTGGACCAAAAGGACGCTCAGTCAACCTTAACAACTGGGCTCAATGAGTCAAAGGGCTTGCCCAGTCCAGTGTGTGTACATGTACGTACCAAAAGGAAAGCCGTGCATTCGTTGGGGTTCGACCCACTTCACTCTCTATCTTCTTTGTGCAGGGCGGTTGTACGAGCCAGTTCCCTGCCGCCCAGAAAGCTTATCGGATACTTTTCCACATGTATGTCGTCATTCCGCGTTGACAGTGGCGCACAACAGGAGCTGCCAAATGACTTGGCTTTTTCTTGATATAATCTCTAATATCACCTTATGTCACCGTCGGCAGAGCAGCCTACATGAGTACTCCGTACCGCCTGCCACTTGTCCGTATGGCTCGTAATTAACTATTGTACAAAGGCTTTCTTGACTCATCCAAGACCGCTGCTTTGTCAGCTTCAACAAGCCACCGGCGTCAGGCGTGCCGTTCCAAGTCCATTCCGATGTTGCATTGGTGCTGCTTGCGGCGCGGGTGCATATATTGCAGTACCTAGTCCTCTGTCCTCCTACCGACCACTGCAATAGCATGTCTTCGCATCGTATTTTGCGCAAGGATTTTGCCATCTAATTACCGGACAAATCACAAGGCCAGGGCCAGGCTTTTTTTTCCACCTCGGGGTTAGTGCAGGTGGCGACGGAGTTGTAGCGACAGACTCGGACAAAAAAAACCATCTCCATAAAGCCGATTCATCTGATATGCTAAGCACTAAATCCGAAAATTACCCACTGACACACTAGTAGGCACCTATGTAGGTACGATGGCACGTGGGCAGGTCAGAATTTCAGCCACGGTATTCTTTCGAAGACAATCAGTCCTTCCCTACGGTGTACAAAGATGCCAACGCTGTCAGATCGAATGAAGGCGGGATGTTCCGTTCCTGGCCATATTACCAAAAGGGGTTAGCCCCACACGTGCTTGGCTAACCCTGATTCAACCACCTATTATCATGTCCCATTACAGACTCTCAAATCATCATAATTATGTCTATACATACTGTATGTACTCTGGACTCGTTTTCTACTAGCTGCTTTGACAATGGCAGCGTCCGCCTCTGCGCTCGCTTGTTCAACCATCCATCGCATTACTAGCTTCCTCCATTCGTATTTGGCCCCAATCACGTGTCTTTCGTCATCACTGAATATGACACTACAATGAACCTTTGCAAAGTACGGTTACTACGGTCACACAATTATCGTAATAGACGACTAAAGAGATATCAGCTTTGAAGGCTGCACGTGTAATGCCAGTCCCGTTAACCAGTCATTGCGTATAAAACCACTCCCCGACACTTCTTCGGCACCTGTATCAATTCTCAGCACCTGTATATTTGGGAAAGGTCGAAATTTCCAAAGGCTATGTATTATAGAAGCAGCGGATTGTCTCCATGAACTGCACGCTATTATACTAAGCACTATACAAAGTTAGCCTTACCCGTAGTGAATTGAGGTATCTGCTCAGTTGTAGGAATGTCAATCAGAAGGTTTAAGTTTACGGGTTTTTCATTATCACAGCAGTATAGTATCGAAATATCAGTCTTCATCTCGAGACTTCTATGAGAAAAGCTTGTGTGTGAAGAAGCTGCACTTATTCTGCCGTTCTATTGTTTTTATGCATGGCGATCAACAGGACCACAATATTATGGTTTATAATGGCCATGTTGCAGGTTCCAATGATTGCTGCGCTTACAGCTGGCTTTGCTGCTTGGTAAATGAGCCATGATATTTTTAATGCATACTTTGCATAGTTCATTGATCTTGCTAACTCTTATAGATACGAACACTTTAAAAATCTCCTCGGGTGCTGTCGCAGTAAACTTCGTAGAATGATACAAGCTGTATTGAAGTTGGATTCTTGCCTGACATCCCACAATTCTAGTCTTCCCAGCAAAAAACCGTGTTAAACCACGTATTTCTTCCAATGCTCTTCCGTGTCAGCTTCTTTCCATATCTCCATCCCGCCAGCAACTCCATTCTCATCAACCTTCCAATGTCCGCTTTTGACTAGCTCAAGCCAGTTTCTCAATATACTAGCGATACTTTGTTCATAGGTAGGCTGGAAGGGATGTAAGCCTAGGCTATACAAATCTCTGAAGGTATCTTTTGGCTCGTTATATCCATAAAGTGCACCATCGCTTCTGCGTGCATGGCCGTTTCCCCCAATTTTGAAGGGGAGGACAAATTTGCATGCATCGTCACCCCTGGACGAGTCCGTCTGGTCTAAATAGAGGCCAGCAGGATACTTACAAATGTCAAGAGGGTGAAAAGGGCTGATTTCCATGCGTTCTTGTAGGTCATCTGGACCTTCGAAGATGAGTTCTGAGAAGAATAAAAGGACCGCCGGAACGTGGCCTTTTCTAGCTTCTTGGTCGGGATTCAATAGAAAGGGCTGCTTGTGGAGAGTGGAGGTTGTTGTGACTTCTAGGCCAGGTGCAATATATTTGAAGCGTGGTATTCGTGGCACGCTAAGAATTCGCGCGCAAACCCTGGAGCTATGTCGTGGAGCTGGAGGACATCTGCATCTACGAGACCATAGTCGATTGAGTCATCGTTCAAAGAGTGGCGCTGAGGCAGGCGGGCTTCAATGGCTTCCACGAGCTCCTTGGATATATCCAGCGACTCGCCTACCATAACATATGATCGTAGAATCGCATTTGGCGCCAAGGATGAATGCCGAGGCTGTCTTCGAAGGGAGACTCTTCATGGCGCTTTGGAACAGCCACAATCTTCCCTGTGCGGATTGTGCTAAGCCAATAATCTAGGACAACATCCAATGGGCGCCATTTTGTCCTTTCAAGAACAATGTATTGGATATCATCGATATCTGGACATAATACACAAAGGTGCTTCTTTTGATCGTACCTAATTCGATTAAGTTCAAGGGCAAAAACTCGCAGGGGCGCCTGCATGGGAACTTACACTAATCCCACAATGTGGTCCGCAAACGAATTCAATGTGTAAAGAACCATGAATCGTTTCGCTTCATATCCAAGTTTCGGGTTTTCTTCATCTTCGTCGTCTTGCCACATTTCCCACATTTCTTCATACTCGAACATTTGTTCGGGTGCGGCTACCCTGTCGACCCAGTAGAAAAAAGAATATTCACAAGACTCCTCAGGGTCATCGAATATTAATCGAGCTTGCTGGAGGAACTCGCGGAGTTCAGGCACGAGGTCAGGTAGTATTGCCGATCCCTCGTTGCCGAAGTAGCTTGTCCATGATTTAGCAGTTGTCTCGAATTGTGAAGGGTCGTGGCCTGAGTTGACCCATCCATGGAGCAGGATTTCATTGTGTAGCTCGATACATCGTTCGACATTCATGACAAAAAATCTTTAGGCCGAAGGAATGTAGTAAAAGGGGAAAGTAACAATTAATAGTGAAGAGTAAGGGAGCTAAACTAGTTTGTATGCATAATTGGACTAATATTAGCCTAACTACTTAGGTCGCTACCATCCGATGGTCACCTGATACCCTATGTTGTACATGCTCCCGAGTAACAATTACTGCCTTTGCAGTAGTCCTCTGTACTTCCGCAATATCCATGTTGACTACAACAAGGACCAAATTGCGTTCCTTGACATGTTTTATTTCCTTGAAATAAAGGTCCGCATTCGATCGTCGTTGAAGGTCCACCGAGATCAGGATTACAAGCACCCGAATAACTGAATGTTCGTCGTGAGTTGATGGACGAATGGTTGAAGCAGTTTATGTGTTGACTTACCAGTTTCCCACTGCACAGTAATCTGGACCTTCACCACAGTAGCCATAAGTGCTACAACAGGGGCCAAATCGAGGATTGTCGCAGGTCAAGCCACCGAATTTAGGCCCACAACTTCTTCCATCTTTTGTACTTGTTGGCGATCCTGTGCAAGCACCAGAAACGCAGGTATCCGGAGCGCAATAGTCATTGCCATCTCCACACCAACCATAAGTATTACAACACGAACCAAATGAGCTACCTACACACGTCGCGTTGCCATTGCTAACACCACATTTTCCGTCTGTGGATATTGGCTGCTGATATGTGACTTCGCCAACACATACTGAAGACTTCAGCCACAAATTAGTGCAGTCGGAATTCAAATACGTGTTGAACTTTCGCAAAGCCGAAAATGTAATGCCATAGATCAGGCAAACAAGATTGCATGTTTCCCCATCTACAACTTCGTGATAGCGCCCGCAGTTCTCTATCGACCCGCTTTGCGTGGGCCAGACTGGCGTCGCGGTAGTGTAATAGGTTGCAACTCCATTTGGGGGGGATTTGACGGTAGAGTTTGCTATCCAGTGGCCTCCTGGAGGGCTAAAAGCTTGATTAGTCTCAAATCATCGAGGTGGTTAATTTGTTCTTACCTGACGCATACCCGCTGGCCAAACACCAAATAGTCGCATGACCCTATAATGTTTGGGTTCCAGCCGATGAACTGCTCGCGCGTGATCTCGTTTGTCGAGTTTGAAAGCTCTCTCACTATCGCTGAGCAAGATTGTTCAAAACTAGCTATGTCCCTCGTTTCGCAGGGAAGGGGCAGACAAATAGGAGAATCAAACCAGCATAAGTGGTTTCCGGCTATCAATTGGATACCACCGGTTGATACGCCATACTTATCGGCAAGAGCACTGCAGCCAGGATTTCTTGAATGCGGCTCAACTACTTGGCTAGTACATGTTGGTACCGGCCCACTAGCTGAGGTTGATGTCGGGCAGATATACTCGCCCTTGGATACATCGGAGGAACAGATTGGTGGCGATGTCTCGACAGGGGCAGCAGTTTGGGCACCAATGAATAGGGAATAGTTAGAGGTCGTATAAGGCATGCTGACTTCACATTTCTTCTGTAGTTCTTCGAATGCACCAACACGATACTGCGTCCAATCCCCTTTGACCAAGAATAGGGAAAGAAGACGTTCTCTTCATACCTTGAGGAAGCACTTGTTGCAGTAGAGGGATTGGTCGTAAAGGCCAATAATGGACTGTAAAGTAGGGTTGAGAGCTTCTACGTTGAATTCTGGATCGTTGCAGATTGCTGGCGGATTATCTACATAGCATATATCTTTGTGATAGCGAACATAGTCACTGCCTACCTAAGTCTGAGACTCTAGGAAGTACTAGTTATTCGATCTGCACCCGGTTAATCTCGTCTAGAAGCTTCTTTGCTTTGGTCTTAGTGGTGCTTACTTGTCTTGTAAACAGGCAAGGTCAATAGCATGAGTATACTGTAAAGGTATACTCTTTGCTTTTACGACAACGCCTGCCTGGGTTGCTGTATCTTGGGCGCAATCTGTTTCGACGAGTTTTAACTAAGATGTTATAGAAGAACGACATTGCGAAGTGCATAGAGTAGTAATGTTCTGCTTGTACTAATCACGGCAAGCACAAAGTAACAACAACTTGGAGCACTAAGTCGCGTGTCAGGCGCATGATGACTCGGAAGGAGGAGTTGTCTGGATGGATTATTTCGATGGATACCCCAAGAAGCCTCGAAGGACGCAATGAAGGCCACAGTGAGGGCACGCCCGAGACCTGAACACAGTACCTATCGTTGTGCCGCTTCATATTGTGAAGCAGAAGATGGAAAGGAAGAAGACGAGGAAGAAGATAAAGAGGGATCGAATAATCATGTAGCCTCATGATTGCATATCCAAGGCTCAGTTTGCGGCGCATGGTGACATTATGCAAACGGCGTGCGTGCTGTCTCGGAAGAGATCTACCTAGGCAGCGCACTAGCGGAGGACGAACTATCTAGGTATCCGAAGCCGCACCTGGCTATCCACTTTCGCCCTTACTTACCTGTAGACCGGAAATGTTTGATTTCCATGTTTTCTCGTCCTCGTATGTTCTTGCGGGTGCGAACGCCAGTCTTGAATAGATCTCGCCTTATTTCATTCTCCTTGTGTCGCGCAGGCCGCGTTACATCGCGCTCCATGTCATCCTCGGCCTCTCCGTTTGAAGAAGAGAGGGAGGTGGGCTTCGAAAAGTTCTACCCGATGACCTTGGGCGAAGTTATCAATGAAAGGTATAAGGTCGTGGCAAAACTTGGCTTCGGATCAGCAAGCACAATATGGTGCTGTCGTAACCTAGCGTGAGTGAAACTCAAGCGCAAGGTGGAGCCTAGCATTGACCAGATATACCAGCACAAACAAATATGCCGCGCTGAAAATTTACGCCCACGATTTGGTTGCAGAAGATAAGATTGACAACGAAACTGCCGTCTACAAACATATCAGCACCGCGGGGAGCCCCGACCATCCTGGCAATATGTATGTTCGCACCATTCAGGATTCCTTCTTCGTCACGAGCAGAGCAGGGAATTCCCATCAATGTTTAATTCACGAGGTCCTTTCCAACGACATATTGAGCCTCCGGTATACTCGCCCAGATCGTAAACTGCCCGAGACAATGCTCAAGCAAATTTTGATCCATTTGCTGCTCGCACTAGATTTCTTGCATAGCGAGTGCCATATCATCCACACAGGTCAGGTCGCTCCTCTTACTATGCTTTAGAAAACATTGACATAGTGCCAGATATAAAAGAAGAGAATATTTTGCTGAGTTTGGTCGATCCATCGATCGTGGAACAGCTGGACACAAAAGAAATCGCGGCATCAAGCCTCTACAAAAGTGTCAATGGGTACAATCTCTACAAAAGCGTAAACTTCGGTATTCCAATAAGGCTTGGTCGCCCGATCCTGTGTGACTTCTCCCTCGCTCAGAACGGACGGGTTAAGCACTGCCACGATATCCAGCCAGATCCCTACCGGGCTCCCGAAGTGATTCTAGAGATGCCCTGGGGTTATGCCGTTGATATATGGAATGTCGGAGTTATGGTGCGAGATTTTCTGCATGTGGCTATTAGCACAAAACTGATGAGAGCTTCTAGGTCTGGGACATGTTTGAGAACAGACGCATGTTCGATGGGCTTAACCCTGAGACTGGCAACTATGGGAACCGCTTCCACCTTGCTAGTATAGTTGGTCTTTTGGGTCCTCCCCCCCTTGAGTTCCTCCAGCGAAGCGAGTGCAGCTCCGTTTACTTCGATGACAGAGGTAAGTACTTAATTCTAAGGATGTGCATCCGCCAACCTAATATCGACAGGCAACTGGAAGTGTCTAAATTCTGTCTCATCAGTGTCTTGGGAAGATTCTGAGGGGAATCTTGAAGTTTCCAATAAGAAAGGCTTCCTCGACTTTGTCCGCAAAATGGTCAGGTGGACGCCAGAATCGAGAGCGTCACCCTCTGAGCTATTAGAAGACCCTTGGCTTCTTGGAGATGTGGAGGAGTAGCTGAAATCGGGCACGATAATTAGCAGCTTGAGCTGTAGCTGAACAACCCTGAGCTCGCCATGAGGCAACATGAAGAGGGTTTGAAATTGGGGCCCAATCAGCTCGTGGGGATGTGAGGTGTCCAAGGACGGACTGGTACCAGTTTCGGGTAACAAGCTTCCATGGCTTAGCTCTTCGCCCCTTGTGCCGGCAATATTTTCTTTCATCTACAGTCCTTAAGATTACTCGAATAGTCAAATACACATATGCAGCTGGTGATGATCGTTTTAATTTTCGCGCATGAACATGGTACGGACTAAATATTCATCTAAATAGATAAAGCATACTTTAAAGGGTTCTAAGTATCTAATTTTATCCATATCTCGAGTTGCAAAGAGAGTCTACATCGAAGACTAAGATCATCGCTGGCCGATGTGTGTTGACAGAGGCGTGGACTCGCCGCTCAGCGAACCTTACCCGTTTCGCCAGATAGTTGTCTTCTAGCTCTAGGTCTGTCGTGACGTCTGAAACCAAGACTGGAGAGACGATCGCCGTATTGGTAGATGACGGGCAGCCTGAGACAATTTAAGCGCGCGCTCCAGCGCATCTTGGCGCTTCAAGCTATCCCTTCTTCTGCGGGCGGCTGCCAGTCGGCGACTTGGCACAGGTAGCCAATCGTTGGCCTCCAATACGCCGGGGGCGGCGATTTCCGATATCAAG
>SSBG01000021.1:128082-181475 GCA_028220655.1 Shiraia bambusicola | reverse complement strand
ACCAAGCCTGTCATGTATCCCGCCTTCTTGGCTGCCTCCAGCACAGTTCCGCAAGGCTCGTGGTCCGGAGTGACTGAGATGGCGCCATTGTAGCTCTTCCGTGCACATGAAAAGGCCGTTGCTCCAGCTGCAGAATCCGTAATCAGGGACGAAGACGAACGAGTCCTAGACTGTCCGATAAGGTGCTGATCAATGACCAACTGTTCGCTGAAGGGAGCGCCATTCTTAAACTGCATATAGCTCCTGGTAAGGCTCAGGCTCGTCGGGCCCATTCCATCTGAAACCATAAAGATCAAGTTGCGCTTGCCCTTTGGGTGGGGGCTGCCATATTGGCCATCTCCAGCATGTTGCTGATACACCACAGCGAGCACGATAACGGCAGTAGTTGCAATCACCGCCCACACCAAAAGCCCAATCTCGCGCCAGAACTTCAAAGTTCGTGGACCATCAAGGTTGCGTTGTGTAGGGCGGCCAGTCAACAAAGCATCTTCTTCGGCGATATCGCGATCGCCGCTGAAGTCGCTCGAGGCGCGATTCGAGAGGAGCGGCCGAGTTCCAAGCATGATGGGCGAGCGAGTACGCTCCAGGAATTTGGTGGGCTTCTAGGGGTTTAAAGGTTCAAGTAATTATTAGGCATGATGATGTTGTGCAAAGGGTGGTGGCTGTGATGCAGGCAGATGTGCAATCGGACGGCCACGATAGGAAAGGTGGCTTGGCACTACTCTATTAGAACCATCATCTGGAACCGCTGCATGATCATCAAACTCTGATGTGCTAATCTTAACTCGACATGGACTAATACTATTATTATAGTTATCTCAAAAATCACCTGGAAATAGAATGAGAAAGTCAAATCTTATTGTGCCCTCTGCCCCCACCCAACAATTCCCTCTGTATGCATCTCCACCAATTCCTCTTCCCCAGCAGCCCTCTCCACAGCTTCCCTCAACATAACCTCGTTCAATTCCGCCAATCTCTCCTCCCACTTGTCCTCGCCCCAAAACCACTTCAAAACCATCAGCGGAAACTGCATCGTTTCCACAAACATCTTTGGCGTACCGGCCTTCACCACCGCCGCACTCTGCACAGTATCCACCTCCACAAACCCACTGCCTCGTAGCTGCTCTGCAACGTACTCTGCAGACGACCAGTCCCGCCCTCTGTACAAGGCAGCTTCCAAAGCGCTGAGCGACGGACACTCGGGCGCATCTCTCATTTTAGCGATGCTGTCCCGCAGCAAAGGATACCAGGCGACATTTGCCCCGGTAGATACCCCGATGAAGCCACCTGGTTTGAGCAATTTGAAGAGCGCAGGTAAAACATCCGGCATGGCGAAAATGGCAAAGGAGAGCGTAATGTGAGTAAAAGAAGACGCTGGAAGTTTGATTTCCTTTGATTTTTGTCAATGAGGCTGTTTTCTCTGCCTGAGACGGGCAAAAACTTACCTCACTTCCATCCACAACTTCAGTCTTTAACCCCTTCCATCCTTGCTTCTCCCCTCTTTCTTGCAGGTATGACAGCATGTCGCGGTTGATATCTGCACCTAGAACGTTGATATTGTCCCATTTCTCCCGTGGTACTGCGTTGTATAATTCTTGCACCACGACGCCTGTCCCGGTCGCTAGATCGAGGACATGGATTGGCTCAGCTAGCGTGGCGAACCTGGCTTTGTCAACCATGCATTTGGCATATGGTCGTGTGGCGTTTTCGGCGTTGACATAGCGGGCGGCTGTGCCTGAAGACTTCCACAGGGCAGACGCCTGTTTGGCGAGAGTAGATGTTGGGCCAGACATTGTTCAATCAGGTTTGGCAAGGGGTGTGAATTCTGTGGAAGAGTAGATATAGGGTGGTGGTGGGACTACCTCTGGTTTATATACACGCTGCCTTGTAGTGATGTTTGAATTGATTCATGACTTGGACGTAGTGCTAATTGGTTGGTAACTTTCCGATTCCTTCAGGACGGAAACATCATGGTACTCTGTTGACGATGGAATATAATCCAGTGATATTTTGCGTAGCTTGTGGTCTAGAAGTGAGCAAACTTGATTCGTTGATGTAGGTGCGTGGTCCGGCAACTTTTGTCTGAGATAGCGGAGACTTTTGAAGTTGACTTGTAACAAATGTCTCCGAATGGATGAGCACAACCAACAAGGCGCGGCATTGCATAATCTACGCATCAGTTTTTGTTCAGATAACAAATTTATTTCTTACCGTGATAATTGAACACATGTGGATATCTCGGCCCAAACGTCCAGAAATGCATCATGATCCCAAACACCGTTGCTATGCTTTTACAAGGTCCACTAAATCTCCTCAGACTGTGTCTCCAACCACTGTCCAAAGTAGACACAGGTCCTGGCTGAAATCTCGCCTTCGGTTCCGCAAAGATCAAAGACAGGACAATTACCGCAAGGAGCATCTACAAAGCCGTTGTAGGCCTTCTTTTCGTTCTTAATCAAGACCGTGCGATAACTGGTGCCTGAAATCTTCTCCAAGCGGCCATCCAGCACCATCATCTCCAACAGTTGTTCCATGTCGTCTTCCCTTACCTCTTTGCCCCTCAGGACTTTTTTTGAGTTGATCCACTCAGCGACCGATGCAGCGCTGGGATAGTGTGGATTGTGCCTGTGTATAAGCATCAAGGCATTTGATCCTCTGGGGAGCCCAATAGGCCACACAACTGATGCATCTTCAATGTCCCTTATGCGTCGTACATGCGCTTTCTTGGCTGCGATTTTGGTCCTGTTTGGGGGTGATCTGTCGGGCACTCGTGTGCATGTCTCATTCTGAACATGATGTGCGACAATGCCAGATATGGCGTCAATGAGCGGACTGTCAAAGTCACCTTCTGACTGCCATGGGCCACCAGCAATATCTTCTGAAGGTCGCAGATGCTTGAGCAAATACATCTTGCGGTTTGGAAATTTGACGCTCATAACTGACTGCACCAGGTCTTTGGACTCCAAGCTCTTGAGACACTTGGTCAAAACCTGTTGCGTGACATTTGTTCTTGCTCGCAGCGCCTTTGACCAAATGCCCTCGGCCTGGACTTGGTCGATGTGATGATAGAGCAGTCGTTCATCTGGGGTTAATCGACGTAGCCTATACATTTATTGCTCAACATCTAATCGATAAATCCGAGGTGGGGCAACATACTTGTCTGCTTCATCCCGTGACCGCAGCTTCCAGCAAGGCTCCCCTTCCAAAGTCATGAGCTTCATGAGATGGCGGTCGCAGAGCTCCTGCAGGATCGTAGTCAGCTCTACCATGGTCTCTGCAATCTGCATGTTCGACAAGTCGCGCTGGAAGAACACGGTGCCTTGTGACCGTTGCGCGCATCGGTCGTATAGCGCGTCGGCAGGGCTGACGGCTCCATTGGTGGATCGAACACCTTCAGGTGCTTCCCTCCTGGGCATCAAAGGGGACCTTGCGGTAGAAGCCATATTGAGAGATGGATCTCGGAAAAGTGCTATCGGCCCACCATAGGCATGGAGAAATGATGCGTGGTGCAGTGTTGTTCAGTGTTGTTCAGTTAGTGAAGCAAGTCACCAAAAAAAACTTGTGAGGGCAACCCACGGTCGCGTAGCCAGATCACGTGCACCTCTTGGCGCTGGCTAGTTATTAACTAATGCGGGGAAGCGTCCCGCCTGCACGCCATCGCTTTCCTACCGACCATGGCTCAGCCTCAAACCAAGTCTACGGACTCCAGTCACACACTGTTCACCAGGCCGAGTTTGACCCGTTTTCCAATTCTAAATGGGAAATGTCGAATCCAACAACCAGAACTTCTTAGGTTTAGTTAACAATGTCAGCTGACTGTTCAGTGTTGCCATGTTGGCGACAAGGGAACAACCTTTGAACCATATCCTTCAGATCTGCATGAATTCGCTTTACAATGCCTGCAATGTTACTTTGCAGGGTCAATTTACCATATCAATCATGACGGCATGGCTTGTATGGCTACATGTCTTTCGCCTGACAACACATCGCGCCCCCTTTCTCAAGCACAAGTTCCTTGTACACTGTGACCTATATCCAGACAACCGTGTACGACATGGCCGTCCCTATCCCTCTTCCCCGGCATCCACTTCATCCGCATTCTGATATCTGCATGGGTGGATCTTCTCTACTGCGAACGCCCAACGCCTGATTACTCCTTGACTTCACCAATCAGCTCTTGATCAGTATCGCTATGCAGAAAAGACAAAGATTGTTTCGCTCGGCCAGACCGCCCTTTGCAGCACATAAAAAGGCCAGGAATCTGAGGACTGGCCACCCAATTCAGACGGTCAAAAAGCATCGACAAGCCTCATGCTACACTGATACGCCCCAGAGTCTATACGCCATAAAGGCATGGCTCGAAATAGATTTGGGCGCAACTTAAAGTCTCCCCAGGCTTTGATACTTCCCTTCTTATTCTCTAGTACCATATCTATGAATGATGGCAGAAAATAAGCAATGTCATGAGGTCATCACGCCTCCATCAGTAACGTATTATCAAACACCGAATAGTGGGGGTCTCCACCATGGCCAGATTGCTGCCGAAGCCATTGGAGGTCATACCGCTGATCTGGGCAAATCCTATTATACGAGCATCAATTTCATCGGTACCGTTATTGTTAGTCTCAGAACCTGGTATCGTCTCCGTCCGGCTCATGTATTCTAGGCGACCTGTCTTGCACAGATTTCAGGCTATCTCGGATGGGTCTTGCCAGCCAATACTTTAAGCCTGATTAATACGGCAATCGGACCCTCTCCAGACATTATTTGGGTGAGCATCTCATGGACTGCTGGATTTGCCATTGGCTTCACACTCGTTGGGCGTCTTTCAGATATCTTTGGACGAAGGTGGGGAGTCAAGTACTAAATGGATCACATACAAGCTAACATCAAGTGTCAAGATGGTTCTTCATCGCCTCGTCGGTTCTTGGTTTGATTGGGAACATTATTGGGGCAAGTGCTCAAAGCATCAACATGCTGATTGTAGGACCAGAAACTACGCTTGAAAACAAGCCGCTAATCATAATTCAAGGCGACTAATTCTGTCAATGGTCTTGCTGCAGCCGGTCAACTCTCCTTTAACCTTGTCCTTGGCGAGCTTGTGCCCAACAGCCTTAGAGGGCCCGTCAACGCCTTCGTTCTGTCCACTTCGATACCATTCGCAGTATTCGGGCCACTGGTTGCACGAGCTCTATATCTGAATACCAAACTACAATGGCGATGGTGCTACATCTTGGGCATCATTGTCAATACCTTTGCCGTGGCGTTGTACTTTTTCTTTTATTACCCGCCGACATATGTGAGTGCTCGCGCTCTACCATCATTCCTTGACTGCTAATTGCAATAGGAAATGCTCCACGCAGGTGGCATGTCCAAAATGAAGCAACTCAAAACCCTCGACTGGGTCGGTATCGCACTATTCTCTACTGGGCTCGTTGTATTCCTCATCGGCATGAATTGGGGTGGATCCGCATATTCATGGAATTCCAGCCATGTTCTCGGTGCCTTGTTTGCAGGATTTGGAATTCTCGTCGCTTTCTGTATCTGGGAAGCATACTCTGGGCTCGAATACCCTCTCATCCCGATGCGCTTATTCAAAAACATACCCTACAATGCAAACGTTGCTTGCGCCAGTCTAGCCGCTATAGTTTACTATGCCAACTCAATCATTTGGCCAACCATGGTAAACTCCTTATTCACTACGGACGTTACTGAAATCGGCTGGCTGTCAGTAAGTCAACCCTTTACCCCATACCCATACACTCCCCAAGCTAACATACCCAGTGCGCTGTCGGCGGGTAAGTTACACAAGATAACCCACTCTCACAACACAATCACTAACTTTACACAGGGGCTTACTAACGGGCCAAATCCTCAGTGGAGCAGGAATCCACTACCTCCCCCACACGAAAATCCAAATGACCATCGCCGCCATCCTAACCACCACATTCGTCACCTCCATCGCAACCTCGACCCCCTCGACCCGCAATCAAACCACAGCACTCTTACTCCTCGGCACCATGGCCGCAGGATACATTGAAAACCTCACGCTCTCATCCACTGCTTATCTCTGGGACCCAGCAGACATGGGCCTAGTCACTGGCGTAATGGGCGCCATCCGCACCGCACTTTCTGCCATTGCTACAAGCATGTATTCTTCCATTCTCTCCACAAACGTTGCAAAATACTCGCTGCAAAAAGTCGCTCCGCTTGCTGTTTCTGCGGGCCTGCCTGCTTCCTCTCTGCCTGAATTGCTGCAGGGGATTGTGCTGGGTGATCTTGGTGGTGTGCCGGGTATTTCGGCAGATGTTGTGGATGCTACTAGCGGAGCTGTTAGGGAAGCGTATACCTTGTCTTTTCGAATGGTCTATCTTTGCACAATGCCTTTTGGCGTGCTGCTTGTTCTTGCGGCGCTGTTTTCGCCGGATGTCGAGGGTTATCTTACGGATGAGGTGTCGAGGAAGATGCTTGTGCGGCGTGGCGAGAGGGGAGGCGTTGAGAGTGGCGAGGATAGTGGTGGTGTGTAGTGTTAGGGAATGTACGTACAGGTAGTCTGGAATTTCGTTTAATTTTTTTATTATTAAAGAGAACCATTACTTTATACTGTAGTATATATATATATATATATAACTACATCTTACCCACGATAAATCGTACATCTATAAATGGCAGATAACATCACGTAAACAAAATTCCACATCGCTACCTTATGAAAGTGACATGGGGATTGCGTCTTTCTGTACTTAGGTACCTAAGACGCAACAACAACAACGGTGGTGTAAAATCAACAAGTGAATAAATACCTAATCTCAAAAAAGAAAAAGAAGAAAAAAACCTCCAATCCACGAACCCACAACACATTAACAAAAAAAAAACCAAATACCCATCCAACTACACAACACCCGCACCATCGCCCGCCACTCTCCTCCTCATCCCCACCTCAACACCATCAACCCCCCGCCTAAACTTTCGCACACAGCAATTCTTCATCTCCACCGTCTTCTCCCGCACACCCATCCGCGGCACCCACAGTGTATAATCCAGCCAGAGCACAGCCCACAAGCGCGAGACAAACGCAAAAATGTGCAACAGGGCGCGAACAATTGCGTAAATGGATGAAAAGGCTCCGAAAATGAGTATTTCGCGATTGATTTGTTTGCAGTCCTTTTGGGTTTTTTGGCGCATCGTGTTGGGCGGCTGGTTTGTTGGGGTTGAGCCGGCGCGAGGTTGGGGGGGGTCCTTTGGAGATGTGTGGGGTTCGGCAAAGGCGCAGAAGGATGGGGCGATTAGGGCGTTGGAGAGGAAGAGGTGAATGTGCTGTGCAATGATGATTGTGGCGAGTGTATCGTAGAGGCAGAGAAGTGTGAGGGTGCCATAGGTGACGGCTTGAGTGTTTTTAGTCCGGGATGTGTGGGATGGTTGTGTTTGATCAAATTTGTGGTATTGTTCCAGGCAAAGTAAGCCGTAAAGGATATCGAGGACAGTCTATATATTTAATGATGATATGTATTAATGGAGGTCTTCCAACGTGTTTGGAGTCCATTATTCACTAGCCTGGCCAGAGGGACGCCGTAAGACTCACAAACACCCATATGGCTATCCAGACCCACTTCCTTGCTCCGTCGAATTGCACTGCCTTGAAGCCTTCCTGCCATCCTTCCGACATGTCGACCTCATCCACGAGCGCTGCAGCTGCATGATACAGCCCGAGTAATGGTACCATGGTTAGTGCAGTGGATATAACGATTTCGTATAGAACAAGGTTCGCGTCATGAAAGACACGGTGCGTATCTGTTACCGATTGGGCGCGTGTCGACATCGTATGGCAGTTCCGATACAAAGACAACGTTTCCAGTTTGACAGGAGGGCGACGGTAACAGAAGCTTATTAGCACATGACAAGCTCCTTCTCTGCCAACCAAAATTACGGAAGCTGCCGGTCTGGCTGCAAAGCACGACTGCTACTGCACGGAAGGAACAAAACAAAACCCGAGTCTCCCATCCTTATTTCTAGGTATAGCAAAGTATAACATGTGCAATAAAGCACACATTTTCATTCAGGTGCTAAAGTCGTTGCCAAACCCACCCGTGGAAAATTGGTTCCAGTCATTCTGCGTATCCAACATCCACGACACAGAATCGAAGAACTCGAAACTATTGGCGCTTGCTAGGCCTTGTGGTAGTTGAAGCGGCATGCTTAGCGTATTGAGATGAGGATTGAAGTTTGGTAGACTGTGGGCAGGGTTCTCTACAACAGATCCAGGTGGAGGTGGAGAGCTGGATGAGGAGTCGGGGTTCGTGGGATTCGTAATGACGGTATTGTCGAGCTGTTCTGCTGCACCACTGACCTGAGCTTCTCTCCAACGCCACACACAATCGAAAACAACACTCATGCTCTTCCGGCTACGTACAATCAAGCCAAGGGGTTCGTCATGTATGCTATTACTGTCACGTCGTTGATGTAGAGGTTGTTGTGGCTGTTGCTGTTGCTGTTGGGTATGTTGATTGAACGTCATTCCTGCATTGCTTACAGAGGGCGATTGCGACATGCTGTGGAGACTGCGGCCGCGTGAACTCTCTTTCCATAATTGTGCAAGAACCTCAGCAAAGCGATCCAACAGGTCGTTTGGCCAAACTTTGGACTTTCTAAGTACATCCACTGTTTGTAACACGTATTTGCGGCCACGATCGGTAGGCACTCTACTAGCAAAGTCTGAATTGAGAATCTTGACAAGGGTGAAACCAGCCGCGAGAGACATTTGCATGATGTAGTATGGAACAAACAAAAGTTTGTTTTCTTGATGCAGGGTAAAGACCCTATCTAGGAAACCAGTGGCTGCGAAGTAAAGAGCTACGAGATCGTCTCTTCGTTCTAGGCGAGGGTCGGTGATGAAGAATGAGTGCAAGTGGAGGTGCAGCGCGACAGCTCGGTGGTATAGTTCTTCGAGTGCTGAGGCTAGGTCAGTGAAATGTGCATATATCGCACGTAAGCTCAAGTACCGTTATCGACGCCATCCACGGGCTTCCGTTCAGCTCGCAGGCGCTCAGCCTGAAGATTCAGATAGACAATGGCTTCTTCATCAGACCGGTCTTTGTGGGTAGAATGGAGGATACCATTGATTCGATCTGCAGCCTTCTCTTGCCGTAGTCGGACAAACAACGTGGGCGGAAGGATACGCATATCATCCTCATCATCAACTTCAAAGTTGAGAGTGGAATTATACAGCGTTATCGAGGGTTGTCCATTTCCAGTAGAAACGCTTTGATCAATTAGCCCAAGGTACTATTGAAGTAGGACGTAAACCTACGTCTGAGCAACAATGTTGCAGACTGCCCAGGTTCGTAACCGATCGTTGATGTCTTCCTGCCTCAACCGCACTTTTGTCCTAGAAAAGTCCTGTGGGTGTGTGGGTTGATGCAGCCCTATCTGCATTGCAACTTGCATCATGGCACCACAAAGTATGAAGGTGGGATCTGTGACGGTCCTCTCTGCTGGAATGGGCCAGGTGCATAGCAGACACAAGGCCTTGACAACATGGTGGTTTGGCTGGTTCCGAATAGAGTCCCAGATCAGGTCGGTCAACGGCTTGGACAGGTCCCGTAGTAGAGAGGGCCGACCACTGTACCGGCGAGCTGCGACGCTGATGATTGCCCAGAACAATAGCTTGTGATCCTGAGAATGGTATTCGTCTGGTGATCGTACTTGGTCTAAGAAGGGCAGGAATGGATGGTAGAGCTGGAAATACTCGGTGAAAAGCTCGGTGACTTCGCCGTGACTGAGCTTGATATGGTGTTCGCCGGCGCCCAGCGGATAGAACATGGGGGATCCGCTCCGCAGGTCCAGTAACGAGGTGGCCGCAACTTGCTGGTGTTGGGTCTGCAGAAAGGCCTCGTCTTCTGCTTTAGGCACAGGGTCGGCGCTGAAGGTGCGGTTGGTGGCGGGCTGGTGCGGTGCATTCAAGACCGGTTGACCACCTGACAAGGCTTGAGGCCCTTCATATAGGGCTAATCGGTCGCGCAAATACTCCATTTCCTTTTCCATTTCGGCATTGCGATTGCGCTTGCCCACGCGCTTGAAATTGGGTTCGATGACGCATCGTAGGTTTTGCTTCACACATCGATTGCAGCTTACAAACGGGTCTTGCTGGACATTGCATTTAAGCTGTCGAGAGCAAACAATTGTTAGCGTGGTACAATGGTGACGCAGGACTACGGCTGGCTGCAGGCGATATACATGTAACATGTTGTTCTGCCCAGGCGTATCGTCTATACCACGCTGAACAGCCATTCCAACGGGGGGAGGGGGGCCGACCACGCCTTGAGCATGCGCACAGCCTGGAAACAGCATTGAAACAACTCACCTTTTGCTGGCGACACTCGTTGCAGGCGCGTTTGACGGCCGTGCTGCGGCGCGACGACGAAGGGCGAGTGTCGTCGCCATTTTCGTGCTCGTCGTCGCTCGAAGCAGAGCGCTTGAAACCCCGCTGGGTGCTGGTTGGCGAAGTCGCGAGAGAAAGCTGTGGGAGACCTTGCACCGAAGCTGTTGGCGAGAAGTCCATGGACAACATGGCCCTGGGGATTGAGCGGGCGACAGCGATGTCGGCGATGCTGTAGGAGCCCACAGTGAGAAGGTTGGCGAGGTTCGGACTTCTCTTCGTGGAGGGGGCAGCGGAACGAGCAGGTCATGAGCAAAATCCGCGTCAGCCTCGCCAACTGAACCTATGCAATGGCTGGGTAATTAATGGCCACCATTAATCAACTAGGTAATCTGCCTGTTGCATCTTGTGCTGCCCATTGATTATCGCCGCATGCAAGCTTCTGCACGCTGCCGTTGAACGTGCAGCTTCTGCGAACAAGAACTGGGCCATGATGAACCAATCACGTTGCATCTTGCAAGCCTCATGTATATACATGCTAGGTAGCTATGTAACCTTTACCAACCCCAACTCTTCGCTTCTCGCCTGGACGTGTTCGAGTTGATGGGCCTTGGGCGACGTTGCCTTGGTACATGAATCCATGACAGCAACACCATCAGCTACCTGCCTAGGTACCTAGGACCCAGTGACATATGGCACAGACACCACATGGTCGTGGCTGTTCACATCAGAGCTTGCACGTCAATTGCAGTCGTGGCTCATGGGGCACCGCATACAAGCACCCCGTTCTAATCTTCATAACCTGGCATTCTCATCCTCACTCTCAAAACCCCCCTAAACAGCACAAATATTGGCAACCGTCTCATCACCAGCTCCCCTTGAAATAAAAGAGAGGGCAGCAGTCTCTGCAAAGTAGCCAATAGCACATGTCCACAAATCAGCAAGGCCGGACCAGAGACAAAACTGTGTGTAGCAGGTGGATGTATTCGTGATCCTACTCAGCTACTGTCCTCGAGAACATCCGAGAGTGACGCAGAAATCG
Source organism: Shiraia bambusicola (assembly GCA_028220655.1). Taxonomy (NCBI): domain Eukaryota; kingdom Fungi; phylum Ascomycota; class Dothideomycetes; order Pleosporales; family Shiraiaceae; genus Shiraia; species Shiraia bambusicola. Next base: position 170,058 of record SSBG01000021.1, on the reverse strand, counting down.
CCTTGATATCGCGAAAGCCGACTGAACCAGGAGACTGCCCATAATGCACATGAACACCGATAGCCCCAAGTTTTGCATGCTAAAGTCCTATACCCATCCAACCACCTCCGTCTAACGCTTCTTCTGCTGGGACTCCTTGAGCACCTTCTTGACAACCTTCTGCTCCTCAATCAGGAAAGCACGGACAATGCGGTCCTGGACACAGTTGGCGCATCGTGATCCGCCGTACGCACGCTGGACCGTCTTCTTGGGGCGCGAGACGGTGGCATACTTGTGGGGACGGAGGGCAGGGATACCTGACAGCTTGGTACCGCAGTCCTGTATACAGTCAAAACATGGCCCAAGGCTCCCTCGACATCTGTAACATACACCGCACTTGGGGGCAGTGCCCTTCTTCTTGATGTGCAAGTAGCGGAGCTCGCCACCGGGCGTCTTGATGACGCGAACCTTCTGGCTCCTGGTGTTGTATGGCGCACGTCGCCTCTGTCCACAGTCAGTACTCCATTCGAATTTGCACCACTTTTCAAGCGCCGCGCAAACCGCATCAGCTATCTCGGATACGACGTACGTAGGTGAGTCTGGTGGAGGGCATTCTGAAAGATTTCCCGGAGATTCAGTGGGCGATTATCTGGACAAACCGTAAGCAACGTGCGTCGGCAATGTTGGCCAAATCGTGCAATGCCGTACCTAATTCTGCCAAATGATCAGTACTATACTCTGAAGAGGTTTTTTTTTCAGCATGCAGCGTCTTGGGATGAACTTACCACTGGGCGTGCTGTTGTTAGTACGTCGTCGCAGGCGGAAAATGATTTGGCTCGCGTAACGAAATGTGCGGATCGCTAGTGGGCGCTTGGGCCATGACGCTAACTGCCGTCTTACATAATCCATGCTGCAGCCTTGGCCAAAAAGATATCATCAAAGTTGTTGCGACGCCACCTTTACTTGCTGCAACTCCATCGCCAGATTCATTCAACGCGCCGGGGCTCGATTGATCTCCGCCTTCAAGTGCCAATCTTCCTCATTCAGCGCGTAGTGTGACTGTGACTCGTCCTGTCCATCGCGCGCGAACGCGACTTTCCTCACTTCGTTTGCGGCGCTCTGCCGTCTGCGACTTGCAGAAAGCCCGAGGATCTTTGTAGTAGGTACGTGAAACTTTGTCGCGAGCTCAGTAATCCGTTACTGCTCGCGCTTTCATCAAGAAGCCATCGCTGAAAAGCCTTTGCGTCTTCTTGCCCTCGGGTTCTGACCTCCACCAAAGCCTTCCCCATCAACTTGTTTCAGGGCTGCTTCGCTGACAGAATATAGATTGCAGTTGACAGACCATCGCTCACCATGGCGTTTCCACCACCTCCCCCCCCACCACCACCACCTCCACCACCGCCTGGCCCTCCTGGCTCTGGCTATGCCCCGCCACCTCCACCGCCTCCACCTCCAGGCCCCCCTGCCCCCCCTGGTACCGCCGGCCCTCCTGGTATGCGAGCGCCAGTCGATCCACAGATTGCCAAATTCGCACAAAAGAAAAGGGACTGGCAAAGGCAGCAGCGGCAAAGGTTCGGCGAGAACCGCAAAGCTGGATTTGTCGAGACACAGAAGGCAGATCTCCCCCCGGAGCATTTGCGCAAAGTGTTCAGAGACATTGGCGATGTGTCACAAAAGAAGTTTACGAGCGACAAGCGTAGCTATCTTGGCGCGCTCAAGTTCCTGCCACACGCGGTTCTAAAACTTTTCGAGAATATGCCCATGCCTTGGGAGAGCAGGCGAGACGTGAAGGTGCTCTACCATGTCAATGGCTGTTTGACTCTGGTCAATGAGGTCCCTCGTGTCATTGAACCCGTTTTCCACGCACAGTGGGCGGCCATGTGGCTGGCTATGAGGAAAGAAAAGAGCGATCGCCGGCATTTCAAGCGCATGCGCTTCCCGCCATTCGATGACGAAGAACCACCCCTGTCGTATTCTGAAAACATCGAAGACGTGGAGCCGTTGGAACCCATTCAATTGGAGCTCGATGAGGATGAGGATGGACCCGTGGCCGAGTGGTTCTACGAGCATCGCCCACTTCTCGACACTCCCCATGTCAACGGCCCAAGCTACGAAACCTGGAATCTTGACCTTCCGCAGATGGCAACTTTATATCGTTTGAGCAGACAGCTGTTGAGCGATATCGTGGACAAGAATTACTTCCACATGTTCGACATGGACGCCTTCCTCACAGCCAAGGCCCTCAACGTGGCAATTCCTGGAGGACCTCGTTTCGAGCCCCTGTACAAGGATATCGACCCTAATGATGAAGACTTTGGCGAATTCAATGCTATTGACCGAATCATCTTCCGTGCACCTATCCGCACCGAGTACCGAGTCTCTTACCCTTATCTGTACAACTCGTTGCCGCGAAGTGTGAAACTGACGTGGTACTCATACCCTCAAGTGGTATACGTTAGAGCTGAAGATCCCAGCCTTCCTGCATTCTACTTTGATCCAATCATCAATCCGATTTCATCCAGGGCGGTCGCTCCCAAGAATTTGTCTGTGAGCCACGAGGACGAGGTGTTTGGGTATGGCAACGATGAAGATGACGAAGACGATTTCGAAATGCCCGACGAAATTGTCCCATTCATGGCTGATGAGGAGCTTTCCACCCCTGATACCTCTTCCGCGATTGCCCTTTGGTGGGCACCTCATCCATTCGATAAGCGATCCGGTCGCATGGTGAGGGCACAGGACGTTCCTCTGGTCAAGCAGTGGTATCTCGAACACGTACCTTCAGGGCAGCCGGTCAAGGTTCGAGTCTCCTATCAGAAGCTGCTCAAGACTTTTGTCTTGAACGAGCTCCACAAAAAACAGCCTCAGGCGCAAAGCAGACAAGACTTGCTGCGCACGCTCAAGGGCACCAAGTTCTTCCAGCAGACCAAGATTGATTGGGTAGAGGCGGGGTTGCAGGTGTGCCGACAAGGTTACAACATGCTCAACCTACTCATTCACCGGAAGAACCTGACGTATTTGCATCTGGATTACAACTTCAACTTGAAGCCAGTCAAGACTCTTACAACAAAAGAACGCAAAAAGTCACGTTTCGGAAATGCTTTCCATCTCATGCGAGAGATTTTGCGGTTGACAAAACTCATCGTCGATGCGCAGGTCCAGTACCGGCTCGGGAACATTGACGCCTTCCAGCTGGCTGATGGCATACTTTATGCATTTAATCATGTCGGCCAACTGACTGGTATGTACCGATACAAGTACAAGCTCATGCACCAAATCCGTTCCTGCAAGGATTTGAAGCATCTCATTTATTATCGCTTCAACTCTGGCCCTGTGGGTAAAGGTCCCGGTTGTGGATTCTGGGCACCTGCCTGGAGGGTCTGGCTATTCTTCATGCGTGGTATCATCCCTCTCTTGGAACGATGGCTTGGCAATCTCCTCTCTCGTCAGTTTGAAGGACGTCACAGCAAAGGTGTCGCGAAAACTGTTACAAAACAACGAGTAGAGTCCCACTTTGACCTGGAACTGCGCGCTGCAGTCATGAGCGATCTCATGGACATGATGCCTGAAGGTATCAAACAGAACAAAGTAAACACAGTCCTGCAGCACCTTTCAGAGGCATGGCGATGCTGGAAGAGCAACATCCCGTGGAAGGTGCCCGGTTTGCCTGCGCCAATTGAGAACATTATCCTGCGCTATGTCAAGAGCAAGGCAGATTGGTGGATTTCAGTCGCTCACTACAACCGTGAGCGTATCCGACGAGGTGCGACTGTGGACAAGACTGTAGCAAAGAAGAATCTTGGACGGTTGACCCGTTTGTGGCTCAAGGCCGAGCAAGAGCGTCAGCACAACTACATGAAGGACGGACCCTATGTTTCTTCAGAAGAAGCGGTCGCCATCTATACCACAATGGTCCATTGGCTGGAGGCCCGAAAGTTCCAGCCTATTCCATTCCCGAGTGTGTCGTACAAGCATGACACGAAGATCCTGATTCTTGCCCTCGAGCGTCTGCGCGAAGCCTATTCGGTAAAGGGTCGCCTTAACCAGAGCCAACGTGAGGAGTTGGCGCTCATTGAACAAGCCTACGATTCCCCAGGAACCACGCTGGCTCGCATCAAGCGTTTCCTTCTTACCCAACGTGCCTTCAAGGAGGTCGGCATCGATATGAATGATAATTACAGCAACATCAACCCTGTGTATGACATAGAACCCATGGAGAAGATCACAGATGCCTACCTTGATCAATATCTCTGGTACCAAGCCGACCAACGACACCTCTTTCCTCCGTGGATAAAGCCTTCCGACTCTGAGGTTCCGCCTTTACTGACCTACAAGTGGGCTCAGGGTATTAACAACCTGGACAAAGTGTGGGAAACACAGGATGGCGAATGCAACGTCATGATTGAAACCAAGCTTTCCAAAGTCTACGAGAAGATTGACTTGACCATGCTCAACCGTTTATTACGCTTGATTATGGACCACAACTTGGCCGATTACATCACCGCAAAGAACAATGTCCAACTCAACTACAAGGACATGAACCACGTCAATGGTTACGGCATGATTCGTGGACTTCAGTTCTCTGGCTTTGTCTTCCAGTTTTATGGTTTAGTGCTCGACATCCTGCTACTAGGTCTACAGCGTGCAAACGAGATTGCTGGTGCTCCCGAAAGCCCCAACGACTTCTTGCAATTCAAAGACAAGGAGACAGAGGTGCGCCATCCTATTCGACTGTACACCAGGTACATCGATCGCATCTGGGTGTTGTTTAGATTCACCGCTGAAGAATCCCGTGATTTGATTCAACGATTTCTGACCGAGAACCCGGATCCCAATTTTGAAAATGTTGTTGGGTACAAGAATAAGAAGTGCTGGCCTCGTGACTCCAGGATGAGATTGATGCGACACGACGTCAATTTGGGTCGTGCCGTTTTTTGGGACCTCAAGAACCGTCTGCCGCGTTCTGTTACAACAATCGAATGGGATGATACCTTTGCCAGTGTGTACAGTCGTGACAACCCGAATCTGTTGTTCTCCATGTGTGGGTTTGAGGTTCGCATCCTGCCCAAGACTCGCAACCTTACTGGCGAGTTTCCGGTCAAGGACAGCGTTTGGTCTCTGGTTGACAATTCAACCAAAGAGCGAACTGCTGATGCATTCTTGCAAGTAACAGAGGAGGATATTCAGAAATTCAACAACCGCATTCGACAGATATTGATGTCCTCTGGATCGACGACATTTACGAAGATTGCGAACAAGTGGAACACCACTCTGATCGCTCTCTTCACCTATTACCGTGAGGCGGCGGTCTCGACAGTCAATCTGTTGGACACTATTGTCAAGTGCGAGACAAAGATTCAAACTCGGGTGAAGATAGGATTGAACTCCAAGATGCCTTCACGTTTTCCTCCTGTTGTATTCTACACACCAAAGGAACTCGGTGGCCTCGGCATGATCTCTGGATCGCATATCCTCATTCCCGCAAGCGACAAGCGTTGGTCGGCACAGACTGATACTGGTGTTACTCATTATCGTGCTGGAATGTCACACGATGAAACCACACTGATCCCTAATATTTTCCGATACATTATTCCCTGGGAATCTGAATTTATCGATTCACAGCGTGTATGGATGGAATACTCTCAGAAGCGCCAGGAAGCGCAACAGCAAAATAGGCGATTGACTCTGGAAGATCTCGAGGACAGCTGGGATCGAGGTCTTCCTCGCATCAACACTCTGTTCCAGAAAGACCGCAGCACTCTCAGTTTCGATAAGGGATTCCGTGCTAGGACTGAATTCAAGATTTACCAGCATATGAAGAGTAACCCATTCTGGTGGACTAGTCAACGACATGATGGCAAGCTTTGGAATCTCAACGCATACCGTACGGACGTAATCCAGGCTTTGGGTGGTGTGGAAACAATCCTTGAGCACACTTTGTTCAAGGCCACGGCTTTCCCTTCCTGGGAGGGGTTGTTCTGGGAAAAAGCCAGCGGTGAGCATAACCTCTGGAGACGGGGTACCCGCATACTGACAAACTTATTAGGTTTCGAGGAGTCCATGAAATTCAAGAAGCTCACTAACGCGCAGCGCTCTGGTCTGAACCAAATTCCTAACCGTCGCTTCACCTTGTGGTGGTCCCCGACGATTAATCGAGCCAACGTCTACGTTGGTTTCCAGGTTCAATTGGATCTCACGGGTATCTTCCTGCACGGCAAGATTCCCACCCTCAAGATCTCTCTTATCCAAATCTTCCGGGCGCATTTGTGGCAGAAGGTTCACGAATCAGTCGTTATGGATTTATGTCAGGTCTTCGATCAAGAGCTTGAGGCTCTGGGCATCGAGACTGTGCAAAAGGAGACTATCCATCCACGAAAGTCTTACAAGATGAATAGCTCCTGCGCTGATATTTTGCTCTTTGCCAGCCACAAGTGGAGCGTGTCACCTCCGTCGCTTCTCTACGACACGAAAGATACCATGAGCGCTACGACAACCAACAAGTTCTGGATCGATATTCAGCTGCGTTATGGTGACTATGACTCACATGACATTGATCGATATGTCCGCGCAAAGTACCTTGACTACACTCAAGACAGCATGAGTATCTACCCGTCAGCCACTGGCCTCTTGATTGGCATCGATTTGTCCTATAATTTGTATTCTGCATATGGGCTGTATTTCCCTGGCTTGAAGCAGCTCATACAGCAGGCCATGGCCAAGGTCATGAAGGCCAATCCTGCCCTCTACGTCCTCCGCGAGCGTATCCGCAAGGGTCTTCAGCTGTATGCCTCGGAGAGCTCCCAAGAATTCTTGAATTCGCAAAACTACTCTGAGCTCTTCAGCAACCAGATTCAGCTCTTCATCGACGACACCAACGTCTATCGTGTTACGATTCATAAGACCTTCGAAGGTAACCTGACAACGAAGCCCATCAACGGCGCCATTTTTATATTCAATCCCCGAACTGGACAGCTGTTCCTGAAGATCATCCACACGAGTGTCTGGGCGGGTCAGAAACGTCTTGGACAGCTTGCAAAATGGAAGACTGCCGAGGAAGTGGCGGCTCTGATTCGATCGCTTCCGGTAGAGGAACAACCCAAACAGCTCATTGTCACGCGCAAAGGTCTGCTCGATCCTCTCGAGGTCCATTTGCTCGATTTCCCAAATATCTCGATCCGTGCATCGGAACTCCAGCTTCCGTTCCAGGCGGCCATGAAGGTCGAGAAGCTTGCCGACATGATCTTGCGAGCCACTGGACCACAAATGGTGTTGTTCAACCTGTACGATGAATGGCTGAAGACCATATCGTCTTACACGGCTTTCTCACGTCTGATCCTGATCCTTCGTGCACTTCACGTCAACCTGGATAAGACAAAATTGCTGCTGCGGCCTGACAAGACAGTCATCACCCAGGAGCATCACATTTGGCCAACGCTGGCAGATGAGGATTGGGTCAAGGTTGAGGTCCAGTTGCGAGATCTCATATTGAATGATTATGGTAAAAAGAATAACGTCAATACGTCCTCGCTCACCAGCAGTGAGGTGCGCGACGTCATTTTGGGTATGGAAATCTCAGCACCTTCGATGCAACGGCAACAGGCTGCCGAGATTGATGCTCAACAGCAAGAGCAACAGCAATTAACTGCCGTCACCACCAAGACACAAAATGTCCATGGTGAAGAGATGGTCGTCACAACGACCTCGCAATACGAGCAAACGGCCTTCAATTCCAAGACCGAGTGGCGTACCAGGGCTGTTGCCACATCGAATCTGCCCACTCGTGCTAACAACATCTACATCAACTCCGAGGACATCAAGGAAGGACACTTCACTTATGTTATGCCCAAGAATGTATTGAAGCGTTTCATCACAATCGCTGATCTTCGTGTCCAAGTCGCCGGATATCTTTATGGTAGATCACCACCAGACAATGACCAGGTCAAGGAGATTAGCACAATTGTCATGGTCCCACAGGTTGGCAACACGCGCGATGTACAGCTTCCCAAGCAGCTCCCGCAGCACGAGTACCTCGATGGTCTAGAGCCCTTAGGTATCATTCATACCGTTAGTGGAAACGAGCCACCCTACATGCAAGCAAGCGATGTCACCCAACACGCTCGCCTCATGAATGCGCACGCTAGCTGGGACAGGAGGACTGTGTCTATGACTGTGTCTTTTACGCCCGGATCCGTATCGCTTGCTGCTTGGGCCCTGACTCCCAACGGATACAAATGGGGTGCGGAGAACAAAGACACCATGTCTGACGATCCTGAAGGCTTCAGCACTGCATTTGGTGAGAAGTGCCAGCTCCTTCTGTCTGAAAAGATCCGAGGATACTTTCTTGTGCCAGACAACGGCATCTGGAATTACAGTTTTATGGGCAGCACTTTTGGTACTGTAGAGAAAAAGCCGGTTCATGTTAGGCTTGACACACCTGCCCGCTTCTACGACAGTGTGCATAGGCCAGTCCATTTCGCAAACTTCGCAGAACTCGAAGATGTCTGGGTTGATCGGGAGAACCAATTCGAGTAGGAGATGCCGCCACCTGTTCCATGAGGTATTGGCTTGGAGGATTATTCTAAGGCGTTCTACGGAATGGCGTTCTGCGTTCAGCCAAGCATTGCATTCGGTGAACACCTGAGGAAAATGCAATCCTATGTATAATAATCTCTCTTCGAAGAATTGTAGTATACAAAAATAAATCATTGAAAACCATGCCGTCGCCACCACTCACTTTGAAAAAGGCTAATCTACCACGGGTTTTTTATTCTATATGTCGTGGAACAGTACGGTCTTGTTACATAATTTATAGTGCAATGACCAAGATTCTACGCCTGACTCTGGATTCGTCATCATGATGTTGCACTATGATGGACTTGTATTGCATGCTGCAGGCATTCACCACTCGTTCATTTGGCAGCTGCGCGGGGTTGTCGGCTGGATCTGCGCATTGTAACCGTAAGCACTAATTAATCAATATTATCCATCGCCTTATCGGAATAACTTTTTGCGTCTCTAAGAAATGCGATATATGTTTGGTGGGAGGACGTCTGGGGCAAGCTAATTGTTTCCATGTTGTTATGCTCTCATCATGATCGCTCTGATAATCTACGTGAAGCTCTCCCAAGTCTGTAAACTGTATTTTGACAAAAGCATAGTTTGTGTTTCTCTCAATCTACCGCATCTTTCTTCACCCACTCGCAAAGTATCCAGGCCCAGTCAGCTACAAACTCAGCGACTGGCCGCGCAAGCATGGAAAGGGGACCGACATATTTGGCATTGGAAAGACCATGAGAAATATGGTATAGAATTGGCATTCGATTTTACTCTCACTCGAGTCCATGTTGACAATTCACAGGGCCGATTGTTCGCATTGCTCCGAATACGTTGTCTTTCAATACTGCATTGTCCCCAAACACAATATACGGGCCTAGGCCTGCAAATGTGAAGAAATGTGAATGGTACAAGACATTCTATATTGCTGCTGGATCGTACAGTAGCTTCACTGAGACCGATCGTGAAATGCGTGCCGTAAGACGATGGATGAACCCTGCATTTTCTGTAGAGTCTTTGAAAGCAAACGGATTGTCTATTATTAGGATCGTTGAGCAATTATGCGATACTTTGACACCTGTAGGACCTGTATGGGGGTCGGAGTGGAATGCAATTGAATTATTTATAGTTATCTTATTTGCCTCTTGCGTTTCTAGTCCGGCCAATTCTACGAACCAGCTTCTTTGAAAAACTAAGTGGTAAACCTATTCGAGACAACAACAGATTAATAAAGTATACATATTCTCAGGCAAAGTCGCAGGCTTTGGAGGTTCAAAGCAAGCCCGAGATCCCATGGATCTGAAACGCGCATCGATTTGCTCTCTCACCTAGCATTTAGCGGCGCATGTGCAGCAGCAATATTCTACCTCGTTCATAACGAAGAAGCGTTGAAAAAGGCTACTGAAGAGATAAGGCACGTCGAAATCCCCGTGACCTATATACAATCTTTGAAAACTGTGCAGGTCAAAGCAGAAATAATCAATGGCCCCAAACTATAACTCGTGCATCTATCTCTACGCCTGCATCGAAGAAACCCTTCGTCGTGCGGCCCCGATACCAAGTCACCTCCCCCGAGTCATTCTCCCAGGCGGCATGACCATTGATAGCGAGCACTTGCCCGCGGGCACTGCTGTCGGTGTACCAATGTACGCCATACATCACAACCCAGCGTGCTTCCCAGACCCTTTTAGCATAGGGACAAGACAATGCATCGGCAGAAATCTGGCATACTTGCAGCCAAAATTGACCCTTGTGCATTTGCTATTTAGATTTGATTTGAGGGAAGCAGAGGACGAAAAGGGACGGGGTTGTGGTAGAAAAGATTTGGGAGCAGGTAGGGAGAGGGAGAATGAGTTTCAGTTGTGGGACGCGTTGGGGTTCGGTAGAGATGGTCCCGTTGTGGAGTTTAGATTGAGAATTGTGTGGGATGGGAGGGAATGAGGAATTATAGTTTATTGAAGTGTTTGATGAAGAGTATTTGATGCTTTTTGCTAGATGACATCGAGTTGTGGTTTGAATTGGATGGGAGCAGTCCCGTGGAAAAGGGGAAAATTCTTTTCTCTGACTAAGTCTTATCGAGACAAGTTTATTAGGCATTACCCCACTCTATGCACCCAGTCATACCAGATTTATGTCAACTGAAGCTAAAGCTTGATTCCGAAAGGGAGTTAAAGCTGGTGTTGGGATCCTTCTTTGTGTTTAAGGATATAGTTCTTCCAACTTTCAAACGTCCATAACATCATCTGGTGAGATGGCCGAGCGGTCTAAGGCGCTAGCTTCAGGTGCTAGTAGATTATATCTGCGTGGGTTCGAATCCCACTCTCATCATCATTGTGTTTTTTTTGTGTCAAAGAGTCAGTAGCGGATGGACCCCTTCTTTTTTGGTGATGGTTCAAGAATGTGAATGTGCGCGGGCCACCAAGCGAAAGTGGGGAGAGCGAAAGCTTAATCTAAGTGCAACAGCATCCATCTTCGAGGTGGGACACTTTTTTTTTGCAATATTATTCTTGGCTTGTTCGGTGCCGATGTAACTATGCACCTACTTCCACTATTTTAATTTCAGCTGGTCTGCTGTAAAATTGGATAGAACAAGCCACACATTCCTACTCTGCGTGCCTGCATGCCTGGAAGGAAAGCTTGGCCGACGCGTTGTCGATCCTTTTGATTCCAATTGATCTGTTTCTCAACACCCGAACATACATGTTCGCGACGTTCATCATCATCGCAATCCTCTAGTTCCTATCACTAACTCATTCGAACGCATGACTTTCTTCAATCACGACATGTGATGCTATTACGTCGCAGTAGTTACAGCATCCAGTCTTTTCGCGTCGCAATTATGCCTTCTCGATTTGTACCCCTGCGAAGACTGGCCCTCATATTGGCCTTGATCATTGGCAGTTTTGCTTTATCATCACTGGCAGCCGAGGGAAGCGAGAGTACATCAATTGGTAGATCGCACTGCTATACCGTAGGTTCTCTGAGCTGACGGCTATCAGAGTTGAACCAGTCCAGTCATGCCTCTAATCATCACGATACAACTAGCCATTCGCAAACAGTTTCGAATGCGGCTTCAACACCTCGTGCACTACTGCTCATCAACGCCCAGACAGACTCACCTAATTTAATCCAAACCACTGCCAACGTCCTCCAGGATCTTCATGGCGCTCTTTCTACTATGCAGGACCGGTACTTCTCTCTATGGCTAGGCAAATGGACCACAGCAATTGACTGGACTGCTGCAGTCATGGGTACCTATGTCTCGGCTACACTATCATCGCTCTCAAACTCAATCGACTACACCATGCCTGGCACATTCGACAGCAGTAGGAAAATGGACGTTGAAGCCCAGATGGTCGAAAATGAAATCAACAAGTACTTTGGACAAAGCGCGGCGTTCTATTACGGAGAGGATGCTTTTGCGATTCGAATGCAGGCTTATGATGACATTCTTTGGGTAGTTCTTGGCTGGTTAGAGGGTATCCAGTTCATCGAGTCACATTCGAAAAAACATTACACGGCCAGTGGCGTTGGGCGTGGAGAATGGCATGCCCAGCAATATATCCCCGTCTTTGCACACCGCGCGCGTGTCTTCTACGAATTAGCCGAAAACGGATGGGACTGGCATTTATGCGGTGGAGGTTTGACCTGGAACCCCCGACTACTACCGTACAAGAATGCCATTACGAACGAACTGTTCATTTCAGCGAGTGTGAGCATGTATCTGAATTTCCCAGGAGATTCCAACTGCTCGCCCCTTCTCTCACCCTCGGAAACCGCAAACACATCTAATAATAACCCCGATGATGACGATTGCAACGATACAACAAAAAGACGCCGCTACGACCCTACATTCCTAACCAACGCGAAAATCGGCTACGACTGGCTCAAAAACAGCGGCATGATAAACGACCAAGGCCTATACACCGACGGATTCCACATCAGCGGCTACAAGCAGAACCACAGCAAAACCACGTGCGACGAGCGCAACGAAATGGTCTACACCTACAACCAAGGCGTCATCCTCTCAGGGCTCCGCAACCTCTGGGAAGCCACTGGAAACACCACCTACCTCAGCGACGGCCACGAGCTAACCCGCAACGTCATCCGCGCCACCGGCTACAAAGACCGACCAACCTTTGCCGACCCAGACCCAAAGCCAAAAGACCACAAATGGCACGGCCTAGGCACCCACGGCATCCTAACAGAAGCCTGCGACCCCTCATCAACATGTAATCAAAACGGCCAAACCTTCAAAGGAATCTTCTTCCACCACCTCACCACCTTTTGCACCCCTCTGCCCCTCTCCCCAAGCACACCAGGCTCCACCCACGCCGCCTCCAGAGACCTAGCAGCCCTCCACCACCGCAGCTGCGAATCCTACACCGACTGGATCGTGCACAATGCAAAAGCAGCGCTCAGAACAAGAGATGGGGACAATCGCTTTGGCGCTTGGTGGGCTGTTGGATATCATGCCGAGGCCCCGGTGCAGCACAGCAAGAGAACCAACGTAGAGCGTCGGGAAAATGCCATTGATTATCGGAATTTTCCGGACCTTGTTGGCGTGCTGTTGGGCGATGACGATGTGTTGGAATCCTCCTCCTCTTCTTCTTCCTTGCCTGCTTCGAACGTGTATACTCGTGGCGCTGGCGATCTGAATGATCGTGGTAGAGGCCGCACGGTGGAAACGCAGGGGAGTGGATTGAGTGTTGTGAGGGCTATGTGGGAGTTTTTGAGGTGGAGGAGGGGTAGAGAGGTGGTGGGTTTGAGGGATGAGTAAGTTTTTTATTGAGGGGGGTTAGAGGGTCAGGGGGCGAGTTTTGCTGCTACCTGGATATGTGACGGCGTTTCTTCTACTGCTGTTGCTGTTGCTTTGCTAATGTTTGAATGTATAGAGTGCTTCGATTGAGGATTTCTGGAGGAGCGAGTGGGGTTGGGAGAAGGGGGGTTTGGATGAGGGTTTGCTTGGTGGTGGTGTGGGTTTTTGTTGCTGTCTGACGCTGATGTCGAGGCGTCTTGTTATGCGTTCGAAGTCTGGGGTTACTTTGCTTCTGGTCTGTCGTCGCGATTCGTTGTGTGGTTCGATTTTTGGCTTGATAGATGTTCGCATTGGTAGCTCAAAGTTATATTATTCTTATTCCAAAAAAAAGAAAGAAGGGATTTTTTTTGGTGTTCCTTGGTGCAAGGTATCTTATTGAGTGATCATGTACACTAGCGAAGACTATGTCTAGCTCGAACAATGATATAGTTAACTAATCCTTATTCACAAATTGGTATCTTTGATACTCTCATCACATTATCCCTAATTCTCCAAAACCTTTGAGAACGTCTTTATCCACTCTGCTCAACCACTCTTCTTGAAACTGCTGCTCACCACCCGAAGCTTGAATAGCTTGCTGCAAATGTTCGCGCACAAACGAAACGAGGTTAATGCGATGGACCGGGTCAGAGTAGATCAGTTCGCGCTTGCGGACGTCTTCAGGCGCTTCGGGCTCATTAGGGGTATAGGGTTCCGGAGGCCAGTAAAGAGAGCTTCTAGTTATTAGCCCCCTGCGTGCGAGACAAGATAGAGAGACAAAAAAAAATGGAGGGGGACGTACTCAACGCTTCGATCATCCATACCATCCAACAGCTCGCCTAGAACATCGGTCCACATTACGATAAGGTTCTGCAGACGACCTAGTATCCAAGGCTGCCCCGTCTCCAACAGTCGCGTCAGTAAAAGGGTCATGAGTTTCTTGCTGGGGCTATCGCCAATATTTTCAATGTGGCTGAACCACTCCTCCAGTAACCAATCTAAAGTTTTTTCGAGCTCTGCATTGCTGACTGAAGCCAGTGCCTCGAGTAGCACAGTTGGGGAGGCCAGGCCGATACGTGCGAGAACGGTGAAATAATCAGTTTCCACAACGCCATCTACTGCTTGAGCAGGAAGTTCGCGATACGGGCCGTGGGACTGATGGTGCTGCCATGCGCCATGTAAACCTTCAAGGATTTTTGCGAGGAAGCCAGAAGAGATCAAATCAGATGTGAGTATTTTCACAGCCTGATCACCGCCAACTCCTTCTGCACCTCGAATGATACACTGCACAAGATGGGTCATGATACCATTGACTTCTGATCTCAGGGTTCCCATAAGTTCAGCAAGCGCCTGTAACATAGTGGAACGGAAATCGTCAGCAAGTACAGCTCCAGGTGCAAGGAGAAGGTATGCTTCTGTGATCTCAATAGATTTGCGGAGTGTCTCGTTGTCCATTGTGAATAGCGGAAGTAGATATCTCAAGAGTCCGAGTAGCTCGGGTGGGGTGGGTTCAGGTGCAGAGGGTGTTTGCGCGAGAACGGAGGACCATAGATCCAGGGCATCTTCGAGGAGGTAGATTTGTGTTTCTGATTCTGGCTCGACGGCACTTTGAATGATGGGCAGAAATGAAACGTGAAATGTGCGCGAGTCAGCTTTCATAGCGTTTGTTAAACGTGATAGCATAGTGAGGATTGCTTGCTTCATGAGATGCTCGTTGCCCGATTGTTCCCAGAGAGGCGGGAGAAGGTTTACAATACTATTTGCATATGGTGTAATCTGACATGAATGAGCTTGAGTGCATGCATGTGTGTCATGAGCTGACTTACGTGATGTTCCATGCGCTCTACAATGATACTGATAGTGTTGAGCAAGGCCATTTTAGTTTCAGGAAGCTCTACTTCTTGCACAATAGCCATCAGTCTTTCTAGCATGACTGGCGCGTATGGGAGAAAATTATCGGCAGAGAATTCCCACTCATCTGCGACATCTTTGAACTTGCGTCCTGCGGTGACCCGCACGACTTGATCGTTGAGTGGGTCAGTCTTGTCCAGCAGGTGCTGGAAAATTTGATAGACGATAGGCTTTTTATCTTGGCCAACCTTGATTGCAATCCATTGGGAGATGATGATGGCGATGCGGCGGCGAATGATGTTGAATCCAGGCTTTTGCTTTCCTGCCTCGACTACCAAGGTTTTTTCAATGAATGCGTCAAAGTCCAGTTGATCATGCAGAATGTCGGCAGCTAGTCCAATAGCAGTATACACAGAATCCTTAAAGAGCACATCTTCATTGTCAGGTGCTGTAGCCGTCAGTATATAGCTTCCACGTTTAGTAAAGAGTAACTCACTCGCAACTGTGTAAAAGACTTGGAGAAGAGGCTGTAGGATCAATTCTTTAAAGTTTTTGGACAGGTCTAGGAACAATTTTTCCGCGCAAGGGCGAATGGTGAACTCCCAGTCTTCACCGCCTTCTTCCATCTTCTCCCACTCATCAGGCTCTTCTTCCCACATGCGCAGATCACTGGGGCGGAAGACGAAGAAACGAGTGACAAGTGCTGATATCATCTCGCGGACGAGGTCTTCAGTGAGCAATTGATTCTTGACCATTTGTGTGGCCTGCTGTCTCTCGTCTTTTTCTTGTTGTTGCTTGTATTTAAACGTCTGTGTGGGATAAAAGACCATCTTTACGCAAGCACGTATGAGCAATAGGCCCTTCAGACCTAAGCGCTCTAGTATGGGTGGATCATCGTCAGCATCTCCATCCGTACCAATCCTGGCTCCATCAATGGACTTGGAGCCCCAGGTTGCGCCAAGCTTTGCGTCGAGACTCCAATAGTCCCGCACAAGGTCCAGCGAATTGGGCAGAAGGACAAAGTCTGCAGGATGCGTCGTCGCCATGTTTAGATGTAGCTTCGAAAGTTGCATGAGATGTTTCTCAATTAGACTTCGGATACTAGGCGCAAGTGGCGAGTCTTCTGAAGCTACATATTGATAGAATTGCCCAAAGTGATCACGAGACAAGGTCCAGAATCCTTGAACATCCTTCCCTCTAGCGGGAAAGTCAAAGCCTGCAATTAGCAATCTTCGAATGACTTTGATGGCAAGGAGGCTAGTTTCGATGCTGTCAATAGCGCCGCCCTCGTCATCACCTCCATCGCGGAAGAAGGTCGTCCAACTCTGCACCTTATTCACGTATATGGCCCCCAGGATGTTGAAGATCTCTGGCGCGACACTTTGCAAGCTCTGTCGAGTTCGCAACAAGCGGCCAGTCGATAGCTCCTTGACAATATATAGCAGCGCAAGGAGGGTTCGTGGTAATTGCAGTCGGTACGCATTTGGATCAGTGGAAGCTCGAAGGATTTGGAGCAGCTCTTCAAAAAGCTCTGGCCTGAAGAGAGTTGGCGCGTTTCACAAAATAGCATCAGAGAGTACGATACTGACCATTCGTTGGGAAACTCGAATCGGACGACCTTGGCGACGACGAGAGCGTTTTGCAACGCCAGTCGTTGATCAGCCTCAGTTACAGCACTCTGCAGCAAGCGTGCCCGAATGGCGGCCTTGTCCTCTTTGTTCACAGCACTGCCATCTTGTGAGCTAGATTCCCCTGAGCTGAGTTTGTCTGTCCTACTTTGTAGCTGTCTTTCTCCAGTACTTGTCAATGCCATTTTTGAGCTGGATGATGGCGAGGTAGCGAACTTCGAGAGGCAAGGTTCTATCGAGGAATACAGTCTGATGTTCGTATTAGCAAGTACAAGCTACTGGGGGGGGGGGGTGAAGCTGAGTTCATGCCTGGAGTAAGGGATAGTAGCCCCGCGCCTTTTCCCACTGTTGCAGCTGTTTGGTGCCAGTCTGAATTTGTGTTGGATCCGTGGAAGACGCCGAGCGAAGGACATGGAATAAGATGCCTTCGGTGAGGGGGTTTGCCTCACCGGGCACCTCTATAGCACTAAACTCGACGTTCATGTTGGGGGACACAGAAGGATTGCGAGTGTTGGTGGAGGGGTTGCAGGAAGCAGAAAAAAAAAAGAGCTTCAAGGTTAATTTGAGTGTTTCAAGAGAAGCCCAAACAACATTCAGTGCTACGGCAAACGACGTGGTCCTGCTCACCCAGGACAATGTAAAGTTGAAGCGTGTCTTGTAACAAAAAGTTCCCCGCGTGCGTCACAGCAATGGACCCTTGTTTGTTTGGTGGAAAGTAACTATTAACGACTCCGTACCGTTTCACGTGCAGTCTTGACTACCTAGTAACTAGGTTGACTATAATTATGTATTGTATGCATTGCCAGACTATGGGAACTATTAATCATTGCAATCATCTTGTACTCTTGCCCAGTGCACCACGTGACAATCTCCCCCATCTTGACATGCATACCTCGACTAGTCGTCTCTTCATTTATCATTTGTGGAGAGCTCGATATGATTGCATACCTAGTTCAACTAGTTAGTTAACTAATAATTAGTTATATAATTATATGATAATTAACCATGTCCGCAGACTCGCCTAAACCTGCCAATCTCGCTGCTTCACATTGAACCTCGGCCCATCTGCCATGGCTAACTCATCACCCAATGTCATTTTGCCATCACCTTCACCCAGTATTACTTGCGAGCCGACTCCCCTTTAATCGACCGTGGCTCCTCTGATCCTCCGCTTCTCC
Source organism: Shiraia bambusicola (assembly GCA_028220655.1). Lineage (NCBI taxonomy): Eukaryota > Fungi > Ascomycota > Dothideomycetes > Pleosporales > Shiraiaceae > Shiraia > Shiraia bambusicola. Next base: position 152,071 of record SSBG01000021.1, on the reverse strand, counting down.
ACTTCCCCAATGATCCTCAATGCCAGCCGCCGACTTCGCCGCCGCTCAGCAACGCATAGCAGCCCGACGTGCTCAACGCGCCGCCTCGCAACGAGCCCATCATGAGCCGACAAAGCAGAATGCATCGCGCGCCTTGTCGCGCCTGCCGTTTCCGTTTGGTCGCTTGAGCTCCACTGGCTTGAGTGTATGGGATGCGATCAAGGGCCGTGAAGGGACGCGCCCTGAATTCCGCGTGGGACAAGTCGATGCTGAACTCCTTGATGAAGAACTTCTCCAACTTCTCAAAGGCCAAGTCGGCGAGGGCCTGAAATACTTTGGCTCGCACATTGTGGACAATTACACGCCTGAGATCCTCCTGACGCTGCGACTGATTCTATTTAAATTGAGCATATGGGACCAAAACGCCTCATACGGTGCACATCTGCAGGGTCTTCGCTACACAGACGCACGCTCAAATGCACCAAACCGTCCACCGCCGAAACCATGGCAAAAGGCAGCTTACGGCCTCGTCACAATCGGCGGCCGCTACGCATGGACAAAGTGGGAGGAATACCTCCTTGCTGCCCAAGAAGACTACACACGCCCTGAACCGCCTCAACTCCAACTCTTCTCCATCCTCACCGAACGCGCCAATTCAGCACACGACATCGCCAGCCTAGCCAGCTTCCTCGTCTTCCTCGTCAACGGGCGCTACAGAACAATTACAGACCGCCTCCTCCGACTCCGCCTCACGCCCACCTCCCACTCCACCTCCCGCGAAGTCTCCTTTGAGTACTTGAACCGCCAACTCGTCTGGCACGCCTTTACAGAATTCCTCCTCTTCCTGCTCCCCCTCGTGGGAATCTCTCGCTGGCGCCGCATCCTCAGCCGCTCATGGCGCAAACTGCGCACCGCTTTCCTCTCCTTGCTCGGACGCTCTGCTAAGCCCTCAGACAACGACGACGACGACGACGAGAAAGGCTCCGGCGAACTCGGCTTCTTACCCGAGCGCACCTGCGCGATATGCTATCGCGATCAAAATCCAACTACGCAGTCTGAGGCTGATGTCATGGCTGCTTCGGCGGGCGGCGGAGGCGTCGTTGGCTCCGCGGCTACGGATATTACGAATCCGTACGAGGCGTTGCCGTGTGCGTGCATCTACTGCTTCGCATGCATTGCGCAGCGAATTGCGAATGAAGAGGGAGAAGGGTGGACGTGTCTGCGATGTGGCGAGGTCGTCAAAGAGTGCAGGCCGTGGAATGGCGACATCATCGAAGAGCAACGGCGGCCTGAGAGCCGCCATGCCTTGGGCAATGTCAAGACTGTGGGCTTTGCGTCTGGGCAGCATGGTGGAGATGGCGAGGACGAAAAGGCTGCGTTGTTGAGGCAAGTCGATCCTATCCCTGAAGACATTGTCACGGCGGAAGATGGGTTGGAGCATACGAGAGGCTTGAATTTGGGCGACTCGTTGGCTTTTACAGAGAGCTCGGAGTGGGCTAGGGCTAGTGAGGATCAGAGTACTGATAGCGAAGAGGATGAGCATAGTGAGGAGTATGACGAGGATGAAGAGGAGGAGGGCGAGGAATTGGGTGGTTATGACTTTGATCAATAATATTAGCAGTGATCAAAGGTGATAATTTAAGCTTGTTCAGATTACTACCACCACAGGGAACAAATTCGGATTAGGGGACATGAACATGTTCTTTTCGTGATGTGGCCGATGCCTGCTAAAGTGGTCCTATGTCACCATGCTGCCCTGTTTTCTGATGTAGGCAAGGAAAAACTCCTCCACAGCCGACGCCCTGTCATTATGCATTGCAAACTAATGGGCCCTTTCGACTTTTTGACATGACCGCGTTTGACCAAGCTATGTTTGCAGCCATTGCTGAAGAGCTTGGTGCTCACAAAAATCCTATCCTCATTCCTGACAAATCAGGCAAATCGTGGGAGCATGGCCATCTTCTCCTCGGGACTGATGTTTTCATCCCCATAGATCAGTCTCATGTTTTTATCTTTCTTTGTAGTCTTTTTACCTTCTGGTGCTGCTTCTTTCTGAACGCCGGCAATAAGATCATCAAGCGAGGATTGTATCGCGTCAGCTCCTGGAGGGAATGCGCCAGGAGGAGCAGCGAAACCAGGTCGGGGCGGCAGTGCTGCTGGCTGACCGGGTATGCTTCCTGGACGCGGGGGAACAGCTCCGTTTGCGGGTGGAAAGGGCGGCTGCTGCGGTGGGAAGGGGCTGGGGAAAGCTGCCGAGGGTGACTGTACACTCTAGTTAGTAAATAAAGATAAACCTCTGATAATTTTTGGAGCATACGCACCGGATTGGTCATAACCTCTGCGACAGGCGCAGGCTGGGGTAGCACGCCGTTTTTTCTGTCTGTCCTAAATTTTTCTGCCCTCGTTTCAAGATCCTCGAAGTTTTCTGATACCTTGGGTCTTTTGCTTGGTGCCGCTGTGCCATTTGCATACAGACCACGGATGGGATTTCCGGTTATTCGCGCACGCTCTTGCTCTTCGGCGAAATGTGCCTGAGTGACCTGCTGGATATGCTGGTCGATGATTTCGGCAGGTACACCTTCCATGCCAAAGATCTCAATCTCAAGGCCTTGTCGGCCTGGATTGGCGTTCTCTACATGGGTGAGGTTCTCTTTGTGAACTTGGTTCATATGAACAGACAGGCCTGAGCGAAATTGGTCAGCCGAGAGGTTCAAGAACTTGGAAGCGCGCAACAGATTAGGGCAATGTTATGGTGGGCTTGACATACCTCCCGCAGTGTTCAGTCTCCTTCCACAACGGTCGCATTTGAAATGCTTTGCTTTCTGATGGGAGATGAGAATTTTGAGGTCGTCGAAATCGCGCTCGCAGTAATAGCACCATGGGCGCTCGAGCTTCTGGTTGAGATCTGGATACCTCTTGCGCTTCTTCGTCATGTTAGCAGTAGCACAACAGTAACAACCGTGCTTCTATTGCTTGGTATGAATTGTGGTCGCGACTCGAGACTTTTGAGTTGAAGAGGCGTCAATGGCAACGGGCGATGGGGCGCTATTTATGGGTGAAGCTCGCGTCAGTCGTCGACAGCTAGGCGAGAGGTGAGAGTCGTGAACCGTGAGAGGTGAGAGGTGAGAGGTGAGAAGGCTCCCAGGCTCTGCGTGGTCCAAGCGTTCCTTGGCGCAATTGCTTTTCTTCCACAACCTCACAACCTCACAACCTCACAGCCATAAGATAATAAGCACATGCACGTCTCTCCCAGTCTGGAGAGGTCTCTATTACTGATCGCAATCCGTGGTTTCTCTCGCATGATAGTTATCATTAGCAACCTGCACTCCAGCCACTTGAGTCTCGGACAACTCCAACAAGTCCTTTTGAGGAGCATCCTACAGCTTCGCGTCTTGCGTTGCTATGGTGTATGCGGCTGCACTGCTGTGCGTGCTTTTTTGTTGCAAGAAAGAATCAAAGGTCCTTCATAGTTCACACTTCCTCGCTCTTCAGAGACTGTTCCACGAAGAGTGTGACTCCTTGGCTACCTACATACCTACTGCCTTATTGAACCTCAGGAACCTGCTGGCACAAGAGCCATGAGGCTGAAGTGGACGTCCCCTTCTTCCTGTTCAATCATTGTACGAATCACATCGAGACACTTGTCTGACAAAACGTCCTCGTCTGCAGCCATAGACCCAAGCTCAATTGGCCGCTTGCGGTCGCCATCGAGCTGATACAGCTGGTTGTTTTGAGTCTTGACAAAGCAAGTACAGTGGTAGTCGACCTCCTCCTCTGAATATTCCGGTGCTTCTGTGTCGCCAGTTCGTGCGACTTCAGTGTATGCCTTTTCCAGCTCTGGGTCACTCTCCATTGCTAACGCACAGTCTTCTGGGTCAAGAGAGCCACCTTGGCCCTTCAATCTAGCAATGACAGACTCCGGCGCTGAACTGTATCAGTTTATGCGGTAGAAGAATGTATTGAGAACACCCACTTAACTAATCATTGGAAAGCCCATTACAGACTGCGTGAATGATTGCGTACAGTCCGCACGCATTGTTGATTGTTTGCTTGAAGAATGTCACTTGGATTTCTTCACCACTGCCCTTGTACTCGTGCAAGCCAGCATCCTCTTCCTCGACTCGCACCTCATATGATGGCGAAGTTGGGAAAACTAGTATGAGAGCGTACACGGGTCGTGGCACAAAAGCCATTTCATCTGCATTGTCCAGCAACCACACATCTTGAAAACAGAACTTTTCCGTTACTCCGAGCTTGTGAATAAGGTCTGTAAAAACGTCTGGGTTCGATTCGAGTGGGATGAAGTGTTTGCGATATTGCATTGTTGTGATGGAACTCGTAGCCATCTTTTACCTATTTTCAGCAACGAGCGTCTGAAATGGTGCTGTCTCCTAACATAAATTCCAGACTAGAGGCCGAAGGTTCATCACCAATTATAGAAACTACTGAGTTGTTATGACTCACGCATGTGCGTTGTCATTTTGTGTGCGTCGTGTTGCCAAACTCAGCGAAAAATACGAACAAAATGCTTTATATATGATGCAACATTTGAAGGATCATCTTAAAAGAACATGAGCCCGATAAAAGTAACATCAAGTCCGTTGGCGAAGCAAGTTTAATCGAGATACTTCACGATAAGATTGCTAAGCTTTTGGCAGCCTATCATACCTAGGTAGGCTTTATACGCCGTGATTGACCAGCGAGCACTCCAAAATAACACTTCGATGACTTCCCAAGACTCGCATATAATGAAGAGTAGGCAGGCTCTTCAGTCTCCACGGACACATGAGAATAAATGTATTCCATTAGTTACCAGGCCTAGCAGTACTCTGAACCAAGCCTTGATTGATTACGTATCAGTATGTGTACCTTTGAAGAACTAGAAGAGCGATCCTGATAAAGAGTTTGCCCATGTAGGGGACTCATAGTCTACATCATCGCCATGCTCCGACCAATACTTTTGGTGTGCAATAGCTTTCACCAAGTTATTACCGCTCAAAACTGCACCTGCTGCGCCAGTGAGGACAAGGCCTATGGGCTCTAGGCCTTTAGTAATACAATTGTAAGTGCTACCAATCGCCCACCCATCCTCCACAAATCTTTGAATAATTTCAAGGATGGAATCTGTCTCTTCTCCTGTCGATTCGATGACCAAAATGTATCCGTAAACTGAGAGCTCTGTTATGGCTATCAAAGCAGCTTGTGGAGGTTTCAAATGCTCCGGCAGGGCCAGCTTGGTGAAGTTCGCATACGATACGAAACCCCAGAGCAGCCACCGGTAAGTTACTCCAGCGGCATTGCGCTTCAAGTTTGTCTTGTTGAGAGGCATGGTACTCAAGGTGGACATTGTCCAAGCCGCAAATGAGATGATCGGCTTGATACGCATCCAGAGAGATCCTGCAAGACTTGTTGGTAATTCGGTCGGGGTAAGTGCCTTCGGCCAGCATATCATTGTGTAGGCGCAATCAAATGGAGTCCACCCTACCATGCCCCAAGCCACTATCATCATGCCTTTCCGGTAAAGCTTGACGAACTTCCCGTAAGACGTATTGCCATTGATCTTCCTTCTGATTGTCACGGCCGGATGCTCCTTTTCTTCTTTGGAAGGAGAATTCACTCCTTTTTCCTTCAATAAGACCTTTGTGGTATTCATTATGGGATGCTTGGTCGAACTCCTCATAGAAAAAGTGGTTTCGCTCATCGCCACCATAGATGGCTCTGTGGATATCGAAGAAAACGAATTCGTTGCTGGAGACTTGGATGACTTGAGTTCCGCGAGTAGGCCTGAAAATATAGGCACCTCTCGTGGTTTCTTTCCCATGAATGTTTTGACCAGCCACGAGCCTGGAATAGCAAAGACCAGCGTTGCTAAATCTAAAATGGTAAGATCCTTACCACCGCTCACCTTCTTATACACCTTGGACAGTACCCAAATTTCAATTTTCTCGTTCAGCACGGATCTGATCCATTTGATGACTTCGACGATGACTTCGATTATGCCAGTGATACCTTTGCGTATTGATCGGATGATACCGACTAGTAAATTGGCTCCAATATTCTTGAAGATGTCGCTCGGAGACGCGGATGAGTTCTTGTCGAATAATTGCTTGATGTCTGCCCAAATGTGCTTCAGGGTTTCCTTGAAGGTCTCCCACAATGGCTTCAACACCTTTTCCCAAAAAATGCTGAACACGTCCCCAAGCGTAGTCTTCTGCTCGCCCTTGACTTCATTGCCTCCCATGGACTTTTGAACTTGCTTATCTTGTAGCTTTGACTCGGACCATTTGCACAGCGGGTTATTCATAGCCTTTGCCTTGTCTTTGTCTTTGTCCTTGTCTGTCTGGAGCTTAGCTTTGGCCACCGAGTCTGGTAATTGCGGAGGGGTACGCCATTCCAGAACTGTTTCTTCCGCAGCCAGAAGCCATTCATCGACTGTGTTCCTGCCCGCATTCAAAAGATCTTCCGCACAATCTAGTCCAGTGAGGACGAGTTCATTGAAGAACAGCTGAACATCCAGAATGCTCTCCCAGTCAAGTTGCTCAGCCAGCCAAGCTACAGCTTGCTCTATCTTGGCACCAATCCATTCAAGGACACCAGAGATGGCCTTTAAGGCTTGTTCGGCGGTTTCGACGACAAACTGCCAGACCCTCTTGGCAGTGCGGACGATGACCATACCGGCTTCGTACGCGACGCCTAGGAACTTTTCAATGCCTGCGGTCAAGCCATGCCAGAAGGACCAATCATTCTGGACAGCTGCAGTATGCAGACCATGTACGCTAGACATGGTTAACCCAATAGACCCGCTTATAGATTTCTTCTGCTGGACTTTGTAAACTTCGTGAAGCTTGCCGATGGTGTCTACCGCTGTTTGATCAACATTAGGGAACACTGCTTTGCCATCTTTGCCTCGAGCGTCCCGCATCGAACCGTTCTTCGCGCTGGCAATGAGCTTTTCAACAGCCTTTTCAGCGGGATGTACCGATCTTTCAGGCAGGTCTTTGCCTCGTATCCTCACGGTTGGTGCTGTTAGGTCTTTTGCTGGCAAGATGATGGTCAGATTGCCCCCGTCATCCGTCTGCACAACCTTGTAAATCTGTGATAGGTACACAATATCGCCATTTACAGCACTTCGGATTTCGCTTGAGGTCGATATTTCGACATCACAGTTTGACATTGGTACGTCATCCTTGTCTATACACTGGACGCGGCAGGTATAGGTGTTGACGTCTTCAATATCATCAGGATTTGGAATCTTCATAGCTGCGCTAGTCCAAAGCTTCGAGTCTCCTGGTTGGTCCATAATGATCACGGAGCCGCTTGTCTTGAGAGCGTATAATTGCTGGCTCTTGGTCACAGGGTCCAGGATAGCGTCAAAGTGGCGGACAGCATCATGGGTAGGAAAAAGAGGCACGGGAAAACCTATGGGAATCAGGTCGTCAATCTCTTCATCGAACTCTCTTGGCTGAAGCTCAGAAGACTGTCCCACCACATGACCGCTACTATTGATGGCCCATACCGTTGCAAACTTTCCGCTTTGAGCCACGCGTAGTTCGTGAGCGCCCTGGAAAAGAGCGTCTCCAAATGTCGGTGGCTTCGTAGTACCAAGCGGAACCGACTCTACCCAGTCTTGCGCCGGTACGTGCAAGATGCCCCCATCACCCGCTATTAGCACATTACTGGCGCCATCGCGATCACTCAAAGTAGCAATGGATCTGGGATTCGAAAGTATGGGCAAGTTGAAGAATAGTGAAGTCTCGCCAGTGTCTCGCAAGTCTGTAAAAGTAACAGACGGTTTCTCCTGCGTCTTATCCAGAAACACGATTCCAGATCGGATCGGGCTCGACGCAACGCACAGATCGTCAAGCTTCGAGACGTCAAATGGCAGGTTCAGTTTGTTTTCTTCCCACCGCCATTGTGCATTGGCGGTATCAACTTTGATCTTTGATACGTTGTGTTTTGGAACCCCTGGTAGAGATCGTTCTGCTGCTAGGAAAGGATAAGTTGAGTCTTTGTCGAGGCGGCTAGCCTATCCCAAGTTAGAACAATCTACTTCGAAACACGCATGATATACTTACTAAAAGAAGTCTGTGGACTATAAAAGAGTTCTCGACCTGATTTAAGATCAGGGACGTCCAGTCCAAAATTTCCCACCACCGCCCTGCCCCAAGTTGAAAGGGCTTCAAGATATGTATATTACTTGGGGACTTATCATCTTTCTGAGTAGCAATGGCAAGGTATATTTTACTATTGTCCGTGAAATCTTGAGTAATGGCCAAGGCCTTTACTTTTTGGGAAAGGTGAAGGCGCTCTGAAAGATTGATGACCTGATTTTGGCCGAGCTCATCTGGTGCAATCATCCGCGCAGACTCATTCGCTGCAGTATACACAATGATTGGCCGTGATTGTGCATCCTGGAGCACATGAAAGTTTTCAGCGTCGGTGAGAGCTTTCTCTGGCAATGGTTGGCGCATGAGCTCGCAATTGAAGTCGACGTGCGCCATTGTAAATGTCGAGCTTTGTCAAACAAAGTCGATTTCGTAAGTGATATTTTGAGTAAGACTAGTTCATCTGGAAATGGGAAAATCTCACAACTGGCTTTTGACACAGGCGGAATTCTTGTTCATTTTGAAAATCAAAATTGTTACTTTCTCATGGCCAATCACACTACGTTGAATGGATCCAGACTAGAGCATGCACTAGTTAATGCGCCTCAGGATACTCAGCTGAACATGTAACTACACTGTGCAGCATGCATGGTCTAACTACCGACATCGATCTACCGCTTGGCCGTAGTTCTACGATACATGGCATGACTCTACAGCTGGCTTCGCCTCGGGCCAGCCCGCTCTAGAAGATGGTTCAAGGTCGTCGCCGCATACTATGTACGCCACCAGCAGAATACGGCTCCGAGGTGTCCATTCGCGACCTGGCATTGCGCATCCGTCATGACATGGACGGGATGAATGCGACCGATAAGGCAAATCACGCCACCTACAAGACCGACAGCTCGCTAAAGCTAGGTCAACCAAGAGTCGAGACTGCTGCTAGCTGATGAACCAGCTTACTGATTTCACAATCGCCCACGGTCTAGCTTATAGCAGTACACATAGCCGGCTCATTCACTTCGGAGGGCTGGCTCCGCCTCAGGCGTGAGGATCAGCTGTCTTAACGACGGGAGCTGGCAATGTTCGCTTTGAGTGTTTAACACTAGCTCTTAAAAGCACCAGAAAAGAATCACTATCTCGCATACCTCCAACTTTTCAAACTCTTATCCCATACGCGGGGAGATATATTTGAGGAACCTGTTCCAATCGCACTTCACATACTTTCTTAGAAATGTCGCAAACAGCAGATATCAATTCGTCGTTTGACGAGAGCACAGGCAAAATCGTCTATGATGAAGCGGCCAAGCGAATCTACGACGAAGAGGCTAAACAGGCATTTTCGAAGCGGGTTACCTCTAACAATATCCAAGGATATGATGAGATCGTTGCCATATCAGAGGAGAGTCTCAATACTACTCTCAGACTTCGCTTCAGCAACATGTTGAAGAAGAACAAAGATAAGCGCTTGCGACAATTCAATCACTCGCTTCCCCAGTTTGGAGAAATCAACGCTGAAATGGCTGCCCCGTATCTCAGATTAGCAGTCACAGATGCACCCGAATCTGTAAGGTTTTTCATCAACTTCTCCAAGGGCTCATTCCAGTATTGGGTGGGTAACGGCCCCTTCGCACAAAAGAGGAGTCAAAAAGTTGATGGCTGGTGTGTGGCATTGACTGTGGATTTCAGTCAAAAACGGCTTGCGACTGTCCCTAAAGCTATTCAAAACAAAATTTCACTGCTCAAACACGGTACCTACTCCGTATCCCAAATATTGTTAGGGTTAAGTGCCGCTGGCCTGGCGTCTCTTGATCAGGGTGCCAGCGATTTCCCCGGAATCAGCAATGACAAGGATCTCAGGATCGTTGTGATTACTGCATTCAAGCAGTACTTTGAGCCATATCTCGAATGGCTCAAGACCGGGCCTTTCTCGGTCCTGGGTTACTCCATCAAAGTGGACAAAGATGCGAGTCAAGACAGTCTGATGCCGCCCTCATTCCCTCCAACTGCAGTACGTGTTCGTACACATGCCTATAACCCATGCACCCAAGAATTTAAAGAGAAATTCCCTACGAGTCCTGTCGCAAAACATCCAACAAGAGGAGGTTTGGATGCAATCATCTTTACTGAAATGACTGAAGGAAATCCCTGGCCAAAGGATAATTACGACGAAGCCAAGGCAGGCAATTGGATCACTGGAAATACGGACTGTAGCCTTATCCTGTCGAAGAACGTATTCTGGGACCGTTATTTAATGCCAAAGTTCTCCGAGCTTAATATGCAGCTACTAAACGTAGCCAACAATATCTACCACTGGGGAAAACGGTCCGAGAAGAAGGCGGAAAATCCTTGGGAAATCAGTTCAGGGAAACCAGTAGAAGCCAAGTGGATTTCTACGGCGTCGGGTGCAAAGTACAGTTGGGTTGGCGAGCGCAAAGAGGGCTCTAGTGGAGCTTACGACAACAATACAACGACTATCGAAAACACAATGAACTGGGTGTCGGGAACAGACACTGTGACTGTCACGTGCAGTGTACTTTCCAAGCGAGAATATAATAACCCGGGTGGCATGGGAGGGCGCACATTCGATCACACCATTAACTTGGAGTGGGTATTGACACTTCGTCTCAATACCATCAAAGCTGGTGAATTAGAAGCAGTCATCTCGTATGATGTTCCCAAAATCACTTCCAAGCGAAGCGACTCTCAAGCCATCTGGTGGAACAAGGACCTCGCGAAGTGGTACGAAGATCGATCCATCAAGGACATTACGGAAAATCTCAAGACTGATTCTGTCCAAAAAGAACTCACAGCTGTGCTAAATGGCAAGGGCAAGTTTGTATTCCCTGGCGCTGGAGACTTTGCTATGCGCAACCCCACCTTCGGCACCAACGGCAATCTGTTCGTTACACTACAGCTCGAAGGCAAGAGCATTGAAGTCGACGATGATTTCGAACTGCAGGTCGCGGCGCCCGGGCAGGCCATCGATGGAAAGTGGGTCAAAGTCGCAAAGGATGGAGACGAGGCAGATCTAGTCCTCGTAGATGACGTGGAACAAGCTACGAAATTCCAAATAAGTAATGGTAACTTGACTGTTGATGTCAAGGGTATTCCAGCCGGTCAGCGCTCTAGCACCCGCATGCCACCTCAGAAACCGGATGATCAAGATTACATGCTCCAAGATATTTTCCTGGATACACCAGATACAGCTAAGAACCGGCCAGGCGAAAAGCTGGAATTTTCAACGTCGGGAAGTGGGTTTTTCTACTCAACCGATAAGGGCGGGTATTGGTGGTCTCGATTCGTCATGGAGGGAGAGAAGCTGAGATTATTCATTGGCGTACCTCCGGAGGAGGGTGTCGTACTTGCTGTGAAACCTTTCTTGCTAAACGCTATATACTGAAAGCGGTTAATGGGCCCGATAGACTATGCGTTTGTTGTACAAAATGAATGTTAAACTTCTCAGCTCGGTATTATTCGAAAGTGGTCAAATAGGCACATGGATTAATACAAGCCGATTTACTTTAATTTTAGGAGAGTCATCGTCTCCGAGCATTGGGATTGAGCTCGGAATGACTGCAATGGCTATAGAGTCTGTTATCCCATCTTTATATCAGCACTATAATCTGGCATGTGGTTCTGATTTCTTCTCTCAAAATTACCAATGTACGTCCTCCGAGCCAGTGAGTATTTTGTGGCTTCTCTTCGAACTTGAGCATTATTGGTTAGGTACCAGTGAACCGAATTCCTCTTGGCTGCAGATGTGGTCGTACAGATGAATCCACCTGCTGACGTGGCGGTAACACTTTGTTCTACGTCGCCTAATGGCCAACTGATGCCTTCCAGTGAAGGACAGACTCAAAAAGGCCCTTCAAGCCACATCTTCCCCGTCAAACTTGGTTACAAGAAATGATATTCAATACAGCAATGAAAAACGAGAATCAAGGTGACTTCAAGTAGTCCTGGACCTGTCGCCCCAAACAACCTAGAACCATCGTCATATATGGCTCTGAACCAAATTGAAGCGAAAAGGATTAACGCGAAGAAAATTTACAAGCCTTTAGATCACTCACGAAAAGAAACAAGACCCCTTGAGATTACGGAAAAAGTCCCTGCCATCCGCTGTAGACTCAGCACCGTCTCCCTAAATGATTCTCCCGAATTCTGCGCCCTGCCCTACGTCTGAGGCAGCGAAATAAACTTTCGTCACAAAAAGTCTTGCAGATGCGCTTGGCAGCATCCAAATGCACTGGGAAAAGTCGTTCCCAGACCGCCAATTGACGGATATGCGTCGGTGGGCAGATGAAATTTGTATCAACCAATCCGAAAATGAAAAGAAGAACCATAAAGTTCCCTTTATCAAGGATATATATTCTTCCTCTGCAATGACATTCTACGCCTTGGACTCGAAATCCCCCAGATCAAAACTCCCTGCCGCCATTGAAATCCTCCGTGCAATCGCATCGCACTTGGAAATGAGAGGGCTGGGATGATAGGCACGAAGATTATGATGCGAGCTTAGAGACACTCAAAGACATTCCTGTGCCCCGAGCAGATCCTGAAATCACTCAAGATCAATCAGCTGTTCCCGGCTGGGGCAAAGCTTTTCCACATCACGTCAAGCTTATCTTAAACCTCGGGTATTGGGAACGTGCTTGGATATTGCAAGAGCTGGTCCTTTCCAAAAAGTTGGCTTTCTTCTATGACGTCCATTCGTTAGAATTTTGCAAGCTCAGGATTGTCCACCAATGGGCTAGTTAACGACATTACCCAGAAACCCAAACCAAGTAACTTTCCTGAGAGCTCCTGGTATGCAATCGTAAGTTTATCCAAAAGCCCAAGTCTGAGAGTGGTGAGAATGGCTCGTCGGCTTATGCGCAGATTCCAAAAATTACCAATCACTTGCGCTAAAAACTGTGTATACATGGCAACTCACCCGAAGGATTATGTGTCGCAGTGGAGAGCTCGTGTGAGTTGCGATCAGTGCGCTTGTGCGAGGTTTCCTGAGCTCAGCCCTCGCTTGTGACCTCAGCCCTCGCTTGTGTGAAAGTTACCTGAGCTCAGCCCTCGCATGGCTGTAGTCAGGTGGCTAGGAGAGAGCATGTACCTTGCCTGGTGCTTGTCTATATAGAGTTGAGCAGATAGACTAGCAATTCAGTGATCAATCCAACTCACTCCAGAGCACACTTTCTTACAATATTATGTTTATGCTTTTCTAGAGATGTTGGCTCTAAAGATGGTTCCTAGCTATGAAGATAGCATATCTGTTGTATCTGTCTATATCGAGTATTTATGTCGAATATACCTATCAGAGTTGCACGGGAAACAAATTCGGAAATGTTGGATTTCCTCTTTGTCGGCGGCCTTGTCAATGGAAGCTCCCATCATGGGTGCCCAATTTCCCAGCCGTTGCAGGGCAGGAACATTACTCTATCCCAACCCTACACAGTGTGGGCCTAGAGAGATACTGGATATCAAGAGATTAGTGTGCCAAGGGCGTCTCGATTCGCGATCGTAACCTGGTCGCTACTGCTCTCTTCATCGCATCGGTCGAGGACATTAGCGATATAGGCTGTTTCTCTGATACAGTAGAATTAGCAGCGGCCTTTGTAAAGTCAGTCTTGGATATGTTGATGCGTTTGTTTCATGATACCGAACAACCATATGCCAAAGATTGCCACCCGTTCTTGAAACTCGCAAATCTCTTCTATAATATCAGCAATGAAGAGGTCACTTGGGAGTCCCCAGAAGTGCTCCGCGTTGCACGATTGTTTCAATTTGTGCTTTCAGCAACCTTTGGGATATTGCAATACGATATCCGGAACAGACTTTATAGATACTATATGCAGTGGTGGCGGGTCTATCACTGAGGTACTTTTCAAATACAACTCGGATGCCAAAACTGATCACAGATGTGATGTGTTTGAAGCGCCGCAACTTCTGTGTGGTAAGGATTCCTGGCCTTGAGTTAGCTTTAACGCCCCCTATTGTACAATCAGGGGACTAAATAGTTCTTCTTACTGATTGTAGAGACCTTTATTTGATTCGCAAGATTGAGGATCAATGCGTTTACATTGGTCCAGCGAGATGCCGAAACAATGTAGTCGAGCAAAAGCTGCACTAGCTCAAGATAAGCTTGTGCCCATAGAAATTCGATGATCTGACGTCTCAAATCTGCAAATACGACACATTTTATCCACCTCGGTTCTCAGGATACATGTTATCCATCAAAAGTCGAATTCACACTACCTTTACTAAGAAATATATGTCTAAGACTTTACTTCAACTTGTATACGAATATAACATTACAGCTACGCGGACGCCGTAATATTATAAATTTGTAAACAAATAAGCCTCCTTTATCTAAAAAGACTATAAACAAATACTGTGCTGTTGAGTGGAGTAGCGCCTAATTCAGCGCCTAATAAGTAAGGAACATGGCGTAGTGGAGTACTAACATAACTAAGAAACGACCACTATGAATTGACTATTAACCAAAAGCTGCCCGGCTAACTACTTCCTTCCAAAAAACCCATCAAGTTATAGTCCCTCGCTAGCTATTAAAGCTAGTGATATCTTACCCCCAAGTCTCCGTGGATGTTAGACCAACTATAAGCTACCATATTCCCCCTCACTTTTCCTACCCTTTCCTACTACTATTACCTCTTGGAAGAATAATACCTACATCAAAACCCTTGCTCCGAAACCAAAGTAGCCACGCTTGCGAAATAACGTAGACTGCACCCGACACACCTAATTAAAGATTCTTTTACTTGATTTTGTTTGTACAAACTTGTTTTTTTTTTTAAAAAAAAAGGACTAGGAATACGCGTAGAAACAGGATTAAGAATGTAAGGATGATGGATTTAAAGCGCTTTCTTATTAGAGGTGACTACTAGGTACTCTATTACTTTACCCTTCAACCCCTTAAAACGCCCCCCTACCCTCTTTCCCCCTTTCCTTACCAAAAGGATGCCAATTAATTCCTACTCACTCACAAATAACATCACTGTGAAAAAAAAAAAGAACAACAATCTTAAAAAGAGAAGAGAAGTTCATTGCCGTGATATTTTGTTACATCTACGTGAGAAGAAGAAAAAAAAGTCATTGATCCCGTTTTTTTCTTTCATTCCTGCCCCACCCACCCCCATCGTCATTGCCGTTTGCCATTTGCCATAGTCATCCTAGACCAAACCGCCCCCCTCCCTCCCAGTCTATATCGCAGAGAGCATGGAATAGAGAGAAGAAGATGCTAGTAGTACTACAAGTATGTTGTGCGACTAATGGCCGGACTCCGAAAAAAAAAAACAGACTGTAAAAACAAACTTGCAAGCAATGATGATGCAAAAGAACCTTGAATGTGAATAAAACGTGGGGAGAATACAAAAGAGGCGAAGAAGAAGAGTATGCCGAAAAGCTGGGTTGGAAGTGGCACTGGGAGAGAATAGCGCGAAATCGAAAATCTTGCAGAATGATATTGCTGGTATCCGGGGATTACGATTTTTGCGTACGCTGCTTGGGGTTGGCTTGGGTCCTCTTCTTCGTGGGTGTCTTTTGCGAATCGCCCTCAATGTACTTGAGCAGATCCTCAATCTTGCGCTGATCAACGCGGCTCGAAGTGCCTCGCTGGCCACCCGCTGCCGCTGCGGCATCACTGGCAGATGGTGTTGGGGCTGCAGGCCGAAGAGGATTCCTTCCAGTGAGTTGAATGCGTCGTATCCTGCCCTTGGCCAGGTCGTTCAACTGCTTGGCTTGGGACACAGCACTCTGAGTAAGTTGCTCAAGCCAGCTTTCCGCCTCCTTGGTGTTGCGATCCTCCGGGCCAAGGACATCCTTGAAAATATTGTATGATTCACGCATACGATTTACTGCGCCACGCATGTCCTTGTCCAAAGCGAGGGCTTGGGCAGTCTGGAAAAGAAGGGTAGCGGTATTGATCGAGTTCTTTCCAGACACTTCCTCGCAGATTGCAAGTGACGCCTCGAACCAGATGCGAGACTCGTGGTACTGCTTCATGGCTTGGAGCATGACAGCAGCATTGTTGAGAGTGGTAATTGAGTCTGGGTGATCTGCGCCATAGATGATCTTCCATAGCTCAAGCGCATGACGAACATAGACGAGCGCAGCCTTGGTGTTACCCGAAGCGTGCTCGAAAAGGCCCAGGTTCAAGTATGCAAGAACAGTGTCAGCATGATCGACACCGAGCGTGCGTTCAGAAACAATAACAGCCTTGTGGGCAAGTTCAAGGCCAGAGGCTTTGTCGTCCAGGTTGAACAAAAGGTTGGACAGAGTGTGGTAGGCACGAGCGACCTCGGGATGAAGCACGCCATAGATCTGCTCATGCAGCTGGAGTGACTCGAGGAGCAGCTCTTGGCCAAGCTCCTTCTGGTCCTGCGCAACGGACATGCGGCCAGCCTCAAGGGCTTCCTCGGCCAGCAGGCTCTTTGGCGAAGCTTCCTTGATAATAGGGACAATGTTCAAGACATCGTCAGCATGGAATGTCTGCGGAGGCAGCGCGACAGCAGGGCTGTCAGCACGTGGAGGCGAAGGGTTCTTGTTCTTCTTCTTCTTGCTGGAAGAAGTCGAGTGGCCATTGGTCTGTGGCGCAGCTATGGTCTGAGCAGGGGAAGCATTTGCAAGTTGCTCCCTTGTAAATGCATACTGTCTGCTCTGCAGTTGCAAGCCCAGCTTGAGCGACACCTCACGCAGAAGCTGTAAATGTTTGCCAGACTCGATCCAAGAATCACCAAGGTCATAGCGGTAACGCAATGCAATCTGTGCCACGACTTCTTTCTTCAAGCTCTCCGGAGTGAGCTTCTCGAAGCTAAAGTCCCCTTGAATTGTCAAGTACATCTGTTTGACCTCCTCGTCGCTTTCAGCAACAGGCTTGGCGTTTACATCAGTGCCAAGAAGGCAGTTGAGGAGATGTGCAACGCAGGCTGCTGCGAATGGAGCCGAGACATTGCGCAACTTTGAGTTTGCAAAATGCTTGAACCCACGAGCAATCATCTCTTGCACAACGAGGCGTTTCAGAGCCTGCAGGCGAGGATCGGGCTTGTCAGCCAGCTCAGCAACTTTGCCCAAATAACGGATATTGACACCACGTTTGTGCAGGAGCGCACTCAAGGACTGGCCGTCCATTGGGAAGCCAACTTCGCCGTCCTTGAGCTCTGTGATCAATCGTGGAATAACTTCTGATTGGAGATGTTCGCAGGCAGCGCGGACCTCAGCCTCATCCTTTGCCCATTCTGCCTTATCCTCGTCTGATTGAGGGGTTTGGCCGGAGAAGACATCGGGATTCAGAGCAAACGAGAAGCCAGAAATGTCGGCTCGGTCTTGCTCCGCTTCTCCTTCCTTTTTCTCAGCCTTGTCAACCTCCTTGGCCTCCTTGGCCTTGAGCTTCTTCTGCTTCTGCTTCTCCTTCTTCTCCTTCTTCTTTTTCTTCTCCTTTTCGTTTTCAGAATCGGAGGCAGAATCTGACTTATCAGAACCTTCTTCCGATGATTCGTCAGAGTCCTCTTCAGACGAGCTGGCTTTGTCAGCATCCTCTTCTTTCTTCTTGGCTGCTGCCTCTGTTGTCTTCGCCGTCTTGTCGAGTTCGTTCTTTACATACTCACGGAGCTTGAGCCTGCCGTACGACTCAACCAGCTCAGGACGCAGAGTGGCCATGCGGTGAGGGTAGTCCTTGTCCTTGGGCTTGGACTCGCCCTCCTTGCTTGGTTCACTCCAATGCGCCTCAATCCAAGCAACGTCCAAAGGTGTTAGTCGGTAGAGATCAAGTGCATATCGCCTGCCATCTGTGCCGATAAGACCCTTGGTCTCCACACTACCTTCGAGCTCGTGGCGAACATTGTCCTTGTCCCATACAGGATGCTTCTTGACTCGCAATGCTTTGGACAACTGTTCGAAGAGAGGAACAAACGACTTGTCGTCAGCAACAATCTCCTTGCCTTCAACCGCACCGTAATCAATCTGGTGCTCACCAGGGTCGCGCTGCTTGAAGATGCCGGGCACAATACTTTGTCCAACAATGCGCTTTCCTAGGTAATCCACAACCACAGTTCCAGAGGTGAAGAGATTGGAAATGTCAAGGTTGTTGACGGCACGAACACCGAAAACGTCCTTGCCCACAGCTACGCGAGCAGCCTCGTCACCACCTTCAGTGCCGAATGTACCAACACCGTCGGCACCAAACGAGTAGAAGATGTTGTTGTAGACAAAAATCTGAGCGTCCTTTGCTTCGGTAGGATTCAATGGCGCAATCTCACCACGGGCGACCAACATGGCCCCGCGGGCGGCCGCATCGTTGTAATCAGCGAACAACTTGGATGTGAGGCGCTCGCGGAAGACACGGTCATGAACTGCCTCCTTTGGCATCTCTCGCGTAGATTGGAACTCTTCGTTCCAGTCGCGGAGGGTGTCAGTGTTCTCAACGCCAGAAATCAAGTAGCTCTCCTGTGTCCGGGCCAGGTCAGGCTGGTGTGTAGACAACGAGGATGTTGGCGGTGGTACCAGCCAAGGGTTAGAAGGGATGGCATTGGATAGCTGGAAGATGGTGAGCAGTTCCTTCTTGGCATTGTGCTCTAGCAATTGCTGGAAGGACGATGCAAAGGATGGGGAGAGTTGCTCAAACAGGCCAAGGAGGGAATGGGCATGGTGAGCCTTTGATCCCTGACGTGGCGCCGGGTCAAAGCTGGCATTTGACGACTTGTTGACATAGAAGCCCGTGACATGGCTGGTGATGTGGTGCTGCTCGTTCTCGTTGGTGGTTGCAACCAGGTAGAGAAGGTGGCCCTTTGTGCGAAGATGGTATGGCGGCGGGTTCCAGGCAGACAGGGCGATGGACCTGATGCACTTGGGGGCAGCATCCTGTGGTGGAGGGAGGAGGGTCTGGATGGCTCCCGGAGACTTGAAGTCGTAGTCGGCCAAAGGGGACTGCTCTGGTCCATCTTCCTTGGGCGTGGCAGCAAGGTCCAGGCCAATGGTATCGTGCAGTGACAGGCCAGCCTGAATGCCATGCAGTGCGTCGGTGCGGTTGCCAGCAGCGCCAATGAGCTCACGCACGCGAATGACGTGTAGCCTCGCCTCCTTCTCATTATATGGATCCTCTTTCAACTCGAGCGTCGAATCTGGACCCAGGCCAGACACCTCGGACAGGTCGACAAAGTCGTTGATGCGCTGGCCCCTGTGCTCAAGATGGAAGCAAGAGTACTGGGAGGTGTGTGGCATCTCAATGATGGATTGGCGGAGGTCTTGGACCTGTTCGGCAGTCGAGATCTACGGGGTAATCAGCCTGGGATACTACCAAATTGCTGGAGACAAGGTGCGCGGACCGTCATGGGCATTTCAAACGGCTCGTGAGGGAGCTTGATTTTGATGTGGAAAATGTCTGTTTCACCGGCTCCATCAGCTCCTTCCACTTTGCAGTCCGAGGCGGGTTGTGACTGCCAATTGCACACTTACTGTCTGGCAGTTGGCCATTCGCACCTTCCACTTGCTGGGCCTGTCCATTCTCCGTGTGCTCATTGCTGGGCGTCGTAGCCACGTCTGCAGAGCCATTGTGGTCAGCCATCAGCCATGAGCCATATCATCAACCGCCAGAGCCGCCCAAAGTGCAGTGTCTTCTCGAGTCGCGTGCGTCGAGGGGTGCAGCTTACCAGACTTTGTAGCGTCATTATTGCTGGCGGCGGCGGCGGCGGCGGCGGCCATGGTTGCAGGGACTCGGTCGACGACTACAGCTCCAAGAGGCAATGGCTGCAGGAAAGGGATCCGGTTCGAATGGCAAAGGGAAGAATACTACCGAAAACGCATTAATGGATAATTGGGCATGCGTTGGAGGTGCGTGGTTTGGGGCAGGTAGGTCGAGATGCACAAGTTATTACAAGCCGTCATGTCTCCAAACCTTTTTTTTTTTTTTTTTTTTTTTTTTTTTTTTTTTTTTTTTTTTTTTTTTTTTTTTTTTTTTTTTTTTTTTTTTTTTTTTTTTTTTTTTTTTTTTTTTTTTTTTTTTTTTTTTTTTTTTTTTTTTTTTTTTTTTTTTTTTTTTTTTTTTTTTTTTTTTTTTTTTTTTTTTTTTTTTTTTTTTTTTTTTTTTTTTTTTTTTTTTTTTTTTTTTTTTTTTTTTTTTTTTTTTTTTTTTTTTTTTTTTTTTTTTTTTTTTTTTTTTTTTTTTTTTTTTTTTTTTTTTTCCTCTCCAAACCAAAAATGTCCGGTTGGAGCCGCTAGTCCGCACTGCCATCCGAGGACCGACCCCAACCCAGACTGCAGGCTGACTGCATTTCTTTCTTCTTCTTCTTTTTCCCTCTCTTCTTCTTCTTTTTCCCTTTCTTCTTCTGCTTCTTCTTCTTCTCCTCCAAACTATCATGGCTCCAAGCTTGCAGCCGTGTCTGTCACAGTCTTGGCCGTAGTCTCTCCAGCTACTAACTAACCCACAACTAATAACTGCCCACCTATTACCCAAACTGCGCACTGGCCAACTTCTGGGCGGCGGAACCAGCTAATTGCCTAGTTAGTTATTCTTGATTTTGGAGTCTCGAGTTCTTGACAGCTCGCAATCGCTGCTCCTACTATTACAGTCTACAATACCTACCCTATTCCTCATCACGGTGCATCTCTTCTTTACTTGGTCTTCACTAACTAGTCTCTCTTTCTGCTTTTTTTCCTTTGTTTCTTCCCTTCTCTTTTCCGTTGCGCCTGAACCTCGCCTTGCCCCTTGACACGTGTGCCCTTGCGCGATACACTCCATCTATCCTGGCAGATAGTTACGGGGTACCTGTGAATAATGTTATTAATGCTACGACCCATCTGGACATGCCCGGTTGCGCGGGCCCATTTCGCATTTCGACACCGCCAACCACATTCATACTTGGCGAGGATACAGTGGGCTGGTCCTGCTGCCAACATCACCAAGTCTTCCTTTGTGCGCTCTCTAACTGGGCAAACTGGCCCGCCAACTCCTGGAAATGACGCCCCAAATCCAGTGGATGATGCAACAGAGCATGCACAGCAAGAGCAGGGGAATCAGTCTGGCGCAAAGAATACCCAGTGGAGAAGCACTGGGTGGAAAATGTTTGAGGCTGCAGCAACCACAGGCGCCAGCATTTTCATTCTCGGCTGTGTAGGCATTGGCTACACCAAGTACTACAAGTGGCACGTTATTGAAAAAATGGAAAATGCCTTTAGTGAAGGCGACCCTGTCCTGGAGCTTGCTGCGAGTGGAAAAGAAGTTCCAAGAGAGCCCACCCGCTCCGAACTAATGCGCAGTGATGACGGTGACAGCCATCGATGGATACCACGTGATGAGCAAGAGAGGATTGATAAGATTGTCTGGGGTGAAACAAAAGGCCGCTACCATCTTCTGCTGGGCGAAAAGGGCACTGGAAAGAGCTCGATGCTCATTGATGCCATGTCCAAGATCAATGGCGAGGGTTGCTCTATGATGGAAGCTCACGGCGATCCTGAAGTTTTCCGCGTTCGCCTTGGTCGCTGTCTGGACTTTGAATATCATGAAGACAATATTGGCTCTCTGTTTTCCATTCGAGGGCCACGAGATGCTGGAGCTATCTTGGACATTGAGCGCGCTTTTAACAAACTAGAAAAAGTAGCACTGAGACGACGAGCAAGAGTGGGCAAGCCATTGATCCTCATCATCAACCAAGCACACCTAATACGAGACGATGAGAATGGCCAGGACTTGCTCGAGCTCATCCAACAACGTGCCGAACAGTGGGCAGCATCCAACTTGGCAACCATCATCATCAATTCAGACAAATACTGGGTATACGAACGCCTAAAGCTCCACGCAACCCGAATGGAAGTCCATCAGATCAAAGACCTGTGCAAAGACCGCGCAATGCAAGCCCTCCGAAACTACCGCATGAAATACTGGGGCGAAAAGCCCGCAGAATCCATTCTCCAAGAAGTATACGACAAGATAGGAGGCCGCCTAACATTTCTGAACCGCGTCGCCAAATCACACAACATGATTGCCATGTGCGACCACATTTGCGAAATGGAAAAGATATGGTTTCTCAACAACTGCGCCATTCTCGGCGAAGAAATGGACGACGACGTAATGGACCAGCAAAAATACGCCGTAAGCTTTTTTTTTTTTTTTTTTTTTTTTTCTCTGTTCTATGTACAAACCAACAATTCCATCTCCTCACAAAGCCACAACGACCACGAAGAAAAAAAAAAAAGAGCTAACCCACACCACAAAAGTCCACAGCAATGCTCCTAGCCCAAGCCCTCCACAAAGCCTCGCAAACCATGACGGCAACCTACGACACCAAAATCGGCCACATATTACCTGAAATCCCCCTCCATCGCGCCCGCTACATCATGACGCGCTCAGACTTTATCCGCGCCCACCACAACACGTCCATCTTCTCCATTGACGCCCACGCCATGGTCCGCGCCGACTCGGTCCCCATGCAGCGCGCCTTTGCCCAAATCTGCTCCGAAGACGGCTTCGAGGCGTTTCTGGAAGCGACGCTTGATCGCATTGGCGCGATTGAGAGCTTGGGGAGGACCAAGGAGGTTACGTTTAAGGATCTTTGGGAGGGGGGAAGGTATAGGATTACGGAGAGGGGGAGGGGGGTGCTGGATGTGGAGAGTGTGGGGGGTGGGGAGGGTGGTGGGAATGAAGATGGGGATGACTAAGTTCTTTCCAGTACAAAAAAAAAGACTTTCCTCCTGCTCCAGCGTTATGAGAAAAAGAGCGTGTAACTATATATATATATATGTGCCTGTATGTAAATATCATGAAATTACCAGTAACTACGACAAAAAGAAAGAAAAAAAAGTTTCCAAATATTCACTTGGTAGTTATCAACTAACTACCATCCATCTATGAATATCCCTTGGCAATATCTCAATCCCAATACACCAATCCTCGCCGCCAAGTCTCCTTTCCTTCCAGACATTAACATTCACACACACACACACACACAAAAGAAGAAGAAAACATTATTTAAAAAAAAATCATTTTCTTCATACAACCATCACCTCCCACAACATAGTCATGCCAAAAGGACCTACACACGCATCCGTCCCCCATTCATTATCCCCCAGCATAGACACAAACACATCCATCACGCATTTCCCTTTTTTTCGCGGAAAAAAAAAAGGAAAAAAAAACAAAAGAAAAGGGTAGGAAATAACAAAGACTCTACACTGCAGCATAACGCCTCTGATGCGCATCCACTCCGTCAACGACCCGAGGACCAACATGAGTATTCTCAGGCTTAGGCAAGCCAAACGCATCGACACCGCCCGCCTGCGACGTATTGGCAGCCGGGCTTTCAAAGATTGATTTCTGCGGGCCATCGCGGAGACGCGCATGAGTGGATTTGGGGCCGTAAATGTCAATGTGGTCGATTGAGGTCCAGAGAAGGTAAGTGCTGGGAAGATTTGGTGAGTTTTGGTCATGGGTGTGTTTTAAGAAAAAAAAGAAAAAAAAAGAAAAGGGAGGAGGGGTTACCTTGCAAATGTAAAGATTGTGCCTGGCCATAGGAAGACTACGCTGGCAATTGCTCTCCCGTTGTCCGAGTACTTGAGGGGGCTGCCTCCGTATTCTGCGAGGAGGCGCTGGGCCTCTGCTGCGTCTGTACCAGTCACGTATGCGCTTCTTCTCGCTACGATTTCAGTGTATGCAAGTGCACAGGCTAGAGTGAGCATGCATGCAAAGGCAGAGCATAGCTTCCAGGCAAGCTTGACGCCGTGGGATTCCCTGCGTTCAGGCCAAAAGAGGTCGAAGAAGAAGGCCGAGCCGAAGATGGTGGCAACATATACGCCGACGAAGATGTTATCTTTAAAGTTTTTTTTAAAAAAAAAAAAAAAAAAGTTAGCGTCGCGTGTATATAACTTTAAATTTTCTGCTGCTATAAGGAGATTAACGTCTATGGCGC
>SSBG01000021.1:85090-98828 GCA_028220655.1 Shiraia bambusicola | reverse complement strand
TGTTCCTCGTCTGGAATCCGTATTATTGTGGTTGTTCCTTTATGATTGGAAAATTCCTTGTTGGTTCTAATAAGGTTTGTTGAATCACGTCGTTAAAACGAGTATTGGTGTGACAGGATTGATTGATGGGATTCGATTCACACATTCCTTCTAATACTCCCCTGAAGAGACAGAACTTTGGCTTACTCGCCTCGATTCGTAGAGCTAGCAGACTCATTATTCTGATGCTTTAGTTGTGATGCCACATGCTGAGCCTCAGTCACCCTCGAGGAATCTTTCTCTCACATAATGAACATGAGCGTCAATATGTTCTGACTCGACATTGATGCAATGATCATGAATTAGCGAAATGGCTGGTCTTAATCCAATTTGAAGGAGAATGCTTTAGACGCCATAGTGAGTAGCAGCCAAGTATGCGCTAAAAGTCGATGCGGTAGAATAATTGATACAATTAGATCGCCATCCACTATATATACCCAATATGAGGCAGCGGGCCCCTCCCTAAGCCCATTAGCTGTTTCCATACGTGGTGAAGACAATGTGGTAGATATATTCAAGGGAAGATGTTGGTGGAGCTTCCCATGCAGCTGCGGCATATCGTCGATATTGCCGCTATCCATGGTCTTATTATATGGCAGTGGCTTGCGCTTCTTTGCCATCGGGGCCCTGTAGGTGGCCATCTTGCGTGGAGTCGCGGGCTGCTTGGCTGGCTCGGACGTTGTCATCTGTATTCTCGTTGGCAAACCTTGTACACTACTCATTCTGCTAGCCATACCCGTATGCTCCTCGTACATGAGAAGCTTCGCAAAATATTTCCTTTGACGCCAAACTGTTCATAAAACGGGTCATTTAACTGTGAGGCAGTTCAAGTACGCCGCTTCAATCATATTTTAGACGGGCAAGTTGGGTCTGCAGGCGACGGAAAAAGAAAATACTAAATCTCCTTCTCGTATTTCTATACGTAAGTCACATAATAAAGCGCGCCCAGGCGACTGGTTGTCTCAATCGAGTAATGTGAGTGAATAAGACCTTGACGCTCGCCACAGTCCAAGACTTTTTTCTTTTTCAATCTGCATCCCCAAACTTCCCTTCGGATGCGAAGTTTCCAAGCAATCTTTTATGATGTGAGTGAAAAAGTGTTGCGAGGAGGAGGAGAAACATGCAAACAAGTGCAGGTATTGTTTGGAGAGACTCGAACTTGGCCGCATTAGGAGTTGAGTCCACTGGCCTTCAGTCTCCATGGCTCTCTGGATGCCCATATTTGAAAACATGCATTCGTAATATCTTTTTTTTTTCTGGTCGCCTGCATTCCATCAAACCATTCCATAAACCAATACACTCTGTCTTTCTTGTGTCATGTGTTTAGAAAGCCAAGTTTCAACTCAACACATTTTAGCTTTCACAAGGATGTAACTAGCACCTAGACATCCTGCATATTTATCTTGAAATTTTTCCCTCTTCGTCCCCAAATCTTTCAATCCTTTCTAAAACAAGAACATATTTCTCTGCACCGGCTGACCTCTTGCACAACTGATCTTTGGAAACACACGAGAACGTTGCTAAAAGGATTCATGAATTCCAGAGCTCAGGCCTTCGCCACGTGTCATCCGCTGTTGAATCTTCACGGTTGAAAACAGCAAACATGACGTTGTGGTGTCTCTAAGACTTGTACGCTCTCTAGGTCGAGATGCGCGGCTTTTGTTCCTCGCCCAACTTCCAAACATATTGTAGACATGTGACCAGTCTTTTACTCGACATGAGATCGCTATGAGTCTGTAGTACCGTACTCAAACTTCACCACTTGATCAGTTGCCGATTGATTTTTATTATTTCCAGGATCAAGCTTCTCTTCGTAGTGCTTGGAGAGATGTGATGTCTTCGCCTGGTATGTAAGTCATATGAATCTCGGCCTCTACTTCTGTTGCGTATTTGCAGTGCAGAATGAGTTGGCATGTATCGCCAGTCTCATAGTTTTTACACTGTTAAGAAAAGGCATGTATGTATTAGCTCCTTGTTCTTCTCTCGTCGCCGAAATTCGTTCGATCTAATGTACCGATCTTTTTCACGCCCGAGATTCCTTTCTCCTTTAGGCCGGTGGTAAGCATGCTGTGTAAAAGCTTACGTGGAAGAGATAAGAGTACTGGTTATTGTATTTGTGGGTGCAAAAAGATTCGAAACATTGGGCTGAATCTTCGTAAGTTTAGTCGCTATCAGTGTACGGACCTCCTGGCTGGGGAAAAGGATATGATTCACTGTCTTGTCCGCTTGTGACTCATGCTCCGTTGTGCATACGATAGAAGAACGATTGCAGAGGGTGGCCAATGTCTGTTTCCGCAGGCGCCGCCAGCTCCTGCGGCCCCATCAGCATTGTGAGCATTCTTCTCGCGCGGTCAATTACCCCCTGAGTGGGTTCCAGGTCAAGGCTCGACTGGCGTCTCCCGCCGTCGGGGATTCAAACATAGAGAAGTCCTCAAACATAGAAAAGCCCTCAAACATAGAAAAGTCCTCAAACATAGAAAAGTCCTCAAACATAGAAAAGTCCTCAAACATAGAAAAGCCCTCAAACATAGAAAAGTCCTCAAACATAGAAAAGTCCTCAAACATAGAAAAGTCCAGCGGTGAACAACTTATTTCGCGATATCGTGTGGAAACATCCTCACCTCCACTAGCCATCTCTTCCGCCGCGGGTGTAGCTCGCTTCCGCGCCCGGCCTGATGCCCCCGCTGCTTTTCTCTTCGCTGGGAGAAGTTCTCATATAATACCAAGCAGCTCACGGAAGGGGACGGATTTGCATGGCATGCCTTTTTGGTCGCTCGACAACATATGATCAAGACCGTCTGTCAACGTTGAACGACAGTTGTGAGGAATCTTTCTTTGCTTTCTTGACCGCGTTAAGCAATGGTAAATTTGCAGCGCTGCAACATGGGCTGCTTTTACTATTGCTAATGTCATTTAATTTTCCCCAACATTGTCCCGTGTACGTTAGATCTTCTCTGACCTGGACATGTTGACCACAGAAGCGCGAGACTGAGATGACAACCGGCGTTTATGGCAGCTCAAGTGTGAGTGGCAAGATTCCAGAATTAGTTTAAGCGTTGAGAGGTAGTTCCAGATCAAGACTTGGTTCTCGAGACCTGGTACGAAGAGACTTTTGCGATTCCCTTTTTTTCCAAGCCGTTTCGATATATATTTCCGTATTTGTACTCTTCATTCCGCAGCCAAATGTGTCTCATCAGGAGTTGCCCAAGTCTGTTTTTCTGAAATGTCGACTAGCCTTTCTTTCATTCCTTCGTAGAATCATGAGAACTACTATGAGAACTACTCATCTGCATGCGTTCAGCCGTTTCCGACCAGCCATATTTTGTAGCCTAGACTGGGACGATGCCCTGCCGTTGATCAAATTCGCTCTGAACACTTCACCAAACGCAAGTACGGGAGTGACACCTTTGCAACAGGTTATGGGATTTAACCCACTGCTTGTTCAAGCTGCCCGTGGTCCAGGCATGCTCCTTCGACGTCGTATATCGTCCAAAGTCGTCCAACGTGGAAATCCGCTACGGGTTGCCCAGTTGCTCTCTCCGCCAAATGCGCCAACTTTTTGGGGAAACTGCCGTTCAGGGTGCGCGAATATTCCTTACAGGTTGGGTTGAACACTGCTCTTTTCGCCGCAGTCCTTCTCAGGACATTGAGCTTTCAATGCTGAGAGTGAAGAGTCACGGTGAATTGTTCGATATCCGGGGGTTTCGGCAGCAAAAGAGACATTGATTTCAATTAGGCTACCTTGAATCCAACATTTGAAGCTTTTAAGCTTTCAGCCGGGGTATCAGGAATCCGATTTTGGTTGCGAGATGTATTGGACCAATCAATCGAAGATTCGGACCCAAAAAAGTAAACAAATAATCATTTACGTGGCCATTTTATAGCCAGAATCTGATGGGAAAATCTGGTCCACATGTACGGCCATATTCTCGTCTTAGCGGGAGCCGGCGCATCTGCCCATACCACATTGGTACATAACAGAACCAGCATGTTATGTTCTTTAGTAACGCCTGGTCGAATCTAGTTGTGAATGAGGAAAACATAAACTCTATTCGTAATGGGGGTATTCTTCTCCCGCGGCTCATCGTTGCCATCTGTGGCTTTCTTCCACATGATCTAATAGTTGGTGGTAAAGAGCGCATAGGCGAATTGGGAGAGTTTTCCAAGGGTCGAATCGGACCAGGAAAAGGCATTCAAGAAATTTGAAACGCTTTAGGGAAACGAGCGAAGAGAAGCCATCCAGGCTACGAAAGAAACTGCCTCTTTTCTGTGTGGAAACGTCCTCACCTCCGCTAGCCATTCGAGTTTTGACTGGAGGCTGTCCGGGGGTTGTGCTAGACCATAGTCCTCGCCTTATTCTTTCCAAAGAGCAGGACTCCCCATCTCAACGAATGGGCATGGTTGATGGATTTTTTGTTTTGCACTTTAGTTATATAAGCAGGATAGAAAATCCATCCCTAATGCGCTCTTCCTGCTTTCTTCAAATCTTAAGCCACATGACTCCTACAAAAGCGTCGGTTCATGAATGAACATTGGTATGGCGTTGAATTGTCTCCATCACTTCATAGCATTTCTAGCACAGCAAGCCAACAACATCCTCTCTCTTTGTTCTCTTCAGGTCTTGCCAATCTTTCAGTATCGAATATATTGGCCGTAGTTGATTTCCATCAGCCTTGCAAAATCCTCAGTGGCGATGTGTCTCTGCCGCACAAGGTTGTTGACAACAAATGTCTTATCAACGACTACCACAATGGTCTCGTGTTATCAATTCTCGTAAAATTCCAGTCGGCCAATCATGGTGTAATAAGTAATTTCTCGCGCTCCTCGACAAAAACATCCGTTTTGCCGAAGCCATCTAAGGTGACTCGACGTCCAGCACGATTTCCTGACCATACAATAGGTGTTGACTCGAATGCCCATGTGAAGTGCGACCTGTTTCCTTCAAAATGCTCCACGACAAAAATACATAAGACGTTCTAGTTGTGTATGTTCAACAAGGCAAACAAAGCAGTCGAAAACTGCCCATGTAAGCTGCATTACATTCTTTCAATTCTCATAATATGTGAGGGTAAATGTTTGGAAACTCAAATTCTGGAGGTAAAAGGAAGTTGAAAGATATCCTCGTCGGCTTGAGATGGCAAATGTGGGTCCATAAACCAGGATGAGTAGTCTTTTATACTAGGGCGTTAAGCTCTAACTATGAAGGCTTCTGTATTTTCTTGTAGTGCTTCTAAAGCAGATGCCTGGAAACGGAGGAGTGCGTCACCTTGCTGCTTATACACTTTAGAAATCTCGCGAATCAAGCGCTGGAGTGCGCATTTTCGAATAAGTAACTCAGTGCCTCTCTGAAATCGTCGAATCTCTCAAAGAGCCACAGCGTTCGTTGTTGGCCTGCATACTCCTTCTTTTTCATGTTAAGCAGGAAGGGAATAAATCAGACAAGACATTGTAAACATTTTCCAATCGTGGACGTAAACTAATCCAGATTGGAAGACAGGCAGACCCAGTGAACAAAACAGGCAGCTCCAAGTGATTTTCTTTTTTTTTTTTCCAAAGCGATGGTATTTCGCTCAATGAATGGGAGGAACAGAAGAAAATCATAAGCGGTTTGAGGAGTTCCTGCTCAAGAGACCCTTAAAAAAAACGGGTGTAGTTGTAAAGCGTATCCTGTTCATGATGAATTGGGCCTCTTTCCAAGAGAAGACATTACCATGCATGGTCTTTATCTGACAGTAATGCTTCTGAAATAGCAATACAAAAAAGGACCATGCGCCGAGCGGCCTGGCAGGAGAGGTATAACCACCCCGGGTTGTGATCAAGTCCATCCACGTACTCTTCGTAAGCGTAGTGTGCAAAGTCCCTAGTCATGCCCGCAGTCTTGAGTCCCATTAGACTGGCAATTGTTCGCACGTGGTTCAGGCACAGATTCTGCTCCTCCTCTTCTATTGCAGCCGGCTCAAAAACCAGGGGCCCCCACCATGACCACCACCACTCCTCTCCTTCGGCAGCCTTCCCACAAGAAACACCCCCCAGCAAAAAAGCACCTCAAGTCCCCGCTCCTTGTGGATTGCGGGGAATGAAGCGACCTAAACCGGGGGGGAGTTTACCGGTTTTCGGTTGTTGTTTTTTGTACCCCCGGCCCTGTTTTCGTTTGTATATAAAGATGTATACAGGTCAGGGCCGGGGATCGAACGAGCGACCCTGGGGGGTGTTTTTTCCACACCAATGCTTTGCGAGTTGGGCTATTGGTGCGGAACTCCCAGGGTCGCTCGTTCGATGGGAGACTTGTGGTTTGTTTGGATTATATAGGTGGGAAGCTTTGTGAGGTCAAGTGAGGTTCATGTGTTGCGCTTTTGACCTGTTTGCTGGTTTCTATAGCGACTAATGGCGCGTTGGAGAGGCTTGGTTGTTTTGATGCAAGCTTTGATGTCAGGTAGGAAGCGGCTGAGAAAGACTGGCGTATTATGCATATGTATTCACGACCAGACACCAGCGAAGGGCCAAGCATGATCCAGTGATTGAGTTTCTTTCTCGACGTGCCGTGCCAGAACCAAGTATTTGTGCAAGCATTCAAGCATTCAGGTCCAGAGATGTAAATCCCAGCAATATTCCCGTAGTGGGAGACGACGCTACAACCTCGTCCTTATCCGCTTTGGATACCTATCCGGCGAGACCAAAAGAAGGCAGGAACTGACACAATTTCATTGTATAAGTCTTTCACTGTGCTGGAAAGACATGGTACACCTCATCCCGAATCCAGCAAGAAGCCAGGTAGTCGAACATTTTTTACTTTGTAATTATAGGGAGGACCCTATAGTTTTAGCCGAGCACCAAAGAGGTCGCGAAGGCCTTCTGGATCCAAAGACTTTCCAACATGATAAGTGTTCGTGAGTTCCTTTTCCTCCCCGCCAGTCTCCATGGACAATATGAAACCATGTAACTATTCAGAAATCATCTTAAGGGTAGACCAGCAACCATCACGCGAATTGGCTCTTTTCGCATGCTAGGTCTATGCCTCCATGCGATTTCCACAGGCGATTTTTTTCGAACATGGAAAGGAGCCGGCCGGGATTCCATAGCATCTATCTCATCTCGTGGGGTTTTCTTCTTCGTGGGAGCCAGAGAAGAAGGAAAACTTTCCGCTGAATTGAAAAGGGTTGGGAAGTGAGATGGGCAAACATCATTCTTTACGCCTTTGTGAGTGCATCAGACCTCTATCAAGGGGATTGTTGAAAGAGCATGTACTTCATAATCATCCATGTAAAAAGAGTTTTCCCGGTTGTAGGGGGGATGACGAGAGAGTAAGACATAAGTGGTAACATCAATGTTTTGATCAGGTATAAACTTTTGAATGATGGAGATGTAAAGAAAGAAGAAGAAGAAGAAGAAGAATAGAACTGTGTGAGAGCGAACTATTTATACCTACTCTACCCCCTGGAATATGCCCTGAAGACGGTGTTTGCACGACACGAATCATTCACATAGCCAGCCAATCGAAAAGAGCAACCCAGCATCGGTGTGTTGGCAGACGACATGCCCAGAGGACTTTTGTTTGCGACGCGTAATCAAAAAGACATGCCAAAAAGCATGTGCTAATTCATTGGACCATACCCTCAACTGTACCAACAGGCCTTTCAGTAATACTAATACATCCGTTTACTATATTCTTGCGTGCATCTTCAGAGCTTACATTCTGCCCGCCAAGATACAGCAACCACACCAGTCTACTCACTCTGGGGTCGTCTACCTTACCCAGCCATGTAGGCCTTCCCATCTTCTCCTTTGCGTCTTTTTGCACAACGGGCTGGTATAGGGCGCCGAGTGCGCCAGACTTGTTGCGCGTCAAGATGATGACGCTGCCTTTTGGCGCTTTGCCCTTGCCTTGGAAGATGTTCTTGAACTCTTTCATGGCGGAGCCAAATGATTCGTCAGAGAATTCGTTTTCCTCGACGGGCTTGGGAAGGGCAATTTGCTTGCTCTCTGCGGCTTGTTGCCTCAGGAGCTCTGTCTGCTTTCGTCGAACTTCGTCGGTGCGAGACGCGATGCCGCGCATCCAGCCATCTTGGAGATGCTTAAAGTCTGTGCCTCGGCAGGGAACGACACGAAACGCCATATCGACTGCGCCTGTGCCGCCTCGGCTAAGAATGGATTCCCAAATTTGGTTGCTCTTCTCTGGGTCGAGCAGTGCCTGTCGAAGATGGTCCTTCTCGCCTGGAATGAGTGCCGATGCGGTGGGATTGACTGTATTGATGAGATGATTTTGCAGTGTGGCTAAATCCGCCTTCTTGACGTAAAGCCCAACGACGTATACTTGCACTCTCAAAAACGAAACCTTTCTGATGCCAAGGCCTAGAAGCTGGTATTCTGCATTGCCGCCTACTTGCTCGGGCTCTGTTGCATCGGTTGGGAGGTGAATGGTACGTGGGAAATACGGCACGTATGAAGTGCCAGTTTCAATGAGCTCAATTGCATCGACATGGGATGCCTGTGGGTTTTCCGAGTCTACTGGCGCAGCAATGACTTTGTCACCTGCTGCAATGACTACTTTGTTGCCCTGAAACTCTTCTGCAGCCTTCCGCGGTGCATCAGCCTTTGTGGGTGGCCCAAACACCATGTCTATGATTCCTCTGCTCGACTTTTGCCCATTGTCCTTGTCCTTGTCTAGTGGTACATCCCACAGTCGAACCAGGAAGATTGGCGCAATCATGGAGAGGGCAGCACCGAGAGCCAGCCAATTCCTCTTCCTGATTGCTTTGGCGCGACGGACCGCATCTGCGCGGTGAACAGAGACGAATTCTTCACTTGCATGGCGGGCACCTATGATGACTGGTGAGCTGCCAGCGTTATGTTTCGCATATCGCGAGGCATTCCGTAGTGGTGAGCGAAAGGGCGTGGGCGGGGTGTTGAGGCATTGTAGGGCTGGCCGACGTGTGGTAAGTCGTATGGGCATCATCATGGTGGGCGCATCTGGTGGTATGGCAATGGGTGGAGGGAGTACTCCGTAATGAATGCAAATACCTATGAGACTACCTAAGCTTGGGCCTTGTTCAATGATGTCGACGCCAAGGCCGGTGATGAACTTGACTACCTAGCGCGGTGAACTTCCGGGTGGACGCGTTGGACGCGTCTCAGCCGTATGGGAATTGGTATCAGATACACCAAATGCCTCCACACGTAAGAAGACGTCAGGTAAGTACGGCGTGCACATGGCACAATGTAAAAGCCCATCCAGCACTACTAATGTACCGAGTAACTACCTACCTAGGCCGTGAATGAAGACGAAAGCCCCGCCCCCACAAATACGCAGCGGAGACGAAGAGATGACCCACAAGAAGACGACGAGGATGTCGACATGGAGGACGACGAGCCAGATCGTGGCAGCGGCAGCCTGGAGCAATTGTCCAAAGGCTTAGTGCGGTACGCGCTGTCCTGCGAGTTCTCGAGGAAGCCCATCAAGCGACAGGATATCAGCGAAAAAGGTACCAGAGTAGCTGCTGCAAACTCAATTACAGCACAGCATATGCTGACAGAGGGACAGTGCTCGGCTCTCACACGCGAATGTTCAAGCATGTCTTTTACCAGGCCAATGCTGAGCTTATGGATGTGTTTGGAGTGCAAATGGTCGAACTGCCCAAGGCCGAGAGGGTCACGATGCGACAAAAGCGCGGTATGAGTGCAGTGTGCGTACAGTCGGGGTACAAGCTGCTTATCTAACTTTGATAGCTGCCGCTGCGTCGGATTCACAGAGCAAGACGAGCGCCATTTGGGTTTTGCAAACCATACTGCCCGCGCAGTATCGCACAGCAGAAATCATAGGCCCATCCAAGCCGCTACAGGAGAACGAGGGCAACAAGGAAGACGCATATGTTGGCCTGTATACCATGGTGATTGCACTCATTACAATCGCGGGTGGCATCATGGCAGAGGGCAAGCTAGACCGTGCATTCCGGCGGTTGAACCTTGATCACTCAACACTACTGGGCAACAAAGACAAAATCCTTGCACCCATGATCAAGGATGGATACATTGTTCGCATCAAGGACACTTCAGGCGGCGAGGAGACGATTGACTATATTGTGGGCCCGCGTGGTAAGGTCGAGGTGGGAGGGGAGGGGTTCAAGGAGTTTGTCGTGATGATGTACGGCGACGAAGAGGACCAGAGCGAGCTGGAGAAGCGCATCGAGCGCACGCTGAACGTGGCCGAAGCTCTGAACAACAACAGCAGCAGTAACACGTCTCCAGGGCCCGGTGCATCGCAGACGGTTGGGCGGAAACGAGGGCGGCCGCGGGGCGGTGAAGACGAGGATGAATGAGGGGAAGCGGGACGGGGACGGGGACGGGGACGGGGTATTATCAGAGTTTCCGGAGTGGTGTACGGGGTAAATATTAATTAATATGAGCAGAGAAGGAAGATTTTGGGTGGAGCGGGTACATGTACGGGTACAGGTACAGGTACAGGTACGGATATAACTACATGTATAATGTATATTGGTTATAGTATAACTACATGTATAATGTATATTAGTTATAGTATAACTACATGTGTAGTTATAGACAAACCTACATACTACTCGGTAATCATCACCTACCTACTAACTAGTTACCTAGATAGATGGATAATTACATGGATAATTAGACAGATGGACGTCACGACGTAACCAGACGGTATCATCTAATATTATTGCCGCTATTAATGACTTACAGGTGCAGACACTTGTCAGCCATCTGGCCCATTTGTCAGCCCGGCTGGTGGCTGCTCAGGTCAACCGTAACAGGTTGCAGTGGGAGCGGCTGGTCGCATGCAAAGCTCGCCGCCCCTCTCCAATAGTCTTCGTCTGCCAAGCTGCTCGAGGTCGAAACCGCCGTTCCCTTGTGTGCCGTCTTTTCTCCTCTTTTCTCTCGCCTCCTCATTCTCTCTCTCGTCGCCTGTGCTTCTTCTCGTGCACTTGGTGTGCCGTGTCTTGCTCCCCCTCACGCAATGCGACATTGTGCCCGCCGCCTGCGACGCACACACACGACCGCGTAGGAACAAAAAAAGAAGAAAAAAAGAAGAAAAAGAGAAGAAAAAAGGTGCCATGATGAACCTCGACTCGATGCTCAACCACGAGCCCTCGCCGGCCACTGAGCAGCGCCGCGAATTGCTTCCCCAGCAGCACTTCTCCCACACCACCACCTACGAGGCTGCCGATGCCCTGACCACCCTCGCCACCCTGGGCAGCGGCCAGCAGTTTGCCCCAGCGCCCGCGCGCGAATTGCCCTCGCCTACTTCCTACTCGGCCAACGCGCCCCGGAGAAGCCGCAGCTTTGTTGCCCACCACGCGCCCGTAGAGCCTGAGCCGCCCGTCGAATCGCCCCAGATCCGCTCGCCCACGCTGGAACACTACCACCACGGCTCAAAGTCGCCCGAAGAGCAGAAACGCCGCCAATCGCTCATGTCAAGATCGTCGCCAGCCCCGATTCTGGCCCCCATACAAAATCTGTCGTCGGCATTGCAGGACCAAGTAGCCGGCAAGAGCAACGCGTCCCCACCCATTGTGCAGACCCTCTCTCCTCCTCTTGTGCCGCCCTCGTCGCGTCCACCCGAGGGCGGTGAGGCTCCTGTTACCGTCGATTCGCAAAAACTCGCGCCTTCGATTTCACACACCTACAAACTCGATTCACCAAACAGCACACAGATTCCTCCATCAAACCATTCTCGCCATGTACAAAACAACAACAACAACAACAACAACAACAACAGCAACAACAGCAACGACGACGACGACCAACCGCTCTCCCCTCAACCCAAGATCAAGAACGAACCCTCTGACACACCGAGGGAATCTACTCCCTGCCTCACTGTATCACAAATAGACAATCAACCCTCAACGGCGGTCGACAAGGTCGACTCGGACGCTCTCAAGGCACTTGAGATTGCCAAACAGAATGACCTTGGCCTACGCACAAAACGGACCGCCAGCATCGCTGAAAGCATCCCCTCGCCCATTGACTCAAAACCGGCATCTCTAAATCCCAAGAAACGCCCTGCGCCGTCCACATCTGCCATGAAGAAGAAGGGCACCGCCAAGGCCATGAAGCCGTCGAAAAAGCGTAAAATCGACGCTGATGCAGACCCAAGTGCACGATCCGTTACACCCACAGCTCGCTCATCCAGACCGTCTGGCAAAGGTGGTAAGAAGGGCTCGCAAGCTGGCACACCAGGCCTCGAATCATCCCCTGCGCCCGACAATTCTTCTCAAGTACACGTCTCAGAAGATGAAGCCGACTCGTCCGAAGACCACAACCTGTACTGTATATGCAAGAAGCCTGACAACCACAAGTGGATGATTGGCTGCGATGGCGGGTGCGACGACTGGTTCCACGGGGACTGCGTAAACATGAAGCAGAGCGACGAGGAACTGGTGGACAAATTTATTTGTCCGCTATGCGAAGAAAATGGAAGGGGTCACACGACATGGAAACCCATGTGCCGACGAGAAGCATGCCGAAAACCCGCACGATTGGGCAAGGATCGGGAGAGCAAATACTGCTCAGATGCCTGTGGAACATTGTTCATGACGGAACAGCTGCAACGAACAGCAGGCGCACGAGGTGCCAATGGCAAATCGAAAAAGGTAAAGAAGAAGGGTGGCAAGGCAGATGACGTGGAAGACGAAGATGAGCCCACACCTCTAGGCGGCGTGTTACGATCCAAGGATTTAAAAGCACTTGTCGATGCGTCACCCAACATTCAAGCGTTTAAGAATCTGGGCAACGGCGTCCTCACACCCCCGCAAACCGCATCGCCCACTCGCGCAGCATTCAACGGCACAAACAGCATCGACGGACTCGCGCTCACGGTCGGCGAAACCGAACGGCTAAACGCTCTCCACAATGAGAAGACGCAACTAAACGACCGCCTTGAAGTTCTCAAGGACCGCGAAAAATTCGTCAGCATGGCCAAGGAACAAGCCACCCGCGTGGCAGAGCGAGAAAAAATGAAACTCAAGGAATTCTGCGGCTACGACTCGCGCCTCTCGTGGTCTGACGCCGAGTTTCTCTCGTGGCGCAACAGCCCTCACGGCCGGGCAGCCTTTGCCTTTAGCACGCTATCACCCACGCCCGAACAAATATCCTCCATACCCGGCGGCACCACGATTCCCACCACAACGTCCGCCAACTCGCCATTATCCTCGTCGCCGTCGTCGTCGCCCTCTGCCGCCACCGAAACCAAGGAATCCGTCTGCCTCAAGAAGCGCTGTCCCAAGCACCCACAATGGCAAAAACTCAACCTCCAAGACGCCCGCTTTGAAGAATTGGAAGTCGTCGAAGCCATTCGCGAATGTGAAAAGGAGGAAAAAAGCGTGAGGGAAAGAGCGCGTCGCAGAGGCGCAAAGGATGCCATGGCTAGAGAACTCACGGCAGGGGATGGAGGCGAGGGCGAAAGGAATCGTGAAGGATGGGTCGAGGTTATTGCGCGGTGAAGTCGTGGGCAGCAGTAGTAGTAGGTAGTAGTTGGTATGTTATTAGCGTTGGCATCATCATCATCAGCATCCTCAGTAGCACAGAGAGATTATTTCATGTGCTCAGAGAGAGAGAGAGAGAGAGAGAGAGGGACACACGGAAAGGGGGCGGGGAATAAGAGTAAAGAAGTGTATATTCTCTGCATTGAACACACACAAAAAAGGACTACGAGGGGTTTTTTTTTTTTTTTTTTTTT
>SSBG01000021.1:36230-85080 GCA_028220655.1 Shiraia bambusicola | reverse complement strand
TTTTTTTTTTTTTTTTTTTTTTTTTTTAAATAAGTTTTAGTTTTTCCTTTCTCTCCGAGAAGAAAAAGTAGTTTGTCTGTTTTGTTTTTGTTTTTGTTGGTGTAGGTACGGAGTATATACCCTCGGATGACAAAAAAATCATATTGCTTGCTTGCTTGCTTGCTTGTTTAGGTACCTAGGTAACTATTAGGTATGCTGAAACGTAACCTCCTTACTCCATATCTTATAAATAGCAAGGTAAATTACTATCAAAAGGTGATTATTATTATTATTATTATTATCATCTCTTCATCCCACAAATGCATAACTATAGGAGGCTATTATTATTCTTTTGTTCTCTCTTCTAAATCCAATGGATGTTACACGACATTGGACCAATCAAGCATTTACTTCCCCCCACCCTAGAATAAAAAAAACCCTCATTTCCAAGTCGGAGTCTGGGATATTCTTGCCCTTCCTAGTACTGGTGTTTATTCATGTTGTTGTTGTGTATAAAGAGTAGAGGGCCGGGAGGGGGGGAGCTTTACAAATAAAAATAAACAAACGCATGCGTGGAAAAACCAACCAACCAAAAAAAGTCCAAATCTTGACAGCTCAAAAAATAAAGGTGGTGCCCAGAAATCCAAATGATCCACATCAGCACTTGACGGATCGTTCTCGAGTCGCAGTCCAAGCGACGAGAAGGGGTGTGTGTATGCCAACGTAACCAAAATACTTCCAGAAAAAAACAATGGCTATATACATGTACCATTCAAACCGACCCACGCTCTCAGTTTCCCAATGCAAAAGGTTGAATGTTGAACAAGTGTCAAAAATTTGTGTGTGTGTGTGTGTGTGCTTGATTAGTATCTTCATGTCGTGCATGAGGCTCGTTTCCAAGAAGCCAAAAAAAAAACAAAAAAAGGGACTCACATGGAGCCCATGGCAAGGAGGGCCTCAATGGCCTCGCGCTCGGCCCCAGTACCAGCTACGCCGGGTGATGCATTAAATGTGGTAGAAATAGAAGTGCCCGCGTTCACGACGTGATTGCCACGGGATGCAGTAGAAACAGGAACAGCAAGGTTATTGTAAATGTTGGACGTCGCAGTGCGACCCAGAGGCAGAGAGTGGGCCTGCGCCGATGCGCTGCGGTAGCGCGGGTTGCTCGTCTGCGTTCGGCTTAGATAGTTGTAGTCGCGGTATTCGCGGCGCGGCCCGCGGCGGGTCTTGCAATGTGTTTCTGGCCCCATTTGAGACCAGTCTTCCTCATCGGTATCGTCGTTGAGATCTGCTTCCAGATCCATTTCCGATGCCGAGTCCGAGTCTGAGCTGTCGCCAGAGCCATCCAGCGACATCTGATCCGCCATCTCTTCGTCTCCGTCGAGGCGATGAGGCGACCATGAACCAGCAACCCAGCTTCCCGAATACCTGTCACGCTCATTACGAGCCTGGAGCACCTTTAGACTGCCCTTGGTACTGTCGACACTGGCCGGAGGTGTCGAGCCATTGCCAGAGCGGGATCCGTTGATGGGCATTCCTCGGGCAGCGGAGCCTGAACCCGCAACGCTCCACCTTCCCCATCCAACTTTTTCAAACTTGACCTCTCCATGCAAGCCGCCGCCAGCGCGATGTTCCAGCGCAGCAACGACTAACCTACGTGCCTTGGCAGGAGGCAACCCTGAGAAGCCTGGCACCGACTGGGTCAGATGCGCCATCATCTCGCGGATGGGCATGGCGCCGTGGCCCACGATGATGTCCGGAAGGTAGTGCTTAGCCAGCATCAGCGCAGTGATCTGGCGCGTCGCATCCAGACCAGCCAAGGCCTCTTTGGACAGCGCCGACGGTTGATCCTGGGCGGCGGCATGCTCGACAGCGTCCTGCAGATCGATGTCCGCGCCCTCGTCGGGTGTGTGCAGCCGTCCAGCCATTGGCATGGGTCGGCGTTTGTGGGCAGGAAGGGTCGGGGAGATGGAGCTTGGAGGCGTGGGCAGGATGCCCTTTGAGGGCCCATGACTGCCATCTCGGTCTGTGGAGATGCGCGAGGCCTGGTTAGCAAACGCGGCGGCGATGCTGGACACAGGCTTTTGGGCGATAGCAGCCATATTCGAGGGAAGGAAGGGGCTGACGTGGTGCGTGACTCACGTCAAAGGGGCGCCTTCTGACCGAGCAGGGCGCGAAGAAGTCGAGGTAAGAGCAAGGAAGCTGTGGGTGAGCGAAAGAGAGGTCTCAGGTCAGTCTTTGTCTAGACCACGGGGTAGGAGGTGTGGGTGGTGGCTATACCTGAATATCTTCAGCTTACACAGATGGCAGACAAAGAGTGCGGCGGTGTGAGGCGCAGCACCAGGATGGACAGTGGTATGAGCAGAGACGGCAAACAAACCGTCGTATGCGACACGTATATACAGAGGGCAGCGGGCGGGCGATGGCTGGTTGTTGTTGGGGAGGAGGAGGTTGTTGGGCAAGCTGCAGCAGTGGACAGGCGAGAAAGTGTAGGTGTAGTCGTATAGTCGGCTGTAAGGCGCGTCAGATGGCGAGAGCAGACAGACGTCAGCGGCCAAGATGGTCACAAGGTAGGTAGGTAGGTAGACAAGACAAGGCAAGGCGAGGCGTAATAGCTATGGCAGAGTATTCAAGGGCGTGTATGTGTATGTGTATGTGTATGTGTATGTGTGGGTGTTGTTCTGATGAGGCCAAGGAGTCAGGACTCAGGCGCAGATAAGAGCAATTCACAGTCGCAGGCTCGCAGCTTCCTTCGGTCGGAACCAAGGAAGGTGCAAGGAGCATCTGGGCGGGAAGCGACGGGTCGTGCACCTTCCCAACAGCTGATTGGCGGGTTAGCAGCTGACATGGCTTTTTTAGGCCGTCACACACCCCCCGCCCCTTCTTGTCTTGTCTGTCAGACAGTCAGTCACCCGCTAAAAGAGCCGCTTGGGACAGGAGAAGCAGGGCAAAACTTTGGCTTCTTCCATGTTATTAAAGCCACCAGCCATACACAACTCGTCCTTTGCCCACACAAGCCTTGCTTATTGCGGGGCGCCGTGAAAAAAAAAAAAAAGAAAGAAAGAAATTGTCATGTCGACTCGCCATAGTTACTACTTACTTCCCTGTTTGTCCACCATCGCCAATCTTGCAACTTTGCTGTATTACCTCATCCACGACAACAACCCACTGTCCGATCCCAGCCGAGATAATCATCATCATCATCATCATCATCATCACCATCTACCTACGCCAGCACTGAGCAATGCAGCACCATGCCTCTGCTTATCCGCTCTCCGTTGGCCTTGTCGCTGGTCTGCGGTCCCATGCTTTCACCCCACCAATACTCCGTACACTCATCCTGTTTATCCTAATCATTAATTACTCTCCGATCTCGCTTGGAGCGCTAGAATGAGGGGCAGTGACTCCAGTGTGGGCAGCTCACCACGCAAAAATCCCCTGTGTGCGTCGGTGTCATGCTCGGAAACACTCGAGTCGACACACGTGTCGCCTCAATATGCCGTGTCGGCCATTTCTGGCTGCCGTCCAACACGCGCATTCCCTTCTCTTTGGATGCGTGCAAA
The DNA here is from genome assembly GCA_028220655.1 of Shiraia bambusicola. Taxonomy (NCBI): domain Eukaryota; kingdom Fungi; phylum Ascomycota; class Dothideomycetes; order Pleosporales; family Shiraiaceae; genus Shiraia; species Shiraia bambusicola. The sequence continues at coordinate 81,538 of SSBG01000021.1, read as the reverse complement.
ATGCCTCACTCGTCATTCGCTTCCCCCAGAACATACTTCCGAATCGCCTGCAGTACATTGGTCGGATTAGCCTCGACTATAGCCATGGGGGGTTTCATTTTACTCACGCTCTTGAGCACATTGATCTGCTGCGCCGTGCGATTGAACATCGCCCGATACTGCTCCAGGTTTTGTTGAACCACGTCGTGGCGCGTAGTGCGGCCTTCGCAAATCGCCTTCATTTGCACCTCCATCTAATTCCCCCCAAAGTGGTGTGTCAGCCAACATTCTTGTATTATGCCTGTATGCTCGTCCATTAGCCACGACTTCCGTCTCGCACCACTCACCTCTTTGCGGAGAAACGGTTTGCTCAGTGACGTCTCAATCCCAACCTTGTCATATCCCTCAATCAGTGCTACCCCCAGCGTGGTTGGAATGAACTCTTGCACGCCCCCAGTTGCCCCTCCACCTGGTTGAGCTGCTGCCCCTCCTCGCCCTCCTCGCCCTCCTCTTCCTCCTCTGCCACCACGACCACGACCACGACCTCTGCCACCGCCATCCCCATTGTTTGCGGCTGCTGCTGCACCACTGCCTTTGAGTCGTGCAACTACGTATTCGCGCTCTTTGATCTTTGCAATATGCTCGGCCATGGTAGCATCTGTCCCGATTCCATTGGCATCCATAAGAGCAATCAGCTCTGGCTCGGTGAGGTACGAGGGCGCCGTCGTCTCTCCATCGTGCATATTGGCCTCGGTTGGTTCAAATGTCTCGCCAACCGTGTAGTGGGGAAGCCTCTGACTGCTCTCCCACTTATCGTAAGGATAGACATCTAGGTAGTTTCGTGCAATGACCGTGAGACCATGTGCGTGGAAGATTTCACCTCCATAGTCAATCTCAATGTCCGTGGCTTCTCCCAAGGCATCTTCAGAGCAGCAGGCTAGAAACCGGCGGACCACAAACTCATACACTCGCCGCTCAGTGTCATTGAGCTGTGCAGGCGCCACATAGTTGACCGGGTGGATGGGTGGATGTGCCTTGTCGTTATTGCGGCCTTGGCGGGGTTGCTGGAATCCACCATTCATCAGTTGTTGTGCAAATGCCCCCCAGTGATTGTCTTGAGTCTGTTTGCCCACAAGTGCTCGGAGGTCCATACCAGGATCAAATTGGTCGGTTTCCGTACGTGGGTAACTAATCCAGCCCTTGGTATAGAGGTCTTCTGCAATCTTCATAACATCTTGTGAGGTCATACGAAGGAAGCGACTTCCGTTCTTCTGTAGTTCGACCGTCGTCAATGGTAGTGGCTTCCACTTCTTGGTGGGCTTCTTCGCCATTTTGATTACTTTGGCAGTCTTGGAGAGGAGGCAACGCTCAAAGATGATTATGACTGTCATGCGATCGAACAAATGCCCGCGACGCCAATTGAACTTGACCTCTATATCTTCCTTCTTGTGTGCAACTTTGATGTACCAAAATGGTTCTGGGACAAAGCTGCGTACACGCAGGTAACGATCGACCACAAAGCCTAGTGTTGGGAATTGGCAAGAGCCGTAACTGATGACTTTGCCACGCTCCTCGCCTTGAACGGGGATCATGTTCTGCAGCGCCAGAGTTTGCATGCGAGTAAAAGCGGCTCCAAGGCGCAAATCCAGCTCAATGCGGGCTGCAACTGCATTGGCTTGTGCTTCATCGAGGCGAATGGGGTTTTGTGAGGCTTGGATGACATGGCTGTATGGAGTTAGTAGTCCTCTGAACAGCAACACTAGAATACATACGCTCTCTCGATGTTACTGAAGCGCGCTCTGTAGACTTGCAGTCTTGGATTCACCTTGAGTGCAATATCACGAACTTCTGTCCCAATGTGCTCGCCTTCACGATCACAATCGGTCCAGATGAACAGTATTGAAGCCCCCCGGGCTTGGGTTTCAATGTTACTCGCAACAAGCTTCTTGTCCTATGCCATGTCAGCCACAGTCCAACCTGTAATCAGCAACAACCAACCTCTGCTATCGAAGACATGATGGGAGCCTCAAACAGCTCTACTGGCTGACATGATTGCCACTTTCTGTAGCGATCTGTGAAATCCTGCGCCACAATGTGGCCAGCAACACAGGTGAATGTGACTGAGCATTGTCCCCACTGTGGGAAGCGAAAGTCAAACTTGTAATTCTTGACCCACTGGATGCCACGAGCATTCTCCTAGGAGTCGTTCGTTAGCCTTGTGCCCGACCATTCGCAGGCAAACATACAGCTCTGGCATGTCCACCTAGATGGTTGGCGACAGCTTTGGCTATGGAAGGCTTCTCGGCGACACATAGCACTTGAGTCATACTTTTGGAGTGTCGCTGAGTCCATGAAGTGCTGTGCTACTTGGTGTACGTGGATAATAGGACTCTCAGGTCATGTGAAGACGCGTCGAGCTACTCCGTATTAAAAAACCGCGTTCTGCAAGCGAGTACAGACTAGTTAGTTAGTTAACTAATAGCTAACTAACTAATAATGGTTGAGCGACCCGGAGTCGCGCCGGCAGAACACAACGACAACTCATGAGGTCATCGCCTTCGTTCACCTAAACTTCCATCTGGAGGTTCTTCACACGACCGCCCGTACTCAGTCAATTCATCGCACAATGCCTGACCCACACACTTACCTCGATTTTGCTCTGCCGCTGATCAAGTCACTCGAAGAATGTGCAGATTACCCAAAGACGGTAGAGCCCTTTCTCCCACAGCTCTCTGAGCTTCCGTATAAAGTTGCTGCACACATCACCGATGCACAGGCCCTGCGAGACATCTATACAACTACAAACCCCTTGATTGCGGCGCTGGCATTTGCGTTGTTCATGACGTTCATTGTGCTCACCGCGTCAGAGATCAACAAGAACTACTCGCAAGTCGATCGTCTATGGAGTATACTGCCCGTCGTGTACAATGTGCACTATGCAATCTGGGCCGCTATGAATGGTCTGCCCACGTATCGACTGAACCATGTCATGGCCGTATCGGTCCTCTGGGGCCTACGTTTGACGTTCAACTACTGGCGCAAAGGCGGATACCAGATTGGAAGTGAAGATTATCGATGGAACATTGTAAAAGACTACATTGGACCTGCTGGCATGTTTCTCCTCAATGCCACATTCATATCTCTAGGACAAAATGTAAGCAAGGATTCATGTGCTCTTTGAAACGTGTCAAGGTAACTTACTTGACGGCAGTTGCTGCTTTGGCTTATAACTACGCCGACCTATGTGCTGCTTTTGAGCTCGCGCATCACTGGCAATGACTTGTCCCAGTACGACACCTTATTCAGCCGCACAATGTTGCTGGTGGTAGTTTTCGAGTTCTTCGCCGACGGACAGCAATGGGCGTACCACCAAGCCAAGGCTGCTTACAACAAGACGGCCAAGGTACCCAGTGATAAACGCTACACTCGCGAACAACTCGACCGTGGTTTCAATACCACTGGCCTCTTTGCCTGGTCCCGTCATCCCAACTTCGCTGCTGAGCAAGCATTTTGGGTGTGCCTCTACCAATGGTGCTGCTTGGAGAGCTGGACCTACGTCAACTGGACTTGCGCCGGAGCTTTTGGATACCTGATTCTATTTCAAGCCAGTACCTGGCTCACCGAGCTTCTAAGCGCTGGAAAATATCCTGAATACAAGGTGTACCAAGAACGCGTCGGCAAATTCCTCCCCAAAGCTGGTACCAAGAGCATGGACGCACCCCACACCGTGAAGGACAAGCAGAAGATGAAGGACGCAAAAGCCGGAAAGGGTGCCTTGAAGAAGTAAAGAATTCTTCAGTTTACTCTGACCCACGTGTCAGTACTGTCAATTTTTGGTGCAGATACCCCTAGACCAAACAATAAGCATCGCTGGTTCCGGTTGCATGGAAATGGAACTGCCATTTTATTCAGAATCTATGTACTCTTTTTCAGATGTCAATTATACCAAGTATAAAGCATCAAGATATAATTCCCTAATCAAAGCCATATAGTTATTTGTAATTTCGTTGTTGTTCTAGTTGCGTATAGAAGATTTTACCAAAATGAAACATCATATCTTCCAATTCCAACACACGTCCGTGCCCTACTCCCCCGATGCGCTGCCTGGGTAATTGTGGGGACTGGGATTGCGATATAGGAAAAGGCATAAAAGAGTAGATATATTCAAAACATTACCGAGCTACATTTAATTCATTTCTCCAGATTATCTACACAAGATACCTGAAATCCTTCATCAACTTCTGCCCCTCTTGGACGCTCGTTGCTTCGTTCCTAGCAGTCTGCTCAGCTACATCTCTACGCACAAACCATGCATCCGTCCCATCATCCAGCCTCTTATTCAAGCGGACCAAAATCATCCTAAAGATGAAGCACCCTACAATCGTAACGCCAAACATGGCAGTCACAACACCGTAGCTGTTACGGAAGCCATTGGCCGACATATTCCAGACATAGGATCCTGCGATATTGCCCAACTGCGAGAATGCATTAATCATAGCAATGGCAACGGCACGCTTAGCAGGTGGACGGGGAAAAGACGACGAAATCCACGAGTAAAAAACGATGAATCCAGCATAAGACGAAGCTTGCAGGAAGAGCGCAACATATCGTGCAGCGGTATGAAGCGTGGACATTGAAATAACAAAGCCCACGAGGCCGCCAACAATAGGGCCGACAATATGCCAGAAGCGTTCCCGAGTGCGATCAGCGTGCCACGCATTGATAATCGAGACGACGCATGCAAAAGCCCAAGGAGGCGCAGACATGAGTAACGTAGTAATGTATCCAAACCCCAGCGTACGAGTAAGCGTTGGGAAGAAGGCGTTGAACGATAGGCCGACGACGTAAGCGGTGAAAGTCAACATCATGACGTAAATCTTGATGTCTTTTACAGCCATCATTAGACCTGCAAAGACGGATTGTTCGGCAGAGTCTTCGTCGGCTTCACCCACGTCTTCTGTCATGCGCAGAACAGCGACGGCGCGCTCTTCCTCGGTGAAGCCGCGCGAGTTGTGTGGCAGATCGGGGAGAATGAGCATTGCTGCAATGGCAATGGCCATTGTGGTTGCGCCTTCGATCCAGTAGAGCCATCTCCAAGCGCGGTGGCCAAGGGTGCCTTCCATGTTGGACAGCACCGCGGCTCCGACGAGCGAGGAGAATGCATTGGAAATGAGGTTGCCGCAGAAGAGAATGGCGTTGCGGAGTGTGAGTTCGCGGCGAGTGTACCATTTGGAGAGGATGAGGAGGACACCGGGGAGGAAAGCAGCTTCGACAAAACCGATGAAGAAGCGAATGGCAACCATGCCGGCGAAATTGGTGACGTTTCCAGAAAGCGTTGAAATCATGCCCCATAAAAGCATGACTGCAGAAATGTAGAGAGAGGGTCGGGGAATCAAGTTGACAATCATGTTGGATGGTACTTGCATCAGAATATATCTGGAGGTAGGGAGTCGTTAAAGATGGCATCACCGGTTTTGACACAAGGAAATGCATACCCAACGTAGAGAATACTCAAACAAGTCGCATACTGTGTGTTGTTGATATTCAAATCTTCCTGAAGCCCGCCCAAACGCGCAGCAGCAATGTTATTCCTAACACACACGCACAGAGAGAGAGACTTGATTTTAGCAAACACATATCTCGAGTAGCCACGATAAACAATCTTACCTATCGAGATAATTCATAATATAAATCAAGACGAAAATCGAACACCTCGCATCCAACTTGCGCTTCAACTTCTTCTCCACCTGCGCCCTCCGCTCAGCACTCATATTCGCAGCAAGCCCAGCCCTCTCCACACTCTTGGTCGTATCAATCGCAACATCTTTGACACTCGCAGGCGACGCCATACCGTGCCAGCTCCAGGCGAAACAGAAAAATCAACGGAGATGGGGGTGGGGGAGGGAAATGAAAAAAAAAAGGGAAAAGAAAAAGGGAAAAGGATTGTTGTATGAATCTTCGCGGCCGCCAAGTCGCTCTTATAGTTGACGAAAACCCCAACAATTCAGGCTGGACTGCCCCCTCTTTTTCTCTTATACCTACCTAGTAGGTAAGGAGATAAAGAATCTCTCTTCGCAAGCGGAGACGGACCGCACTCCAGATTTTTTTTTTCTGTATTAAATTACATGCATACATAATGCTGCTTTGCTTCGTGCCCACGTTGAGATGCCGCCTTCACTGTGGGGCCAAGTCATTCTGGGATTTTCGTTGGTCGACTACAAAGTATCTATTATCGTTTATTGGCGGTGAACTTGCCTGATGCAGCTTTTTCCCGACTCTTTCGGACTCGGAGGGAGGGAGCTGGCGCAGTGGATGGTTTGATCAATGGCCGTGAGCGAGTTTGACTTGTTGTCGGTAACGGAATACTTTACGGCATGTTGGTATGTCGCCGCGGCTACAGAAAAGTATTCGTGTGTGGGGTCGCTTTTGCTAGTTCCCTGCCTTGGGTTGTGTAGTTCAAATTGCCTTGAGGGGGTTTGAGCCGCATCTTGGGTATTCTTGTGGCGCCAAGTCATCGTTGATTCATCGTTGTGGGTTGATGCCGGGTGGAACGGCACATTTTTCTTCGGTGCAATCGTCGTGTCGGGGTTACGACTTGGAATTTCTGGATGTTGAAATATATTATGAAGACGCAACATCTCTGACCACTGCCATATATGAGGCCCTACAAAAACCAATCTTAATTCTCGACGTGACACGTGCCGAAAAGCTTAATTTGGCCGGGACTCATCCTTTTGGTAGTATCAAGCATATTCACCCAAGATAGGCACGGACTATGGGGGAAAAAAAATTAACTTGTTCAGAGTGGAAGATGCGTTATGAAATAAGATGAATGGTATCTCAAAAGCCTCAACATCGCACTAACATGTCCTCTCCCGTTCACATCCGATTAGGTATAAATAAATCTGGCCAGATATTTCAACTGGTAGTTCGGCAACTTATCGTGACAAAACCTGCTCCTTTCAAATTGTCTACAGTGGCTCATAATTCGGACTGGTGTCACCGACCCACGCATACCACAGCGCAATGATAGCATTTGCGCCCACCCAGACACCGGCATATCCTGATGCGCCTGTGATGTCGGTACCGGTCAGGGTCATGCACCGTTGGACAGTGTTTGCAAAGAGGAATGCGTTCAAGATGATGGTTTGCTGAATCAGGGTCCTTGTCCTCTTGCCAAAGTACCACACATTCGCTTTGATGGTCTGCTTCAGGTCCGAGGTTGCAGGATGGAACTCGTTTGGTGTTTCCGCGCCAGATGGGGGTTGGGCAGCGATGGAGGGATTGAGCAAGAAGGCCTTGGCTGCAATTCCGGCAGCGAAGACTTTGCCAAGAATCGAAACAGGGGTTTCGAGGTGGGCGGTTTCCAAGGTAGGAATGTCAAAGTAGGTGACGAGGAACTGGTTTAGAAAGCCCGTCTTCAAGCTAGCCCACAGCACAACAATGTACACGCCCATAGCGAGCAGCGAGTTGGAGAACTGGACCTGCACACTGTTGAGCAGGAAGCGGTTGCGTAGGGGCGCATTTGGCTTGTGAACAATGTTGCGAGGGCGCAAGAGGTATGTTGGGATCGCGTAGGACAGGACCTCGATGTTCATGTGGGCAGCGATGGTAAGGGTCGAGATGTTGTAATAGGTGCTCAAAAGGTAAGCATACGGTGCTTGTATCAGCACGGTAAGCGCAGAGACATCGTAGACTGTATCGTCAGCTATGCACACGCCCAAGGCGTGGTGGGTTTTCCTACAGTCGTAGCTAAAGTACCATGTCATCCAGGTAGTGAGGACGCGCATAGCAATTCTCGCGCCAGGTGAATAGAATGACACCATGTCGTCCTCGCGCGGCACCTTGCTGATCTGGCCCAGCTCTGGATTCAAAAAGTGGCACACAGAGCTCCATAGCGCAACGTTGATACCGAGATTCAGCACCACAAGGATGGGGATGCGAAGAATGCGAGGCAGGCGTGATCGGCCTGGCGCATGAGAGCGCGGCACCACCGATGGCTCAGTGCGATCGGTGAGCTTTGTGGGCGCCATGGAGAAGGAGTGGTGGAAGAAGTAGAGGGGGGTAGGGTAGCTTGAGCGCGATAGTATGGATGGTGCGCGCCTCGCGTGGGCAGGTGACGGTGTGGGTGAAGCGAGCTCCCATTGTTGTGAAGGATCACGAGCGTCATAGCTTCATCACTTTTGTTTACACGCACAGACCACCCCGGAGTAGTTATTATGTACTTGCCTTTACCTGACCTGCTCCTTCCTTGCTCACCACACAACCTCCAACCATTTCGACATTTTTCAGTATATTTTCTGATCAATATCCATCGCCCATCCCCGCAACTAATGCAATATACAATGCCCCAAATTCGATTGCCTATTATTAACATGTCCAACAGAACCAAACCGCTACGTGCTCACCGTCACAACTCAGCTGAATCTTATGGTGGATATCGGAACGCTTGGTCGTGTATGACTGTCTCAGTAATGACGCCTTTGATATATTGATCCTCTTCAAATTGCGTTATATTAAACTTCTTTTGCAGATTTGCCTTCCCAATGTCGCAGGCCATTGTCCCATCGTGGGGTGGTTTGCCCACTGAGTTGAAGGTGGAGATTATTCGACATCGCGTTGTCTTCCACAAACCGATTACCCGTTTGCTCCACCATGTTCTCTCGCAGCGCGCCTTGGTACCCCTGGCACTTACAAGCCGGGAATTCGCTGCCTTGGCTCAAAAGGCATACTATTCCGAAAACACTTTCTTGCTTGAGCGTGCCCCTCGTGAGCGTTCAGATGCTGTCGATTACCGATTGAGTTGGTGGGTTTTCCTTTTTCCGCACCCACAAATGATCCCCAACATTCACAACTTGGTCTTCAAACTTCACGTGGCTGTCGATGATCGCTACGGAGGAAGGCACCCTTTGGACTGGAACTTTCTTCTGGATTATAGCAGCAACCTATCCGAACAGAAGGAATTGCCTGAGCAGGGCTTGTATCAGACAGTGCACATGAATCGACAGGCTCAAACCAAGTGGCAGAGACATTTCCGTCTGCAAGAGCTCAAAATCATTCTCGCCATCGACAATCCTTGGTCGGTTCTGAAGTCGCCCCAGCAAACCACAGCACTTATCAAGGAGACACTTCGAGGCGCCAGCGTTGTCTTACAGGCGGACAAAGTTGAGGTGGGAGTCGAGGGCATTATCTGCCCATCCTACACAGATCGCTCTCACCCAGCCCTCTGCAATGAAGAGTGTACGCAAATACTAGCAAGTGCCATCAAGGATTTGTTCAGCAAGGAATAGGTGTTGCGACATGAGAAGTCACCAAACACACAAGGACTTCACCTAAGGTGGCATGCGCTCGTGCTCGGTAGCGCGCTATCTATTTGGGAAACCAGGACTGCTTAGAGTACACATGAAGTGACACTTTACATGGAGCCTGCGAGGACTGGAGGGGAGGATTTTGGGCTAAGGTGTGGACAGTTCTTATAATTTTGAGAGCAGTCCTTGTTTGTCTCTCATCTAAAAGTCCAATTAACATCCCAAGCAAAATGAACTGGTTATCGAGTTTTTCAAATCAATAAACCTTCCTTTCCCTTGGTTGAACCCTCTCTTCATACGCCCCATTTCTATACCACCCATTTCAGGGCGTTTTTATCAACGCTGGACGATGAGGAAGAGTTGGATGCAGCGAGATAGGTTAAAACAGGACCTACATGCGAGGTTGGTCATTCGTTCCAGTAGACTTGGAGCGTGATGCCGGCTGTGATGCTGATGTGCTTCGAGCCAGGTGTAGCGTTGAAGTGGCATATAAATAATGTCAGATGTGTTGAAGCACGATGGGGGAACGAAGATGTTTCCTAGATTTGAGGAGGACCATGCCGCGAGTTGAGGGAAGGGTGATTCTAGCCTTGATACACTGTGCCGTTGGACGTTGCGTACTCGACTGTGGGCTGACATGAGTGAGAGGTCGTCATTTGCCACCCAGGAGGCCCGATCCGGCTAGTTTATGGTATGTAGTATTAGTTGATTATCAAATTTCCAATGTACGGAATAACTAGTTAATTACCTAGTTTTACGTATCTGGCCGAGTACCTACCTGGGAGGGATGGTCAAACAGTATATTGAACTTGAATGCTCTATTAACTAGTTACCTATTACCTAATTATGGCACTCCGTAATCAGGGGAACATTCACAAATGTCCACTGAAGTGTCGCAAGGACCACCTTCCGTTCTGGTGTTAAAACGCAGGATCCTTTGCGCCCCTTTCAGACTGCCGGGCGTTCAAACTTCAACCAGTGTTTCACAGTGTAGGTACACGGTACTCCGTACACTGCCTGCCTTGGCTGTGGCCCAAAGGAAAACAACAGGAACAATGCGCTGGCATAAATGCAAGTCAAGATATTATCGTGGATTCGTGACGCGCCCTGCAGACCTCGTGCAGATCAAACATGATTAAGGCAAAGCGTAATTACCCGCTGCAATATCATCGGACCGTACCAACAACCAACCATGTCTTAGCTACCCCAGATCATCAAGACACCATCCTTACCATCGTGACCCGGCATCCGTCACCGCGGGCAATTATGGCGGACCTACTTAGAAATCTCTTGTGGGGCAGGGCGAAAATGCAATTTAGGGAAGAGTCGGATGCCCAATGCAGATGGCAAGTGTGGTACAGCCGAGCGAACTGGGTTATTTTTGCTCTAGAAAAAGTTAACAAAAGGAGGCCAGCGATGATAGAAGAAATTCTAACCCCGAGATCCCACGAGGATTGACTTACCTCCTATCATTCTCTCCCACCCCCAAAACCATCTGGAGCAGTCTCTCTACTTCCTGAAGAGTCCAGCTTTTCAATCAGTGAAGGAACACCCGCCGTCCCGGGAACAGATGCATGTTGGACACTTTTTGGCTAGTGTGATGGAAGAGCAGGAGCGTTGAAATCGTCAGCCGCCTTACAACTTTGCACCTGCCCTCGACTAGACTCAGTCTTCTATTACAACAGTTCACGCGCACTAGTCACAACATCTGGTCAAACGGAGAACATCAGCGATTCCTGGGCTCTGAAAGGCTCACATAGACTACTAGTAAGTGCTAAGTGACAGCATATCTAAGCATATCTATACTCACCAAGGTTTGCAATGTTACGACCAAATACTAACGATATCATAAGAATCGTCATGGTCTTGGTTGCGCTCGCGGCCATAGCAACAATCGTTGCTACTGCTGTCGGTCAGCATGCTTCATCAGATTCATGTCCTCAGCCTGCATCAATACTACATCTCCAGGATGGGTCGTACGATAACCGCTTCTACTCGGATTGCCACTCTAGTTCCCATGTGCTCATCACAAGTCCCCGTGCTGGAGATGACCTTTCCCTCATTAAGCCGCGATTACTTGTAGCATGGCCAGCTGGGAACAGCGGAGCATATGCTCTTTTCGAACCCGGAAGTGGCCAGGCTGGCACGCTCGCGATGCAATTGGAGACCTCTGCGAGCACCGGTCAAACAATAGGCCCAATCTACGAAGCCTCTGGAAACGGGAATCCTCGAGTGGGTGTGACTGGAGCCATCAATTTTAACGATTCTGCCATCCTTGCGGTTCCTATCCTTGGAAGTATACGTGCTATTCGGAACTACGCTGAAGGCGGGAGCATCGATCAAGCCTTTCAGAACAGTTTCGGATTTGCCGAATACGAAGATGGCAGTGCTTCGATCAACAGAACATGGTTTGATGGTGTCACAACAACGACGCTGAAGTTTACGCCATTGAACGATGCGCAAAAGGCAAGTGGAGAAATTGAAGCCCTTGGAAAAGTGGTGGGCTAATGGTGATGTAGATCACTATCAATCGCGGCGCAAAATGGACGCTGAGTTTGGGGAAGGGCACGTACCAATTCGAAGCCTCCTTCAATTATCCTCAGCTTGAGCAGCTAGCTCCTCAGCAAGTCCTCAGTGAAGCCTCTCAAGGCTTGATTGCTCAGAATCCGGATCAGACCACCTCGCTATCTTTCCTCTCATACAAAGACAAGCTTCTCGCCGGGACTTGGCGTTTTCTAACCTACTTCGGTCGCGATAGTATAATTTCCACGCTTCTGATGCAGTCCATCCTCAGCCAAGATGCCATAGAGGCCGCCATTAGTGCTGTTATTGAGCGCATAGATCGGAAAGATGGTACCGTATGCCATGAAGAGGTCATAGGCGATTTCGCGACCTGGATAAACCGCCAGAACGGCATAGACTCATCGCAACCCACGTGTGACTACAAGATGATTGATTCAGACTTCATGTTGCCAATCGCGATGCAGCGTTACTTTGTAGACACCAAAGCTGGCCAGAACCGGGCAGATACCTTCTTCGGGACCACCGCAACCTTCCTGGCGCAAAACAACGGTCTAAAGTATTCCCAATTGGCTCTACTTACAGCTGAGAAGATTATGCGAATTACTGCACCGTTCGCGGCTAATCAGACTTACGAGAACCTGATTCACCTTCGCGACGGCGAGCCAGTTGGCAATTGGCGAGACTCAAACAATGGCCTTGGTGGTGGGCGCATACCATACGACGTCAACGTCGCCCTTGCGCCAGCTGGTCTCCGTGCCATTGCTGCACTCAGCCGAGCAGGTTTTTTCCCTGACCATCCTGATTGGAAAGACCTTGCGGACAAGTATGCTCAGATATGGGAAGATAATACTTTGCACTTCTTCGAGATCACTGTGTCTAGCGCCACGGCACGAACCACTATTCAAGAATATGCTTCCAGCATTTCTGTACCATCTCAAACGGAGACTATCACGGGCGATGTCAAGTATTACGGCGTTTCGGTCGATGGTAACGGTAGCCCGGTGCCTGTTATGAACACCGATGACTGTTCCCGCCATTTCTTCCTGAATACCACCAATCAGACCCAACTAAGCGCATTCCTCGATCAGACTGCTGATCATATTCTGCGACCATTTCCAGTCGGCTTAAACACGGACGCCGGGCTGGTTGTTGCCAATCCAGCATATTCAGGAAACAAGCAGTTTAATCAAGGTTTCTCAAATCGAGATTACCACGGTACAGTTATCTGGAGCTGGCAACTGTCCATGATGGCTGCGGGTTTGGGTAGACAACTTGGTCGATGCGCCGATAGCAACGATAAGCCGGATTTCTGCTCCAACACGGCGCTTTACAACAAGGTCCTGTCTGCGTACAACAATCTATGGGATACAATCGATGCCAACAAGGGTCAGCTGGGCATGGAAGTGTGGACCTGGTTGTACAAGGGCAAGTATGAGGCTGTATCGTTGAGTTCCTTGACATCAACGGAGAGCAACATCCGCCAGCTTTGGAGCTTGACATTTCTGGCAGTACATAGGGAGAATTTTGGAAGCCAGTGAAGTCGCCTGGCGTAAATGTCGAAGCATGTACCATCTATGGGAGTTCATGGTCATTGGTCATAGAGATTATATCTGGGGTACATATTGCATCAGGTGCATTTATTCATTCGACTTTTATTTGTATGATACAAGTTCTTTAGAGGAGTTTCGTTGGTGAAGGTATTTTTACTTTGGACTAGTTGAATTGAGTATCCTGGTAATGTGTTGACAAGTATTTTGGTTGTAGCTGTCGTGACGCACGTGGCGCTAGCATAGTTAATAATAATAACTAGTTAACTAGTTAACCAAAGGAGCCGGGGCCAACGACGTCAGTCTCACTCTCAGGCTTGCTTCTTCGACAATTTTCGTGTACAGCGCGGTTACAAGAACTATGATAGCCTCTTGACCCATGTTGCATAGCATAATACGTTGACTCGGAGGTTTCACGACTACGCACGTGGCACGCGACCACAGCAGACATCCACGCGACCCCGCGAGTAGCACAGTGTTACCTACCCTCACCGAGCCGTACCAGACCTCGCCCACCACACTTAATTCCTTGTCAATCACCACAGACATGGCGCCTCTCAAGGTATCAATACCGTCAACACAAGAAAAAGCCCCCGAAGGTGGCAAGCCATACACTTCCTATGCCATCAAAATCGAGCACCCGTTTCCACGCACAGCAACAAGCGTTTCGAAACGCTACTCAGACTTTGCCGCTCTCGATGCTTCGTTGAGATCAGAGGTGGGTTCAGCACCGCCATCTGCTCTGCCGCCCAAGTCATGGGGGATTGGAGGCTTTCTAGGCCTGGGAAGTGGAACAGCCAGTCCAGAACAAATTGAAAAGCGAAGACAAGGGCTGGAGCAATACTTGAGGGCTATCGAGAACTCAGACGACGGACGGTGGAGGATCTCAAAAGTATACAGAGACTTCCTCGAGCTCGACGACAAGGCATCAAACCGACTCGCCAACGTCCCAGGTGCACAATTCGGCAAAGATCGCGTCCGCGACTCATCAGATTGGCTAGACAAACACGCCGACCTCAAAAGCAGCCTCCAAGATGCCCGAAGATGGCTCACAGCCCGCGAACAAGCATCAGCCTCAACAGCCCAGCACGAAGCCGCCGCAAAGGCAAAACAAAGCCTCGTCCGCGCAGGCACACTCATTTCAGCCCTGGAAGAAGGCCTCGGCCGCCTAAGCGGCGCATCAACAGACGAATGGTCCGGCGAGAAACTAGGCGACGGCGAAGTCCGGCGGCGAAGAGACATGATCAGCGGCCTACGCAAGGAAAAAGACGGCCTGGAAAGCGTGCTCAACAGCATGGCCATCAAAGCAGCCATCTCCGGCACCGGCAACGCATCCACCCCATCCTCCTCGTCGGCCGCTGCCGTAACCCACGAGCAAAAAGCAGGCCTGTTCAAAGCATCCTCGTCGCGATCCACGGGTCGCGGCCGTGTCCTGGGCGCACCCGTCGAAACTGACCGCACCCGCCAACTCGATAACGAAGGCGTCTTGCAGCTGCAAAAGCAAATCATTCGCGACCAGGATGAGGATCTGGTGGATTTGACGACGATTGTACGCCGCATGCGGGACATGGGCGTGGCGATTAATCAGGAGGTTGTGGAGCAGAATGCTATGTTGGGCTTGCTGGAAGATGATGTGGAGAGAGTGGATGGGAAAATGGTTATTGCTAAGAAGAGGATTGCGAAAATTAGTTAAGAAGTGGGGTGGGGGAGTGTTTTTTTTTCCTCTCCCTTCTTTCTTCATCGTCTAGAAATTGTGTATTGGACTTGGGGGGGGGGGGCGTTAGGGAACATGGGACAATGTTTGACACGGATAGATTGATTTATGGATACCCCCTTTTTTTCTCTTTTGTCATCACATATTCTTAATTTACTTTGTAGAAAAAAAAAGACGGTTCCATCTTCGTGTGTCATTTTCAAACTAGGTTAAAAAAAATTCCAGTATTCACCACGTCCCCTTTGCCACCACGACAAAGTCCAGTTGCCTCTCAATCAGTCCCGTTACCCAATCTCATTGTGCTCAACTGCTCACTCCTCACCTTCTGAATATGATCCACAGCTTCGATCAAATACGGCACAAACTTTGCCGGATTCTCGGTTGCCGGGAAGTGGCCTAGGTCCGGCATGCTCTTGTGAATAGCGCCTGGGATCTTGTCGGCCGTGGCTTGTGCCATGGCGGGGGTATTGGACCAGTCGTATTCGCCCGTGAGCATGTAGACGGGGCAGTTTTGCGTGTCGATGGAGGAGACGCGGGCGCGGCCGTCCCAGCCGCCAAAGTAGAAGTCGAGGTCGCCGTGGAACATCTGGGGAGGGTTAGTGGTGACGAAGAAGGAGGAGGGGGGGAGAGGGAAGGGGGATTGCGTACGCCGTAGGCTTGGGCGCTGTAGGTGTGCCAGATGAGCTGTTTGTTGGCGAGGGGTGCGGTTGGGGATATCATCTGCGTGGTGGCGTTAGGATAGGTATTATTTTTTTTTTGGGGGGGGGGGGGAGTGAATCGTCAACATACGCCGTAGATCCATTCGGGGTTGAAGAGGGATTGGTTGACAAAGGGTGAGCGATCGTGCCATTGGCGCTCCATGTTCAGGTAGTCAGAGCTAGCAAGGTCAGTTGTGTGCATAGCAAAAGACTTGATCTACGTACCCTTGCAAAGGAATGGCTCCTGCTGCGCCGACTTCTTTGTGGCGGATTGCTACGGCCAGACAAACCTGGCCAGCCATGCTCGCACCACAGACGATCGGTCTTCGAAGTCCCAGAGCCTTCACGAATGCTGCAATGATGCCAACATAACTGTCCTCTGTGTTTGTGTGCGCGCCTGGATGGTAGTTCTTCGAGGGGAAACTGCGGCCGTGACCTGGTAGATCAAAGGCATACATTGTACACTTCTTTCGCATTCTGATATCGTTCATGACGCCGTGATACTGTCGGCTATCGCTGCCGGCTGTATGGAGGAACACAATCGACTGCTTGCCCTCGCCAGAGTGCTCGTAAAAGACTTTGCTCTTGCCCCAAACTGGGGCTTGAAGATACACGTAGCGGCCAGTAAGATGATCTTGTTCGGGTTCCGACTGTTCTTCTTCAGGGAGTGGGCCACAGTGAGCATCATGGATCAGCTCAAGAACACGCCTCCAGACATGAGTCCACTGTGCGTATGCCGTCTGATCTCCAGATACCTCGATGCCCTTCTGCTTGATGTTCATACCAAACATTCCCCAGTAGCTCTGGTAGGGCATCTTTGGCACTGGTTGGAAGTGCTGTTCCCATTGTTCCGGAAGAGCAGAGAGGGTAAATAAAGCGTCCTTTGCAGTGCCACTGCTGGCTTTTACGCGGCCATTGGACACAGTGATTAGAAGAGTACTGTCTGATCCACTTGATTTGATGCCAAATGTGGCTTCCTTTTCAATTGCATTTGTAGTCGTAAATGCTTTGAGTTGGCTGTCGGACTGAAGGAGTTCAGTCAGCTTGTCGAAGCTGCCTTTAGAAGCCGCCGTGAAGTCAGACCAATCAGCCATGATGGTATGCAGCGTTGAGTGCACAGTAATAAACAGAAGAAGAAAGTAGACGTGTATGAGGACACTGGGATGTGCAACAGAGTCCAAAGGGTGTGACGGAGTACAGGATACGTGGGCAGAGGGCTGCTGCGTGGTGTGATGCAAATATATCAACGCATCCCCTCGAGCTCTCCTAAGCGCGATGGAATCAGGGAGGGGTAGCTACAACGCAAATGCGGGGCGGTATTGCACGTGGGTGTTTCCTTCGATGATCCATCGTCATCAGCTCTAGGCGCTTTGTCGATTGCTTCAAAGTGGTGCAAGCTAGGCTATTGTAGGTTTCGCCGTCATGCCAATCGTGCATCCGCTTGCAGGCAATGAAGATGGGAGATTTCTTTAGCACCATTCATGCAACAGCTCCTCGATACGATAGCGTCGGCTGTCCCTCCGTCGTCAACTCTAGGTGCGTCCGATGCTCGGTGCTCTTAGCTCTTCGCTTGACTACATTGCCAGACACAAATGCTGTGTACTATTATGTAGTATCTGAGACTGTACCGCGGTGTAAAGTGTAATCGACGAGGAGGCCAAGTAGCGAAAATGACCATGATGAATATATTTTTACTGTGGTCAATGTATAGTGGGTACATCATTCACCCAGAGGCTGAGGAAAGATATACTTGCTGTAACTATGCAATACTCACGTGCCTCGCCATATATCACCTTTTTGAAATCAGACACACCCCCCCGATTTCAGGCCGGCACATGATTCATCAAAACAATAAGAAGTTAACTTCCCAGAAAAAGGTGGTATCCCAGCGTACACTCCCAATGCAAACTCCTCTGGCGCTTAGAAAATCTCCTCACTGCTCAGCCCTTCCACAGGTGCTGCTGGTATATCAACCTTCTGCTCAGCCGGAATAACGGTGATCGAAGGTCTTTTGGTGCTTGCGTCGAGACAAAGGCCGCCCGCCTAGAACGTCTCCTCTTCGGCTCCTTCTGCCTCTGGTGGAATCTCGAAACCTTCTTCTGTGGAATAGAGAATGTTCTGGATCTGCTTGAGCAGTCCCTCGTCCTTCTCGAGCTCGGGATCGGCTTCCATTGCCTGCTGTATCAACAGCTCAATGTCGCGCAGCTTGGAGAAGTAAAAGTCGCGCTCGCGCTCAAGACCAGCGACAGTCTCCTTCAGTTGTGTGTTCTCTTCGCGCATAGCAGCACTAGCGGATCCTCCTCCTCCGGCTGCAAGCGGTGTGCGTGTCCGAGGTGCAGCAGTGTTGCTGGTGGCCGGGGCTCTTCGGGCAGGGGCGGCGCGTGGTGCAGAGGCGCCGCCACTGCTGGCGAGTCCAGCCTGACCTTTGCGGCGAGCGACGGGATCGTACTCGTGGCCAGGGAAGTGTTGGTCCCAATATTGCTTGACAAACTGGAGGAACTCGAGATTGTCCTGCATCTTACACTTGACCAAAGACTCTACCCTGATGGGCTTGTCGATCTGATGTTTCGCAAATGTATCTGACTGGCGTCAGTAAATAGCCCCGGCACATCATATGCAAGCATCGAGGACGTACTCTGCAATACCTTGAAATTCTGCAAGTATGCATATTCAGTGTTGGCATTGAACTTGACTCGCGCCATGGGCACATCGTCTATTGGATTTATTAGTACACGCAAGCCCACCCATAGCGGGGCAATGCTTACAGAAAATGCTGTCAAAAACTTGACATAATGCCGCTCTGGACCACTGCATTAGTATTCTCCTTATACAGCCCAAATCGATTGTCGCGCGACACAGGCGGCAGCACAACGTACCCAGTTCCGCATTGTTCGACCTTTGTGATGTTCAGCTGGAGCAGGTTGTTGAGCCAGGCGACGAGTTCTTGTCTGTGGAAATGCCTCAGTCAGTATGTGGCCTCGACATTGGCGGAGGTGCCTAAAAAGTTGGCGGCCAGAGCCTGAGCCCCTCCAAACTGACGTACCTTGATTCTCCCATTGTGGATGGTAGTGGCAAGTGTTTCCAGACCCTGTGAGACGGGCGGGAGGCGATGGAGTAATGGCAAGGGCGTAGAAGCTGGTGGGGAGGCGGTAAAAAGTGTGCGTGTATTTGTTGACGGCCTTCGCTCGCTGTTGCCATCCACTCGACCCCACGATCACACTAAAATTGCCAGCCACGTGCTAGCGGCCATATCACGTGATTGCTCAAACTAGTTGACTAGTGGTGGAAATCAAATCAAGTCTTTCCAAAGCTTCACTTAACTATATAACGCCATCACAACTTATAACTCTGCACAGGACCAACTCTACAACATGTGCCTGTATATGTTTTCTTGCTCTGAATGTTCATCTTCACATGGCCTTCTTCATGTCCTATTAGGGCTTGCTGTTTGTCGAGCCAGTATCCTTTGGCAGGCGGGCGCCAGCAGCCTTCCTCCTCTCGCCAACAACAATAGCAGCAATCCAAACCAACCAGACCAACCCAGCTATAACCCCATATGCAATCATGCCGCCCTTTGAGCTTAATCGTGAGGAGTCTGCAAGTTTCAGGCCAAGGCCACCATTGATTATCCCCAGAGTCACTGCAGCACGACCCAGCCAAATGTGCGCGTGAGACCAGGAAGTGCGGCCGTGGTACTTCTTGAACATGTGGTGATGCATGAAGCCGAGCATGGGTTGAAGAAATAGTACGGCGAAAAGAACCAGGCCAATGATGGGATGATGGTTGTTTAGTAAGCTGTATGTTTTCGCAATGTAGATGCCCAGGCCAACTGCTGCTGTATAAACAATATAGGCAAACACCTGGAAGGCGGCGTGTAGCCAAACAACGCCAGAGAATGAAGCCAGACGGACGGCAATGGCTCCAGATGGGAACAAGATGACAAAGGCCAGTGATGCAAGAACACCATGAGCAATAAGCATAGCACGCATATTGGGCCCGCCACTTGCACGGACGGGTGTAATGCCAGTATTACCGCTACCAGTGCCACCAGTACCAGCACCAGTACCAGTACCAGTACCAGATGGAGCCCCATTCAAAAGGGGATTCACACTGCCTCCTCCTTTTGCATTGGAAAAGTTCCAATCAAAACTTTTTGCGTCGCTGTGCTGTGAGATTGAAGCTGATTTGTCGTTCGAGTTCTTTGGCCCGCGAGATGGATTGTATGCGTAGACCCAATCGCCATTCGATGCCTTGAAGTCCATGCTTCCGCCAGACCAGCTGTCACAGTTCGAGCCTACACCGATTAGCAGACCACCATCAGATGCTATACAAGTATACTTACACTTCACATTGGCGACCATTTTCCCGTTAGAGACGCCAGAGCCTTCCAGTAACGTGACTTGCGTGTTGCTGTTTAGGGATGGTGGTCGGTGTCCAGTGGTAGTTCTTGGTGACAGTGTAACATTCGATCCGTCTTGCGAAGTGTAGACAACGAACATGTTGGCACCAGACATGCTTTGTCCCTGTCCGAGTGCCACCCATTCGTAACTAGTCGGCGCAGAAATCTGGAAGAAGATGTCACCAGTCCCAGATGATGCTGTATTGGCTGGAATATTGAGTTTGAAGCAGACGTCAGTCGTCGGACAGACACTTGCAACTTGAGCCGAGGCACAAGCCGCTGGAAGCGATTAGTTGGGGTGAATGAATATGAATTTGTATCTCATGTTTACGCACCCAGAGCCAGAAGCCATGCCGAAGTCTTTGTTCTAATAGTGGCCTTCATGTTTGTGTATGCCACTGCAGTGCCGCAACAAAGGTACACAGCGCCCTGTTATCGAGACGTTGATTTGACCGGATAAGTCGGGATTCAGAGGTGGAAGTTCGGCGGGAAGCGATGTGAATGTTGGACTAGCTAGTTGTTCTCTTAGAGAAATCAAAGTATCATAGACTGCCAGGTGGAATGCAAGCCACCAATCACATAGGAGCCAAATGCCTGATGATGAGACGATTCAAGTTACGCTACCTAGGTAGTAGTGGAAGGTAGCTTGGGGCTTTGGGACGTTTTGCGGAGGGAGACGTATAAAGGACTTGTATAAAGACGAGGACGGCAGTGTCGGTTATAACTAACGCCGCAACTTGACCGGCACCACTTGAAAATCTTGAATGGCTACGGCCTAGCTTTCAGCCTGTATCTCGGTGATTCTCCGACTGAAAATGGATCATCCCAACTACTAATATTATACCAGGCACGCCAATCTGGCTGCATGCGGTCTGGGCGGGGAACCGGACAATGCTGTGCCGCCAACCGGGCTATTGGCCAGTTAACAGCACAAAAGGTACGCGTCATGAGCGCTGTCAATCGTATATTTGGCTTGTCCGCAGCGTATTGCGTGGTGGTGCAGCAAGAGAGGTGGAGGACCAAGGTCTTGGCTTTGACGCGGTGTAGAGGCGGAGCTCAACCGCAAAAAAGTGGCTTGCATCAGACCAACAGTTGGGTTTGCAAGGACCAAGGTGCGTATCTGATTGAATTTCGCTGTCTTGTTGCTGGGTAGTTAGTCAACGTGTTTGACTTTTGTGGCGCTTGTGGCACCAACCTTGGAAGAATGGGGTCTTTTAGATTTGATAACTATTAACTAACTAGTAGTTAGTTAACAAACGGAGTCGTAGGCGTTTCCAAGGTTATCAATGTGCCTTTCTTTTGTACACAAGTACTCCAGAGTCCATACCTACAACCGCTTATGCTCGTTTGATGAGAAACTAATAAGGCTGTATTCGTATAGAAACAGGACAACGTCCCACGCTTACGTAGTAGGTTTGCTCAGCCCGTCATTGGTTTGTTCGGCCCTACTCATGCTCAGAAATCTCCACTGCGGCTTCTCAGCCCTAGCCTTTCTGCACGATGCACAATGCACATACGGAGTAATACTATGTATACAACTGAACATAGGCTCACAGAACGCGTCAGCTCTTCTTGATTGACTCCAGATATCCTCCAGATTGAGACGATAACAAAGTGGTGCTTTGCACATTTGTCTTGTCCATACGGAGTAATTATGTACTTATCCACCTACCCCATCTTACTCTGCTCGGCACACTAAACACTGATTAATAGCTATTATTATGTAGCGGCTTGTTAGATTCGGATACGCTCTACCCGATCTTACTACTGTCACTAACTTAACTATTAGTACTTTGCACATAATTACCTCGACCTTGGTGTGATTGATCCTTCGACTAAGACTAATCGTGTTCTATCATGTCTATTATGCACATCTATTAATCTTATGACCTCAGCACTGTATCCTGAAGGAGAACAATGCCAATTTCCACATTTCTTCCTCAACTGGCACAATTTCCGAACCTGGGCCTTTCATCTATTCGCGGGCGGGTCGCTGGGAATCGCCAAAAGCTTCTCGATAGCACAGCCCGCGGCGAAATAGCGGTCGTTCGCTTATCATATCATAATATATATTAATATATGTCAAGTCGGCAATAAGCGGTGTTTCAGCTGTTCACTCGATGCACGCTAGTTTCAACTACTGCCCACGCTGCGTCGCTGCCTTCCGAATGTGGTCCTTTCACCTGGGCAGAAGCGCAAAACTTATTAGCGGGCCCGGCTGCTTGCACAGGCGCTTCACCATTCACACATCAAGACTGTTGCTGTAGAGTCATTCCAAATTTCCCCGCACCCGAAGCTGTCGATCAGGAAAAGGAACCTTGGAAACATGGCTACCTGGTACTCGAGCCCATTTCCATTGCCTCCCGAGGTCTGCCCAAGCGGTAACTCTTGCAAGTATATATACAAAAGCTAATCAGCGCTACAAGGGCTGACTATGAGGTAAAGAACTGACTATCAAGCAGGCTAATTAGTTCGGCATTATGAATAGCGTCAGTTACTCGGTCAAAAGTTGAGCAGGGCAATGCGAGACCAGGCGCTGAAAGTGCCACCAGCCATGACATCTAAGATTGTGCTTCCATTTCCGCTTCAACAGCTTTGGGAACTAATTATATACACCCCTATCTACTCCGTAGGTCGGGAGGATTATGCGTTGTTAATGGTTACTAAATCGGCAGGCAGTATTCAACTCAATCCTCACACCTGCCTGCAGAAAGCTCAAAAAAAACTTAAAGAGCATCTCTATTATATCATGCCATCTAAAATTCACAGTCCCTAGAAACTATTATTCCAACAATCAAACATCCTGGACCCTCAAGCTGTGCGTTCCATGGGCGACCACAAAAAGCCTGCCCACCAAGGTGTCATGTCTGGCGCTATGGTTTTACAGCTGCTGCAGAACATTCCTGAAACACGTCATATTCTCCATAAATGACAAATGGATACAAAATGCCTTTGCAGCAGCCACCCGCCGTCACAACCGAAGCGGTGGTGTCTCTAGTCATGTATGATGCACGCATCACAACGGAAGAAAAACTCCCCCCACAATCATACCTACCTAGGTATTCCGAACATGTGTCCACTTAAAAAAAGAAAAGAGCAGAAACTGTTGTACAACCACCCAGTTTCGAAACTCAACCAAATCCTTCAGGCTTCGAGACACCAATGTATCAGGCACCCAATATCCCCACTACTACCTACCCATCAAGCAAGCCGTAACCACAAGGACTCGCAAAGTATCATGCTACCACGTAAATAAACAAGTATAAAACCCATACCTCCATCCCATCCCATCCCAAATAGTCATCCCCTCATACTACTGGTTCTTTTCTTTCACTTCACTTCTCTCGTTCCGCAGGCTCGGTCGTTTTAGAAACCACAAACTCTCTCTGACTATACAATACACATAAACACTCATTCATAACTTTTACAATTACTAAAAAAAAAAAAAAAGAACCCCACCCAACACCCAACCCAGCAACCAACCATGCACTTCTCCCTAGCAACAACCCTCCTCCTCTCGCTCGCAGCCCTCGCCAGCGCAGCCCCGTCCCCCTCGCCCCAGAATGGCGGCCGCCCGGTGCCGAATGGGCCTTGCTGCGTGCCGAATTCCAGTTTCAAGCAGGATGTTTGCCGGGTTAATGGGCAGAGTGGGCGGTGTGTGCCTTCGGGGGCGAATAATTGTATGTTTGTTTTTTTGTTGTTTTTGTTGTTGTGTTTCTGGGGTTCATGACTAATGATTTGAAACCAGGTGGTGCTGCTTTGACGTGTATTGAGGATTCGCGATTGAGTTGCAATGCTAATGTTTTGGAGCGTGGGAGGCCTCGTTGCAGGCTTAATGGCGAGCAGGGTGTTTAAGTTGCGAGAGAGTAGAGGGAGATGGATGTTGGAGGATGATATATATATATACTGAAGAAAATTCAACAGCCGATTGCGCATATCCAGAGTGTCCAGATGAGTGATGGATACTTTATTATCAAAAGCTACGAGTATGGTACTTGTACTAACTACTGCTTCTTCTCCCTCCACACTATACCTACGCAACACATTCCATATCCTTTACCCGCTTATCAGCCTTGACTGCCTCAAGAGCCCTCATAACCGCTGGAAACCGCACATTCGCCATCTTCACATCCCCGGCATCATTAGGATGAATCCCATCTCTCAAATCACTACTTCCAATCCCTGCGTACTGATCGACGACCCAGACAGGGGATTCCGTCTTATTGAGTCCCCGCACCCATGGCACAATTGCCGCATTCAACTGCTGAATCTTGCTGGCATACGGGCCAAATGTCACAGGGATGATTTGCGCCACGATGATTTTCATCCTTGGATTGGAGGCGCGCATGGCGGTGACTAATTTTGTAAAAGCAGCAATGATGTCGTTTACGGGTTTATCTTGCTGCATGATATCATTCGTACCCAAATGCATAGTCAGAAGGTCTGCGGGATTCTGTTTGAGCCATCCGGCCAGCTGGTTTTTGTTGGCAATGTCGACGGCGAGGAAGCCAGAGTGCCCTTCGTTGTCGCGGTCGTATTGGGAGTTTTTGCAGCCGGATTGGTGTTCGCCGTGGCCGCTGCCGACAAAAGTTTACAGAGGAGAAGTTTGTAGATTGTAGCTTGTCCCAGAGTTTGGCGCGCCAGCACACGATTTCGGTGATGCTGTCGCCAAAGGGCATGTACCGGATTGGTCTTGTTTGCGCAGAGGCAAAGGCGAGGAGGGGAGGGAGGAGGTGCGTGAAGGAGACCATTTTGGAGATAATGGTGTTTGCAAGGCGGAGTGAATGGATATGGGGATCTTGATATGCTTTATATCCTAGAGTAATTTTGATGGCTGTCGTAGGCGAAAGTCGGAGCTAGAACACTGGGGATGAAAGAAGCCGCTCGTGTAGGCAATAACAATACCAGGTCAGTCGTAAATGAGCTACACTCTAGGTGTGCTGCCACAGGAGTATTTGGAGGATTGTATGGAGTTGTAGTTGTAGTATTTAGAGCTGCCTATCTATACTATATGAGGCAGGAGTGATTAATAGTGAGGGATTGTTGCCAATATATATTACATGAGGAATCATTGACGTGGGATCACTCGAATGGGTCCTTTTAAATGGGGTCGTTCATATGGGGCCATGTAATTGGGGTCGTTCAAATGGGATTAATAGCGTGGGATCCACGAGGGATCGTTGACGCCATATATCATGAGGCGCGTGGAAAGGATCTTACGTCTAACGCGTAAAATTATTCGCAATGTATTGATGTGAGTTCCATTCGATACTCGCGATGTATGACGTCAAGTGTTGAGCTTCAAATTTCAATCTAAGGGGAGACCTGTTTGGCCCCCATCCCCTGCTCTAGTTAATAAGAAGAGGTTTTCTCTAGCCAATCAGAGATTGCGCTCCTTTGATTTTGTGGGCGCTGTGGTGGACTGAAATGCAAGTAATAATATTCGATAAGTGTATACGAGTATTATTATAGAATACAGCTCAATTTGGCAAGTTTGAGTGCTGACGCTGATCCGGGGATTGTTGTTCGCTAGTCTCCATGCAACCGGCATAATCGTACAAGGATGAATACAAGGTGTCGGACCAGATCCTTCATCTAATTATGTACAGCAATTTCCATATCGAAGCCGCTCTGTATGTTGGAGGTGTGGCAACTCTTGGCGACTATTGGTGGAGTAGGTATATTCTTCGCTTTGTATAACGCGTGGTAGGTCGTCACGAGTTTTGAAGAACGTGTCGTCTGAGTAGGCGGGGTCAAGGATAGGTAGCATGGATTTGCTCAGTCTAATATTACCTGGGCGACTTAAGAAATCGCTTCGATAGCGGGATTCCCTACGAGCCTTATACTGGGGAGTTTGAGAAGTGTACTGAGACTTCTTTTCAGACTGACCTTTCTCACAAAACATACCTTTCTTTTCTTTCAGCCCATCACCTCTTTCCGAACCCACCAAGAACCTTGCTTGCCGCAGAACTCACCTTCAACACATCCCGATATGTCAAGCTAATCCTCGTGTCCCTCCTACTTTCCCCACCATTTTGCTCAATTGTCTGCGAATCAGCCAACAAGTCCCAATTCGCCACCGTCTCTGCACTCATATTTTCATCAACCTCAATCTCCGCAATGCCATGCATGAGTTCGCGATACGAATCGGCAGTTGTGATAAGCAGTGAACGAGGCTCTTGGAAGATGCGAGTGGGAACTTTGTACTCCTGCACTTTGTCGCTATTTTGCTTTGATGAGTCTGTGTTGGCATCTTCTCCAGATGGTGGCTTAGGCGTGACATCTAGACATAAACTTCCTCCTAGACTAATAGTAGCAACCACTGGGGCGTATGCATTTCCATCTTCATGAGGCATGATACCTTCGCCAGGCTTGTATTCATTGATTAGTACATGGTTAGGCTGCTGATGTGGCGTATCGCTAAATATACCCAGATGCCTCAGGCGTAGGGTAACTGGGATAGCAAGCCATGTTGGTAGAGGGGCGGCAAGAAGCACGTTGTTTTTTGTGAGTGTTGATGGGTGGGCTTGAAGTCGTCGATGGGTGAGTTGTGTCCATCGTTGGGCGGGGATCTGTCTGAGTCTTTAGAAAGATGTGATGCAAGAGGTCAAACAATGGGGATCCCCACCTTTTGCAAAATCGATGCCTCTTCTTCTACAGTGATGAAATTTGGAATGTAATATAAGTCTGGTGGAAGTCCAGCAACTCGAAAAGTTGGTAGGTCCTTTTCTTCCACGTCACTCATTATTTCATGTATTTGTTATGCAATGTTGTGTAGTTAATACGCGGGGTCGCTGCGATTGTTTTCAAAAGGATTTCGAGGCAGACGAACGTGAAGCAAAGGAGAGTAGTAGGCGCGTACGAAGGTACCCCGCTGAGTAAGGATTCGCGCCATCACGTGCATACGTATAAGTTTCTACTAGAGAAATTTGATGCTGGGAACAATCCCCACGGCGCATAATGCTTTTCACTCTCGAGGAAAGTGCGACGAAGTGACGCGACGGGTTTTAAGCTACACACATGACGTTCATCAAGCCAAGTTGAGAGACTCCAGTTTTCATGCTGAAATGCAGTGCGTATTGCTTATCTGTGCAATCTAC
The DNA here is from genome assembly GCA_028220655.1 of Shiraia bambusicola. NCBI lineage: Eukaryota > Fungi > Ascomycota > Dothideomycetes > Pleosporales > Shiraiaceae > Shiraia > Shiraia bambusicola. The sequence goes on along the minus strand of SSBG01000021.1, from coordinate 54,270 downwards.
GAATTATCTGAACCAACTGGGGAAGAACGAGGGAGGAACCAACATCACTCAACCTGTCTATCCCTTATCCAGATACCAAAGCGCCAAAACCCATGCATACCGCTCCTATTTGAATGTATATACGCCCGTTACCCATATCCATAGTCATATTCCCATCCTGATCCTATGGTGACGATATCATCAATGAAACCCTCACATAACAACGCAGCCTCCAGGGCCACTTCGCGCACGACGGCGACGTCCGATACCACCTGTTGCACCGGCACCGCCTTCTTCTTCGTCAGCATGCATAAGCTGTGCTTCTCGAGCTCTTCGTCGGCGGCGGCGTGCACCTGCGCCACCAACACCAGCTTCTTCGTTCAGCATCATCCAATCAGCCCATTTGCGCTCCAGACGAGCTGCGGCTGCAAAATCGCCTCGCAAGACACGTTTCGTGTGCTCTTCCACAGTAGGCTGCCAGCTGTAGAAACACTTGAGACTGATAATTTCACTGGGGTAGGTAGCGGTTTGGCAAGCAGATGGCGAAGAAGGACGAGTGATTTCAGCGTTTCGGGAGAGGACCTCGCGAACGCCGGTCCAGGTGACGTTTGCGCAGTCATAGGCTACTATTCGAAGCCCGATTTCAGGTCTTTCAGATGCCTTCAAGCCACGCACAGATCGGTTGCGGATCCGCATACTTGCTGCTGCTTCGGCAAGAACGAGGTCGGAGATGCGCGTGTTGTCCATTTCGAGCGAGGACAGACGATGGCAGGCTTTGAGGACAGGTAGCATGCCAGCATCGCCTAGATTCTCGCAGTATGAAATGCAGAGATGTCTCAGATGAGGCGCGCAAGGTGACTCGGCAAGCGTCTTCAAAACGTCGTTGGTGAGGACGTCGAGTTCCTCAATGTCCAAATGTGTGAGCACAGGCATGGTTGGGACCAAAGACATCAACGCGTCATTGGTAAGTCCGCCGCATTTCGATAATTGGAGACCTTCTAAATGGGGCACATTATCAACCAGAGTCTTGATGCCCGCATCTGTGATGCTGCGGCAGCGGGTAAGGTCGAGGTGTTTCAATCTTCGTGGTGGAACCATGGGTCGCTCCGTGAGAATATTAATCTCTTGATCGACACCCTCGACCAGTGCTGCGAGTGAATCGTCGTTGAGGCTGTCACAGTTCATCAGAACAAGCCTCTCCAAAGTGTTTCGCTTGAAGAGCTCAGCCATGAGCTCCATGTCATCCCAGCCACGAACTTCGCCTGCTCTCAGATCCCGCAGCTTCGTACATCCTTCAACAACTTTCTTCAGGCCCCGGTTGTCGATACCATTGCACCATGAAATATTTAGGACCTCGACACGCGGGCAATTCGACCCCAGAATCTTCATTGCCGCGTTCGTGGCGCTAGAGAGGCCAGATAGATTGACATGGACGAGACGACTGTTCTGGAGTAAGAAGCAGTGAATTGAAGTGCGGTCAATTCGACATCCTTCGAGAGAGAAGTTCTCCAGATTGTGACATGCTTCAATCAGGCCATTCTTGGTCCATTGTTCTCTCAGTTGCACGCATCCCCTAAGGTTCAAGTCCCGAACAAAAGGACCAGCCGATGTGATGATGTTAACAAGTGCATCTGCCGTGATGTTGCGGTAGAACTCGCTCGTGTCAAGGTCGCACCACAGTTGACCATCGAAGCACATGGCATGCCATGCCTTGGACACACGTGAGCATCGAACAATTTCCCTGGGTTGCAGGTATCGCAAGATGTGCATGCGGATCTCAGCAGGCATCTCAGCCCACATGTTGAAGTTTCGCCTCTTCTGGACAGTCTTCCTGACTGGCTGCGAGAAGTAGTCGCCCTCTGCGTCGATGCCATGCCGTGACAGAGGTCGTGGTAGAGGCACAGACGATACAGGGTCAGGTGTTTTCATACGCAAACGAGTCCTTTCGTCCCAGCAGGGTGTACCAGGTGGGCTATTGGCAACGGATGTTGGCGCCGTGGAATAACCATTGGACAGCTCTGAGGAGAAGGAGCTTCCAAAGGAAGCACCGTATGGCGAGCCAGGCGATGCGAGTGACACGCATGACATGGAAGCCTTTCCACCGTTCCTGAGGCTGTGTGCACGAGGCCTACCCAGGGTGGCCAAACTCGGGGAAGACCCCATACGCTGCAGACCATTGAGGAACCGCTGTCGCCCCTTGAGTTTCGGTCGCTCGATCATGATGGCCTCGCTGGGAAGTGTGCCTGGAGGCGAGGGAGCCAGGTCACTTGGGTGCTCGACGACAACCGAGTCAATGGAGAGGGGTTCCATGGTGGCGATGGCTGGGGGACGTGACTCGTGAGCCGTGAGTCGTGACTTGGGGACAGTGGGGACAAGGGAGGGAAACTGAGCAAAAGTGTGGCCACGAGAGGAAGATTAGGAGAATAAGTTGGTTGACAGACGCAGGAACCTGTACCGGGGGCTCTAGAAAAGGAATGACAGGAGTAGTGAGCCGAGAGCTGACCTGGTGGTTGGGTTGGGTGAGCGGTATTTGATGGCGGTTTGGTTGCGGTTCCAGAAAGTCCCCCGCAGATGGCCCATGCAAATGCGTGAGCCCGACGAGACTAGTCAACTTAACGACTCAGGAGTCAAAGACGAGGCGTGGGCCGATAGTCAAGAAAAAGAAACAAAAAAGAAAAAAACTCAACGACAGCAGTCCAAGATGGCAACGATACCTACACAGGGAAAAGGAGAACGCGATGTGGTGTGTCCAAGACGCTTTGTATTGCTGCACTATCTTGACTGCCTATTAGTTATCTTAACTATCGGCGCGGATGCCGGCCCAACACCAAAGAGGAAGACCCGGTTACTGTTAATATGTATTGACTACTGCACCACTACACCACGTGCATGTCTAGCAGCATCACCAGCACACCTCGACCAAGCACCCAAGGTCAACCGACCACCAAGAAAGCGTCGCGTGTGCCAATCCCAGCCAGTCTGCGCTGCCCAAACCCCCATTCTAGTAACAAGTTGTTGGGCAAGAGGCAAACCACCAAAACCTCCTGCATACCGAGTACTGTTAGCCAAGTCTCTCGGTTGCTCCGCCACTGCGACTCGCGCCATAGTTTTATGCAGGGTCTCGTTCAGCTTCTTTTTTGGCTTCTACCAAGTAATTAATAGTGATCAGTCTAACTGAGTAGGCCCACCAATCTGGACCACCGCGAGGCCCGCAGTAGGTGTTTACTTCGTAGAGCCTCCTCCAGGAACATCTTCGCTTCAATCCCAATGTACAATTAGGCCCGACAAATTGCTGTTCCCTGTTACTGCCCTTTTCCCGGCCTGGGCTATTGGGGCATGCGAAATCGTGGGGTCGCCCAAGGGCCCACACACACATACATATACACTGGCCGACGTTGGGTGGCGTATGCACTTTTGAACAACCATGATAGCGGGGTGGTGTTGAAGGTGAGCACGCGGGCGCCCTTTTGTGGTGTGGTGCACTTTATTCACTCGGTCAGATGACCTCAGGCAAAGATAAGGAGAGCTTAACTACCCAAGCCCGTGCCTCTTCTTTGTTGTCACTATCACATGCTTCCAAGTTCCAACATGCTAGGTATTGATCACCCTGGTCCCATAGTCTAATCTAAATCATGAACGCAAACAATTTGACCAAAATCTACTTTGTGAATAACTATCCCATAACAAGCACCATCTATGAGCCACCTTTCTTCAGATGCTCCAAAAATTTTCCGTGTGTCCCCCTCCAGTTCTCCTCACACTTCCCCTTGACCGTCCCCATAAGCAGCTTATTAGCAGATATTTCCACATCCTCTACTAAACTCCACTCCCCCTTCTCCCCCTCCCCATCTCCCTCGGCCAGACTATCCGACTTGACAAGCCGCCATGTAGTGTGCTGCCTCAACCCCAGCGGTGCAAGAATCACCCAGTTCACTCCGTCTGGTATATCCGTCATTTGCGCTTCAAAGCTGACAGTCGAGCCCCACAGCCCCTTAGGCAGCGCGTGCATATGGTCAGTGACTTTGTAGCGTTTTGTGTCTGGAGCCGAGGGTTCAGAGGGGAGGGTCTCATAGTGTGCGAATTCGGGGTCGAGACGGATAAGGAGGTCATGGTTGTGCAGCGTCTTGAGCGCGAGGTCGAAGGAGGTGCCGGCGGGGATGTGGGAGACGTGGTGGAGTGTGGCAGTGCTAGAAAGTGCTGTAGATAGGTAGTTAGGTAGTACCTAGTCAGAGTCTGTGCTGAGAGTACCTTTTTCTTAGGGGAGAATTACAAAACATGATGAAGTATTCAGCGGCGATACCTTGAACCTGCAAGTGTAGAGTTGAGACGTCGATCCAGCAATATTCACACCAGGAAAGTAAATTGGGTTACAATGTACGAAATATCTGGCAGTGAAAAGAGATGGTGTATGGAAATGTACCTGTAGTCTTGTGAGAAGTGCAAGACTAGCATTTGATGTACCGTGTCTTTGAGGGTTTTATAGTTTCAGGGCTAAACTTAGTACTGTCTCCAAGTCAAGAGCGCATTTACGGCAAGAACTTTCTTTCAGGCAAGTGAGCCGTACTATTAAAGCGTTCTTATTACTTGGTGCTTCAAAGTTCGATGCCGCCACATGGAATTCCAGACGCGCTGAAAGACGAAGTAGGGATGCAGGGAGTTCGGCATGTGATTAGCTGATGTATGACGTATGAGGGCACTGTTCACTTCATACAGCGAGACCATGTCAGGAAACCGTGATTGAGCTTTCACTTCTCTTGATCAACGAGTTTTCACTTTTGCTTTTTTTCTTTGCCTCAGCTGGGATCTCAATATGGCTACTCAACGCACACCAACAGGGCTTCTTGTCGCACAAACAATTGGACTTACTGCAAGCGCGTACTTGCTAGGTAGGACCAAAGTTCACATCACTGCTACAGCTAGAGACCACAAGTCAATTAACGAACTCAATTGCAGGCCAAAATGCCAGTCTCTCGTTCATCAGCATTCCCGTCGTGATGCAGGCTCCTGCCCCGCTTGCCGCCAGACAGTGGCGCCACCTGTTCAACATTGGAGCTGCTTTTGGCTTGCCGCTCGCGATAATCAGTGGCCTCTCGTTTGCCTACATGGCGTCGCAGAGTATTTTGTTCTTACTTAGCTCCGCTATTCAAGCTCACTGAATTTAGATGACACCAATTCGACCGCTTTTAAGCTCAATCTCGCTGCGTCGATCCTACTTCCGGGCATCGTCCCATTCACAATCGCTGTCATGAAGCCTACCAACGACAAGCTCTTCGAGAGGGCCGATTCGCTCTCATTTGCGTCTTTAGGGGACAAAACCGTTGAAGCGAAGGTTGCACAGGGAGAGAATACACACGCTCTACTAGACAAATGGGCAACCTTGAACTTGGCTCGAGCTGTGCTAATTGCGACTGGCACGTTGTGCGGTGTTATCGCTGCAGTCGACAAGATAGAGGTTGTTGGCTTCAGTGGTGTGGGTCTCGCATCTGGTGCGAACAGGATGTAAACTCAGGGATGATCATGGCATACCTGGTCGAAGTGACAGTCACGTGAGACGTGCCAAGACTTGTGTTCTAAAATAGGTAACTAACTAACCGCTTTGTGGTTAGCAAGCCAATCTACGCGCGCCTGGCTTGACCTTCACCACACATCTGCTTGACATACCACTCTATGCATCCTAGTTTGCTAATTGCATGCCAAAAGTTTTCAAGATTGATTCCATCTGATTGCTCCACGTGCCCTTTTCGGATGGATTCCGAACAACTACGCTTTTCCGCGCGCACATAATAGTTACCACAATTCAGGAGGCTGGTCATTGTTGATACACGTACGGAGTAAGCACACAGCATTACGACAGCGTGCGCGTTCCGTTCCGCTACCTCCTACCCACTACCCTTTCCATGCTTGATCTTACCTCAACGTAAGTTTGGCATAATCCCACCTGGAGCTCTGCTACGCAATCCGTGGTTTTGTGCCTCCAGTGTCCAATCTCACAGCCTTGCTGGCTACCACCAACAGCCATTACTGCCGCGCGTTGAGCTCTGCTACTCCTCAAGTGTTTTTTGTACCACTTTACTAATTGTAGTGGTGTCATCAATCACTGTCCGGCTGTTGTCATTAATACTGATGCCACGTTTGCAACCGCCCTGGTGGTACTGAATCACATCTCTCTTACAATCCAAGAAATGCCTTACTACGGGCAATTGCGTGCCTGGATCAAAGAGCAGCAACCCATTGGAAGGAAACGGCTGGATCTCTTGGCCCGTGTAAACGACGATTCGCTGCTTGGTTTTCCAGGAGAGAGATGTGAAGAACCCAAGTTCTACATTCGAAAGCTTTGGCTTGTGACGGAGCATCCCCAGAGCAAAGTTTTAAAGTGGATCCACTCTCATCATGCAGACTTCTATAAGCAGATGTCTACAAAAGTGAATGCGTTGGCTAGTGACCTGTTTGATTTAGGCGAAGGTTCTGAAGGAGAGGGCCATTTTTTGCTTGATGCTGCGCAAGACCTTCTCGTCAACCAAGGTTGGGGCTATGCGATCTGGGGCCCCGACAATGGATCACCTAGCACCTTGGCCAACACTGACGAGAATAGCCGGAAGCCTAGCTGGTTGCCAGTGGGAGATGACGAGGAGATTCCAGAAGAGAACAAAGAGTACGTATGCCATGACTAGTCAACCTTGCAGTCACTAAAGCCTTGAAGAATTATAGACCACGTACGGCATTGGATGGCATATCGTATCCAGAAGAAGATAAAGGACATGCAGACAAACCCTGCGCCAATGAGGAAGCCTGCACAAACGAGGACATTTGCGCATACGAAGAAGAAGACTCAAAAATTGCCAAGCTCTTTACCCAAACCTGGTGAAGGGCCTTCTCGTCCCAATCCAGATGTTGAGCCTTTATCACATGATCCCGGGGCTGAAATCTCTTTGCCAGTCGCCTCTGGTCGACTAAAGAGAGCACGAAAATCTGTTTTGAAGACGCCGCAGAAGCGAAGTCGAACTCAACCATGCCGTGTGGCTAAACGACCAAGAGTAAATTCCCCAACCAGTGTGCCAGGAGATCAGGAAGTCCCGGAAGCCAACGTCGAAGAAGACATCATAGAAGATGTTGCAGAAGACACCATGGGGGCTGCCATGCCTGGGCATGACAGCCTAGATCGAATTGATAGCATCGAAGTGCAAGTACCCAGAGAGTCTGAGGCAGCAAATGTTACCAACGAAGAGATGACCGAAGGAAGCTCTAAGTACGCACTGACAAGAAAAACACGAGAAGAAAACGAGTTAGCCATCATGTATGATGTCGTCAACGACCATTGTGAGGAGATTGAAGACGCGAATAATCTCTCGAGTGAAAATAGTAGCGGCCCTATTTCAAGTGTAAATAGCCATAGAGGCGCAAAAGAATTGCTCCCGACACCCGCCACAACTGTGTCTAGGCACAACAGCTTTGCTGAAAAGCCACTCAAAGATTCACGCGAGAATTACCGCGCTACTGCTATGCTCCTCGACATTAGCCAAAACGGAGTGGTTGTTCAGGCGACCCAAAGTCAAATTGAATTCGGCCATCTAATCACCAAGATCCTTATCGCCAAACCGCCGTATTCCTGTATCCCCAATCTAGTGCAACCCAGACTACTTGATCTCTACGAACACTCCAAGCGCACCAAAGACTTTCTGCTCTGGAACGAAGAGCTTGAAGATTGCGGGCGTGCATTCGATTGCTGGCTAAGCCTAATCAAGCAGACTGAATCCGACGAACAATTTTCCGCCAATGCCAACACAGCCAACGTCGACTTCATCCATAACATTCACACCATGACGTCGTGTGTAGACCGCCTAGTTGCGCGGCGCCGTCGCCGAGACCTGTCAGCTTTCAGAAAGAAGCACCTCGATGCAAAGGATGTGAAGAGGTTATCTGAAGATCTTACTTTTTTGTTTAATGCATTGTTACAACCTCTTCCGTTTAATTTTGCGGCCGTGTATAGCGGGTTGTATATGTATAATCAGCCTCTTCTCTCGTGGTTTGAAATTCGGGAAAAAATGCCTTTGTGGCATGGGAATTATATGGTGGATGAATGAAGGGTTGGTGTTGGGAAAGGGTCGCTTTTTGGTAACTTCCTTTAGGGGCGTGTTGTATTTTAGCTTCGTTATTCGTGCCGTTGTGGAAGATGTTGTTTTGTTTATTCGTGCTGCTTTTCTCATATCCTTTTCCATATTGGTATTTAGGGTATGGCTTCGTGGCGTTTGGCGTGTGGATGGTAATTGTTCTTTTTTCCATTGACTATTGTAGTATGTGTTAGGTGTGGGTATCCAAGGTTAGTTTGAAGAAGACACGGCTCATCCGAGGCTTTTTGAAACCTGTATAGGTTCGGCGAGTTCTGTCTTGTATAAGATTTTGAAATACGTCTTAGTTAGTCGTAATAAATAAGTGAGGAAAAGTTAACAGTCTGAAGGATTTATTATCTTTTAGCTTGAATTCATCAATTGGTTGCGAGTAGGGAGCTCAGGAGTAATGGGAGTTGATCACGGTATTGCTATACTATACATAACCCCTCTGTCCGTTTCCGGGTGCTGCAGTTTGAGCCTCTTTCCCCCCATATCCAGAGCCTCCATTCACGTGATGAGGCCCCAGGCACATGATAGGGAAAAGGAGGAGTGAATTGGTGCCTAAGGGGAGTCTAAGAGTTAATACCTATTACGAATAGCCTTGTTGTGGGACTCTTGGCTCATTGCAGGTGGGCCGGTAATAGTTAACTACTATGTAGTCAAGCTTAATCTCGTCAAGCGTAACTACTCCTTGCTTAATCCAAGATACTATGGTGGTAATCACTGTATCCGCATCCTGCCGTTTGGCTGGTCATGCGCGATGCGCCACTCCGCCGGTGGGCGGAGATTGAATCTTGGAAAGCACATGCGAGAAACAATAGCAATGGTTGGGTGCATTGACTAGTTAACTAATTACCTGTTGGCCTGATTCCCCGCCCAGCTCGTATTCGCCACGTTCAATCAACTACGGAGTACATACGGATAGACTCTCGTACTCACCGCGCACCTGGATCTGGTAACACCAAGCGAAGCTCTTCTGCAGCCTGTCACGATGCAATACTTATAATGAAGTTGCAGTCAGGTCACCATCCAAGTTAGATATCCACCCATTACAAACCTCTCGCAACAACGGCAATATGACAGACAAAAAAGCATCTAGAACCGCAGAGGAGAAGGCTATGAACGATATACGCCGAAAGTCGATGAGAGTTTTTGAAGACAAGTTTGCCGAGCCGCCACCTTACACTCCCCAATCTACGACTCCAGCATCCTCGAGCAACAATGGCGGTGCACAAACTGGCATTCCAACTTTTGAAACCCTCAACTTCCAGCCTAGTCCACTTGAGATACCGACACCAATCGAGTGCATCGCGCATTTAAAGCTCTTACATGCATTTGCCAAACTACGCCACGATGTTGGAAACCAAGAAGGTCTTTTCGGCATTAGCATGGGCGGATTCACAGAAAAAGACCCTGCGTTCGAAAAGGGTAAAGAAACATCATACGTTGATAATGAAGATGCAATCCATCCAGTGCCTCAGCAGCCAGATATGATTCCAGATGCCATGCTTGCCGAGCGAATACGGGATAAGAGATGGGCAGTATTTGTGAACAAAGCCGTTGATAGATTTGAGAAATGGTGGCAGCCGCTCACAAACACAAACGGTTGGTATGAAAGTACAAAAATGCTCGATTTTGAGAGCATTTCTGGGGGTGCCTGCAGTGTGTCCAGATTTACAGATGTCAGCCGGGGATACGAGATTGAAACAAGTCGTAAACTCCCTCCGTTGGACGTCCTTATGGTATGGCATGCTTATATGCTGAATCCGAGAACATATCTTGAGGACTGTCTTCGATTCAACAAACATCAGCTCTGGCAAACATTGTTCCCTTGGGATCGAATCTATGCAGCCATCGACAACGAGACCTTTGAGTACAAGTCAGAAGATCTAGGTGATGCTCATTCCACAATTCCTTGGAACTCTTTGGAAGATGAATCACCGAAAGAGATTATTTGCCCGACATGCGTCAAACCTAGCCAGGTACCTTGGACTGTTCCACCTGCGTCATCTAGCCCAGAAGTCCTCGAATCGTACCTTGCTAATGAAATAGGCTATTCTGGTGCTGCGTTCACCAAAACTTGCTCGTCATGTGGCCTACTCATCACGCATGAAAAGTTGCGTGTGGGAAAGTTCATCAACGACGCGGATTTACTCATCAAAGAGCGCATGCCATTAACAGGCACTGTGCTCAATATCTGGGGCGGACCCGCCGTCACTTCTACAGGTAAAAAGATCGGCACACATGATATCTTCTTTCCCAATCGCGTCGTCATAACATGCCCCCAGTTCCAACGAAAAACTTTACGAACAGGAGCTGGGAATCTTACAGTCGAAAAGTTGAAATCAATGTTTGCAACGACGATGTCTGATCGTAGAGACCTGACTTATGCTAATAAAGACCAATATAAGCCCGAGTTCCTCGCGAAGAGCAGTCGTATAGCGGTGCGCAAGGTTCTGAGCCATTACTGGGAGAACTCGAGTATTTTCGGAATCGATCTTGTTGGTGCAGTACTCCGACAAGGCAGCTTCGTGCAAAAGATGAAAAAGATTGATTGGTTGCACAGTCCAAACGTAATTTCAACAATGCAACGGCTGATCGTCAAGTATCATCGATTCGTACGACTAGCCGCAGACTATCCAAAAAAGACTATTGTGCCGACTTTGGACGTTGACTTGGCATGGGTAAGTATCATCCGCCATTTTGTTCAAAGCGTCAGCATCTAATAAATTGTAGCACACCCAACAGCTCACTCCAAGAATCTACTACCGCTACACCATGGCCGAAACCAAGAATTTCCTCAACCACGACGACAAGATTCCCGAATCCAGCCTCCACACCTCCTTCCAATGGACCTCCAAAGTCTACGAGAAGAAATACGGTCAACCCTACTCCGAATGCAGCTGCTGGTACTGCGAATGCACCCGCGAACCCCTCCGCTCAAACTTCCTAAGCAAAATCAGCCCCCGCCGCGCCTCCCTCTCCCTCGAAAAACTAGACGAAAAAGGCTTCCCCAAAACCCCAGACCTCAGTCCCCACGTCAGCGCCCACAACGCATACGCCATCAACACTGCTTCCAACGCTGCCCAGAAGCGCCGCGAACTCGAGGAGCTGGACCTCCAGTACGCCAAAGTATGCAAGCGCTACCAAAAACAGAAGGCAGCTGAAACTCCGCGTAAAGAAGATAGAGATGCCTATGTCTATGGCGCGTATGGATATCCAATGTATTACCCTATGCCAGTCTACGTGCCGTATTATGCGGATCCAAGTTGTCAGGATAGCACGCATGCTGCGGACGGAGGCACGGTTGGTGGCTGCGTCGCAGGAACGTGTGCTGGTAGTACGAGCCTTGGGGGTTGTGCTGGAGGAGATGGCACGCCTGGGTGTAAGGCATCCTGTGGTGGACATGGGAGTGCAGATGGAGGATGTGGTACTTGTAGTGGAGGTGGAGATGGAGGCGGTGGATGCGGTGGTGGATGTGGAGGGTGAGTTCTCTTGTCATCCCTTTGTAAGTTTATCATTTTGGTTGATCATCTTCTGATACTTGTTTTTAGTGGTAGCGATTGAGATGGGTGAGTGATGAAAGCTTTTTTTTTTCTGCTGATAGTGCTTTTGGTTGGTCGTGATTTGGGTTCTGCATGGTTGTATGGGACGAGATTGAGCGAGTTGGTGAAAGGGTGTGGCGGTTTTTGAGGGACTGGATTAGAGTGTTGCTACTCCTTGGGCTCTGGTTGCTTACTTTATGATCAGCAGTAGTGGCTATGGTAAATCTTTTTTCGGTCTGTGTGAATTAATCTATCATGTTTCATTATCGCTTTACGAACGAATTTTGAGATACCATGTCTATGAGTTATATGTTGATCGATATCAGCCTAACGTACTACTAGTCAATTTTAGATCTCATTTACTTTTGAGCAACGACTAATCTTGATTGTTTCAATAAAACATGTTGTAATTTAACATTGGTCGCTACACTGTTAGGAAGCTGACTCGAAGTTCACTGAACACGCCAACGCAAGGACAGTATCAGGTCTGTTGTAAAAGATATTGTAGCTGTTGATCAAGTTGTTCATGCTGCCTGTCAATATATTCAGGCCATGAAAAGCAGTATGTAGACCTAACTCTCTGTTACATTATCAAGGTGCAAAAAGAGTATCTGATTCTATATGTACTTTACCAACGAACGGCCCTAACTTGAGTCATATTAAAATCATCATTTGGACGCTGCTGTACCTCCAACTACGAAAGCATGGGCGACAACAGCACTATAAATGATCTAGAAGCGTAGATTCCAGTGGCGGACTTAAGAGGGAAAATGTTGAACACTGAGATCATAAAGGACGCAGCCCTGGTGCTCGGTAATTAGGGATGGTGCATGCTTGTTTCCGCTTCAAGCGTCTGAATTGACTGACTCTGCGTCAAACTTTTGCCTCTTGTTGTACTTCGACACTCAACACTTCACCTGGGCATGATTAAGTTGAACGTGATTCAGATGCGTGTAAATCCATCAAGTCAAACGGTTTTGCACCTCTTTATAAAATAAAATCTGTAGCTTGCCGATGGAATTCCGTGTCTTGCGGTGATGGCGATGGTACCTAGGTATGGCGAAGATCCGGTTCTGCGATCGGTCATTGCCAAGAGAGTGGGTAAAACATGTAATGTTTCCACCACCGAAACAAAGTTGAAGCAGACCAGCTTTACAGTCTCGAGTCGCAGATCAAGCCTCAGTGCCTGGGTTTGATTAAATATTAAGACATTAGCTGCCTGACATCCTTTGGATCAATTGACACCTTTGCATCAAACTCATTTTCTCCCGTCTTCGCCATCACACTTTAGGCCATTTTAGATACAACTGAAATTTCTATCAGTATTTTGATCATTTGGCCATAATGTTTATCGATACGACGACTGCCAATAACAGGCCTTCCATGTCACAGATGGTCATTTCACGAGGAAATCCCCCGGACATATCACCATACAACGAATTGCGAACACCTTTAATGGACAGTTTTGTAGAACAGGCCGCTCCTCCAAGCTATCTCGAGGCGACTACACCGGGCCTCTACAGTAGTCGGTTAAGCCATGACCAAGGCGCAAGATTATTGGCTTCTGATGGGGAACGAGAAGCAGGAGATGCGGCATTAAAGGAGGAGCAGTATGGGAGCCGGAGTGCGAGAGAACAATGGACAAAAGGAAAATGCCTCAAATGGACAGTTGCCGGTCTTGCTATTATAATGCTTGCTGCAGTACTTTCTGTGATGGCGGCAGCAGTGTCAGTACGAAGAGACAACCAGGTATGAAAGACGATTTGACAGCATGATTAATGCTGATTAGGACCCAGACCACAGCCACAGGTTCTAGTACCGCAGCTCAGGAAGCTGGATCTAATCCTTTTGATCGACCAACAATGATAAAGCCATCAGATGCGGCAGAAGCACACCCAGAAGGCTTCACCGACGACGATTCGGAACGACCACACCTAATTGCTGTACCATGGCCAACACCAAGCGCGACCACGCCGCAGCCTCCCTCTCCGACGCAATCAAAAGAAGTGTTCCCCATAAGGTGGCCAGCGTCATGTGGCAAAGACTATACTGTAAAGGTCGAAGAATACGATTTTGGAACGACAAGGGAGTTGAATATCCAAGAGGAGGTACATCAACTAGATGGCTCGTACAAGAGAGTTGAAGGCTGGATCCATATTGTGCGAGCACCAGTGAGCCAGGCTCCGGGAACCATCCAAGCTCGCATGTCCTACGCGGTCTCACCAGAGGTAGATGTCAACAAGATTCAATACTCCTCAACAGCGACCGGAATTACACTGGGCGACCCTTCATTCCCAGATGGCTTCGATGGTGCGCGGAAAGGCAGTGCTTGTCTCGGCATGTCGATTGTTGTTTACATGGCAGCAGGCGTCGAGTTTGAAACCCTAAAGATTACAACCAACCACATGGGCATACAAGTACATGATGGTGCTGACTTCTCAGTCACCAAGTCGGCGCATATTGCAGTCACCAAAGGCACATTGGATGCAGCTACATTCAACTCTCGCGAGTTATATTTGCAAAGCATCTCTGGTTCGATTAGTGGCAAGTACTCACTGCTTGATGTTCTCTCCGTGAAAACGAAGAGTGGCTCAGTGAACATCAACGTCGTGCCCAGAGCCGCGACCAAAGACAGCTCACCATCAGCCATATTCAAGATTCATGCGCTCTCAAGCAGTATCCGAGCCGACTTTACACGCAAGCACATACCCGATCGCGACTACCAAACCTACATCAACACCACAGTCGGCTCAGTAGACGGCACTTTTATCCACGGATCGCGCACCGAATTCAACTCCATCGCCGGCCAGCTCACCGCTGACCTCCTCCCCTTTAAATCAGGCGACACTCCTACCGTCCTATCCACTCACACCCGCTCCGGCCAAACCGTGCTCACCCTCCAATCCCCTTACAAAGCAAACAACGTGCCCATGGCTGGCCTCACAAGTCTCCACAAAACAACCTCGGGCGCAATGAACCTCACCTATCCTGCCGAATGGGTCGGCCACATCAATGGCACCTCCATGAGCGGAGCCCTCCACTTGCAAGGCAAAAACCTCAAACTCCTCGCCCAAAACAACGAGCCCGGAAAAAACCACGTCGAAGCGAACATGGGCTCGGCTACCGCTTCCGCTGCTGCTGGCGGGAAATTGGAATTCGACTCTGTCAGCGGAAACTGCCAAGTCTTGCTCGGCAGCCAATGATTGCCGCGCGACTGACTAGCAGCTCGTTAGTTAAAAGAAAGGGCCGATTCATCTACGCGTGCATAAAGAATGGAATACTTGTGGTGGGGAAGAAGAAACTTGGACTACTCCGTAGTCCGTACTACAAGTTGGCGGTGTATGATATCTATCTATGTCTTTGCATTACTTTCCATGTCTCAAAAGGCGAGCAATGTTGTCCTTGTAAACGCGATATAAACGGGGCATTTTCAATGTTAGCTTGTTTTTGAAAAAACAAAAGCTAGAAAAAAAAACGTTGCATGATACATAACTAGTTACTGTAAAATCAAATCAATTTTTACTATTTTAGCTACACTTTTGATTAAACCTTACCGTCTGCACTGCCTTGGACTAGTTAACGACGCAGCTGCATGTCTTCCCTTAAGACTAAGTTCCCCCCGAGAACCGAAGCAGACCTAGACAGTCGCTTGTATTTTCTTAGTTCAATGGCTGAACCATCTGCCAGTGCCAAATTGGGCGGAGGCACGGAACATGCCTGCTACGATCGCTGCCGCACGTTGATCGCTAGCGTACTGTAGGAAGCGAGAGAAAAAAAGATTTGAGTTTTGAAGGGTTGTTGACTGGACACGCGTTCCGAGCCGCCAGCGGTGGCCTGTCATATCCGGTGTCCTGGGACATGGTAGACTAGTTGAATTGCGATCTCACGATATCTCACTTGGCCATAGTATAAGGAGAGTTGTGTTTATAGGGCTGTGCAATGAAGCTTGGCGAGATTCCAGGCTGAATAGTACGGAGCCTGGATTTATGATGTCGATAACGGTGGCCCTAGTAGCAATGGTGGGTATGGTGGCGGAGTAGGTATTATGGACAGCCCGAGGGGTCCGCAAAATCTGTTTGCCTCGTGAATCCGTAGTAAGATGAGCAGGTTGTGGCCATGATTGTGTAAGTTTTTACAGCATGCTGGGGTCGCTGGGAGGGTCGCACTGGGTCGAGAGTGAGGTCTTTCTTCTCTTGTCTGTGCTCACGGCATAGACATGTCAGAACTTTATTGAATGCTTAATGCAGCTTGGCTTCTTTTTCTAGTGGTATGCGGGGGAAATAGAGTCATCTAGTTGGAGGGAATAAATGGCTTGTAGAGCACTGCTTGACTGTGGAACTGTGGAACTGTGATGCAATGCTGGCCGTTGTGGTAAAGGAGAAACGTAGTTACTGGACTCGGGTCTTGATCAAATACCGCTGATTCCAATGTCTCGACATCGGTCAATAGTGCTGTCCATAGGTGAGCAAGGTTGGACTGGTTTATCTTGTGTGGTACATAGTGTGACGCAGGAGTGAAGGTTGTTACTTACACAAATCTAACTGGAATTTACATGGCGTACCTGTCGATCACCAGAAAGTGTTGCATACCGAGAGAAATGGTATATACATCAGATAGTCGCACGAGGGACGGTACCCGGCTATGAGACGCATCTCGCTCATTCTAGATAATACCTGACCGATCAACTGTGTGCGATGAATTATTCGGAGGTGACCGATGTAAGCACATGCATGCCAATCAATAGGGGAGTGAATAACCCCAGCGGAATCTGTCCTTTCCTGATGGGAAGTGCACTGCAGCTGGTTGAAAATGGTGGAGGACGTTTTGTGCTACATAACACGTGGAGTGGCTTTGCGTGATGGCACGCGCGAATGTGGTGTGGGAATGAGACGACTAAGCCTAAATGATGGATATCTATCTGCAGAATCTCTCAAGCAAGGGAAGCTTGGGCCGGAGTACATAACCGCGAGGATAACGGCTTAAGTGGTGATGCAAATGCCACTTTTCGGCTAGCCGAGGATAGGCGTGTTGGCAAAGAGCCAGCCCTCACCTGGTACTGTAGTGCAGGCGGATGGATGCATGCTGTCGGTTAGCCTCTTGCACCTTGATCATTCATGCAGAGACAAGAAAGATGGACGAGCGTCGATAGCTAGTTATACGATCTATACGCCAGCTACTTTGCAGCAGGGAGAGGTCGCACAGGACAGGACAGGACTGTTCTTGTTTGGGTAGTTGGTGTGGAATCTATGCGAGCCCGATTGGGGTACTGAGTGCACCACTGCCAAGCCCTTGCCACGGTGAAGCGTGAATCACGTGTCGGGGCTGCAGCTGTCAAATGTCAGATTGACTCGACCAATGTGCCTAGACTGGTGGCCACTGCTGTCAAAAGACTGTGGGCATGTACATAGTAATCATCACCAGTGGTGAATCCATCCGGCCATGTCTTCGTCCGCCACGGGCGAGCTGGAGATGCGGCTTCTGCTCCGCTGGTGGGTTGGCGCGAAGGAGGGTTCCTGTCGAATCATTCTGTGAATTTTCCAAACTCGTGTCAATGGTGCGGTGGATGTTGCAGCAAGGATGGTGAGTTGGCACCGCTGAGGCTCCTCCGAGTTTGAGGAGTGTTTCGCATTGCGGCAGCTAGCGGGGGGGCTAGAGCCAAGCATTACGGGCCAAGCCTGACTCAGCAGCGACTAACCCTTCCCAACACGGCTACGGCGCTGTATCCTTGGCCCCGCGGCCAATCAGAGGCCCCCTATGCGTACATGGCGCCGCGCTAGGCTGCATCCGCAATACCATACACACTATGGCTTTTCTATCATCGCCAGATGCCACCAACGACTTCCCTGAGCCCTCACGACTCCATCCTGTCTTCTCTAAACGATGGCCATGTCCCCAATCGGGCGCTGAAACCTGCCCTCGATACGCAAAAAGCATCCCTCTCCCTGTCGTGCTGGTCTGGCCCACCTGCTCTTCCTTGCTCAATGGCCGTCCGGATGGCTGTTCGCAGCACATCACCCGTGACGACCGCACTCTCACCGACGCAGGGGACGGTTGCTGCTCATCATCCAGCTACACGTCCGAGAGAGCCGACAGTACGAGTTGGCATGTTCAGTGGTGCGACCGCCCCGGTTGTCTCTAATCAGCCTTGCGCTTGGTCCATCACCCACTACACTGTCCCCGCCAGACACTCTTTTGGGTGAACGCTTCTATCGTCGCGTTCCAGGTCACCTGCAGCCAAGGCGCCTCGCGACACTGTTCTCAAACCCAAGCCCAAGTGGTTCTGTTGCCTCAATCATCTTGTATACTCATCTCACCTCGCCTCTGCTTTCCGACACGTTTGAACCCGTGCCTTCACCATATAGTCCAACGGTGCCTCCAAATTGCCCTTCCTTCTCCTTGGCCCATTCA
>SSBG01000021.1:12954-36220 GCA_028220655.1 Shiraia bambusicola | reverse complement strand
CTCACCCTCCAATCCCCTTACAAAGCAAACAACGTGCCCATGGCTGGCCTCACAAGTCTCCACAAAACAACCTCGGGCGCAATGAACCTCACCTATCCTGCCGAATGGGTCGGCCACATCAATGGCACCTCCATGAGCGGAGCCCTCCACTTGCAAGGCAAAAACCTCAAACTCCTCGCCCAAAACAACGAGCCCGGAAAAAACCACGTCGAAGCGAACATGGGCTCGGCTACCGCTTCCGCTGCTGCTGGCGGGAAATTGGAATTCGACTCTGTCAGCGGAAACTGCCAAGTCTTGCTCGGCAGCCAATGATTGCCGCGCGACTGACTAGCAGCTCGTTAGTTAAAAGAAAGGGCCGATTCATCTACGCGTGCATAAAGAATGGAATACTTGTGGTGGGGAAGAAGAAACTTGGACTACTCCGTAGTCCGTACTACAAGTTGGCGGTGTATGATATCTATCTATGTCTTTGCATTACTTTCCATGTCTCAAAAGGCGAGCAATGTTGTCCTTGTAAACGCGATATAAACGGGGCATTTTCAATGTTAGCTTGTTTTTGAAAAAACAAAAGCTAGAAAAAAAAACGTTGCATGATACATAACTAGTTACTGTAAAATCAAATCAATTTTTACTATTTTAGCTACACTTTTGATTAAACCTTACCGTCTGCACTGCCTTGGACTAGTTAACGACGCAGCTGCATGTCTTCCCTTAAGACTAAGTTCCCCCCGAGAACCGAAGCAGACCTAGACAGTCGCTTGTATTTTCTTAGTTCAATGGCTGAACCATCTGCCAGTGCCAAATTGGGCGGAGGCACGGAACATGCCTGCTACGATCGCTGCCGCACGTTGATCGCTAGCGTACTGTAGGAAGCGAGAGAAAAAAAGATTTGAGTTTTGAAGGGTTGTTGACTGGACACGCGTTCCGAGCCGCCAGCGGTGGCCTGTCATATCCGGTGTCCTGGGACATGGTAGACTAGTTGAATTGCGATCTCACGATATCTCACTTGGCCATAGTATAAGGAGAGTTGTGTTTATAGGGCTGTGCAATGAAGCTTGGCGAGATTCCAGGCTGAATAGTACGGAGCCTGGATTTATGATGTCGATAACGGTGGCCCTAGTAGCAATGGTGGGTATGGTGGCGGAGTAGGTATTATGGACAGCCCGAGGGGTCCGCAAAATCTGTTTGCCTCGTGAATCCGTAGTAAGATGAGCAGGTTGTGGCCATGATTGTGTAAGTTTTTACAGCATGCTGGGGTCGCTGGGAGGGTCGCACTGGGTCGAGAGTGAGGTCTTTCTTCTCTTGTCTGTGCTCACGGCATAGACATGTCAGAACTTTATTGAATGCTTAATGCAGCTTGGCTTCTTTTTCTAGTGGTATGCGGGGGAAATAGAGTCATCTAGTTGGAGGGAATAAATGGCTTGTAGAGCACTGCTTGACTGTGGAACTGTGGAACTGTGATGCAATGCTGGCCGTTGTGGTAAAGGAGAAACGTAGTTACTGGACTCGGGTCTTGATCAAATACCGCTGATTCCAATGTCTCGACATCGGTCAATAGTGCTGTCCATAGGTGAGCAAGGTTGGACTGGTTTATCTTGTGTGGTACATAGTGTGACGCAGGAGTGAAGGTTGTTACTTACACAAATCTAACTGGAATTTACATGGCGTACCTGTCGATCACCAGAAAGTGTTGCATACCGAGAGAAATGGTATATACATCAGATAGTCGCACGAGGGACGGTACCCGGCTATGAGACGCATCTCGCTCATTCTAGATAATACCTGACCGATCAACTGTGTGCGATGAATTATTCGGAGGTGACCGATGTAAGCACATGCATGCCAATCAATAGGGGAGTGAATAACCCCAGCGGAATCTGTCCTTTCCTGATGGGAAGTGCACTGCAGCTGGTTGAAAATGGTGGAGGACGTTTTGTGCTACATAACACGTGGAGTGGCTTTGCGTGATGGCACGCGCGAATGTGGTGTGGGAATGAGACGACTAAGCCTAAATGATGGATATCTATCTGCAGAATCTCTCAAGCAAGGGAAGCTTGGGCCGGAGTACATAACCGCGAGGATAACGGCTTAAGTGGTGATGCAAATGCCACTTTTCGGCTAGCCGAGGATAGGCGTGTTGGCAAAGAGCCAGCCCTCACCTGGTACTGTAGTGCAGGCGGATGGATGCATGCTGTCGGTTAGCCTCTTGCACCTTGATCATTCATGCAGAGACAAGAAAGATGGACGAGCGTCGATAGCTAGTTATACGATCTATACGCCAGCTACTTTGCAGCAGGGAGAGGTCGCACAGGACAGGACAGGACTGTTCTTGTTTGGGTAGTTGGTGTGGAATCTATGCGAGCCCGATTGGGGTACTGAGTGCACCACTGCCAAGCCCTTGCCACGGTGAAGCGTGAATCACGTGTCGGGGCTGCAGCTGTCAAATGTCAGATTGACTCGACCAATGTGCCTAGACTGGTGGCCACTGCTGTCAAAAGACTGTGGGCATGTACATAGTAATCATCACCAGTGGTGAATCCATCCGGCCATGTCTTCGTCCGCCACGGGCGAGCTGGAGATGCGGCTTCTGCTCCGCTGGTGGGTTGGCGCGAAGGAGGGTTCCTGTCGAATCATTCTGTGAATTTTCCAAACTCGTGTCAATGGTGCGGTGGATGTTGCAGCAAGGATGGTGAGTTGGCACCGCTGAGGCTCCTCCGAGTTTGAGGAGTGTTTCGCATTGCGGCAGCTAGCGGGGGGGCTAGAGCCAAGCATTACGGGCCAAGCCTGACTCAGCAGCGACTAACCCTTCCCAACACGGCTACGGCGCTGTATCCTTGGCCCCGCGGCCAATCAGAGGCCCCCTATGCGTACATGGCGCCGCGCTAGGCTGCATCCGCAATACCATACACACTATGGCTTTTCTATCATCGCCAGATGCCACCAACGACTTCCCTGAGCCCTCACGACTCCATCCTGTCTTCTCTAAACGATGGCCATGTCCCCAATCGGGCGCTGAAACCTGCCCTCGATACGCAAAAAGCATCCCTCTCCCTGTCGTGCTGGTCTGGCCCACCTGCTCTTCCTTGCTCAATGGCCGTCCGGATGGCTGTTCGCAGCACATCACCCGTGACGACCGCACTCTCACCGACGCAGGGGACGGTTGCTGCTCATCATCCAGCTACACGTCCGAGAGAGCCGACAGTACGAGTTGGCATGTTCAGTGGTGCGACCGCCCCGGTTGTCTCTAATCAGCCTTGCGCTTGGTCCATCACCCACTACACTGTCCCCGCCAGACACTCTTTTGGGTGAACGCTTCTATCGTCGCGTTCCAGGTCACCTGCAGCCAAGGCGCCTCGCGACACTGTTCTCAAACCCAAGCCCAAGTGGTTCTGTTGCCTCAATCATCTTGTATACTCATCTCACCTCGCCTCTGCTTTCCGACACGTTTGAACCCGTGCCTTCACCATATAGTCCAACGGTGCCTCCAAATTGCCCTTCCTTCTCCTTGGCCCATTCACTCTTTAGGAACCAGCCCTACTATCTTTAACCATCATTTCTTCTTCGGTAGTGGGCTCCATCCGCACTGGCTGCGTTGGGAACTTTTGTTCTCCGTACATTCATTTCATTACATCTCAAGCTTCTTTTGATCGCCACTCCTACTCAGCCATAGTCGTACAACACTACCGCCTTGACACATTCCTCCTACTGCAGGTCTCTCTTTTCAATACAGACGTGAGTGTTTTGGTCGCATGGATTCTCCCTTGCATCAGAGGGTGCGCGGGGGAGTCGTGCAAGCGCAGCCGCGACAGTCTGCACCAGCCGTTGCATCTTCCATTACCTATTCGGCTGCTAACAATGTCTCCAGGCAACATACATACATACTTTTGCCAGGGCCATTGTAAATAGACAAGGAGGCTAAACATGGAATTTAATGCAGTTCAGCAGTAAGCCGTTGCCAATCAACCTCGACTTGTCGTCCGCCTGGCATGTGCACAGCACACTGACTGAAGATATAGATATCGCCCATCACCTGACAGAGGCTATCATATGAACCATTCTTCTCCACCGTCGGCATCTCAAATTATGTATTCATACGGACACCAGTCGCACCAGACCCAACAGCAGACCCAACAGCAACAGCAGCAGCAACAGCAACAACAACCTCAAACTGTCCAACAAATGTCGAGACCATCACCACCCCAACCCACGTGGGCTGTAGCACCGGCCCACAATCCGTACTATTCGATGCCCAGAGGTCCTATGGGTGGAAGCAGAGAGGATTCTGGGCAAATAATTGCAAAGCAGGACATTAATACTTCCCATTCACCATCTCTGAATAGCACCACGTTTAGTAGTAGTATGGCGGGCGCGGGAGCACTTGGAACAACAGACTATTTCCCCGGTGTGATTGACACGAGTGAGTCGCCCTACATAGGCGCCAGTGCCTCATTATTGATGAAGCTAGGTCCTTGGGCCCAAAAGGTTTGCGAGGAATTGGACTCCTTTCCTTCACTGGACTCAGATGTAACCGACTTCAGCCAGGGAATGATGAGCCACGATGAGAACACTCCCATCATTGATCTACGCCAATATTCCAACATGGGTCAACCAGAGGCCGATCACATGAACACATTCAACCCACATTCCTCTCGTCGAATGTCAGAATCTTCGTTTTCCATGTCAAGTACTGGCGGTCCATTGCCTGAGGTGTCTACAGCCTACGAAGAAATCGGCTCCTCTGAAGCCGTTTCATATGCGTCTGAGTATGATGCTTGGAACAGTACGGAGCCTGCAGCAGCCCATTTGTTGTCACCGCTTGCGTCACCTCGTCGACCACAACATGATCATGTTGTGCGCGGAGGTAGTCGAACTCGGGCCTCACCAGCACCGCACAGCAATGTTAGGTCATCTCCTTACACACTGGAAAGTAGTCGTTTCAAGAGATGGTCGACTGGCCATGCACCTACGTCAACACCCACCAATTCGCGCGCGATGGCGCAATTACCCGACCGTTTTGCGCCCTATGGCCCTCGCTACAACCCCCACCACTCAATGCCAGTTTACCCGCCCAGCGCATATAACAATTTTGGACAAGCTACAGTTCTCTACACGCAGACACATTCGCTACAACCAAGCCACCCCACGCTGTTCTCGTCGCAGGAACAACCTTATCAATTGGAGGTGCCACGCCCATTACCATCACAGGGCCTATTCCGTCTCCTGCAAAGCAATGCGGACCGCCATGGCGGATGCTCGTCACACTTTGCTGACCTGTCAGATCCCCCAGACTTGTATTCATCGTTGCACGAAGAACCCTCCAACCCTCCAGAATCTGACATGAACCCCTCGGATCCAGACTTGATTCCGCATGAACAAGATCTTCGATTTGCTGGTGACTTGTACACTCCACGATGGGTTCGCGGTCACGGCAATAAACGTGAAGGATGGTGCGGTTTGTGTAAGCCAGGCCGTTGGCTTGTTTTGAAGAACAGTGCATTCTGGTACGACAAATCCTTCACGCATGGCGTAAGTGCAGCCACTGGAGCTGCATTCCAAGGACCACAAGATACTCGCCGTACGGAAGGCAATCTCGATGTCTGGGAAGGGCTATGTGGAAGTTGTGGCGAATGGATTGCCTTGGTCAGCAGTAAGAAGAAAGGCACGACATGGTTCAGGCATGCATACAAGGTAAGTTCAATTTCCGTGTCCTATGTGCTCAGACATTTCGATAGTCCCTCTTTCTTCGATGTGCCACAAGCTCGAGCTTGCTAACATGATGCAGTGTCACACGCACGCCAAAGTCAAAGATGGGCCTAAGCGGCGTCGTGAGACCCAGGCCGGGCGTGTGCGTGCGGTATCGTCGGCATCGGCATCGTCGTCTTCATATCCCGTCAAGCAGGAATCTTCGCAAAACGATACTGCTTCAGACCGGCATTCCACACCCACACCTATCACGGGATCGTCCTCACTACACGCATTCGGCATTTCGAGCGCATCTACTTCGGTCCCCTTACCGACTTCAACCCCTACCAGAACACCGCAGCTCAATTCGGCCAAGTTCACTGCCTACCCAACACCAACATCAGCGACACCAACAATGCAAAACCTTTGTACACCGACTCAAGCATCGTTTCCTGATACCAGCACAGATAATGACATCGAACACGAACCTGTTATGGGACTCTTTACGACACCTTTACAGAGTTTGTCAAGTTTCTCCAGCAGTCATCAAAATTATGCGTCGAGTCTAGCGCATCAGGTTAGTGAACCTGAACTGGTTGGTATTCGCGCAACAACGACAACACTCAATTCGATCGCAAGCATGATATGATGATGTTTGACTGCATACTGCAGGGTTCACAGTACCCTTGATCATTCAAAGGCTATCACTGCTACCGTTCGAGACCTTTTCTTCTACTGTGAGCAATAATACAACACTGACGGTTTTTCCTTGGCGTTTACGGATACACGGTTTTTTCGCTTTGGAATGTTGCATTGCAAGGGTACTATGCGTTTACGGTTGAGCTGGCGAGCTTCAGTGTATCACGTCTGCCATTTTGTTTTTTTGGTCATGCTTCGACCTGGGTTTGAAAGAGTGCGTCAATTTTGACGTGCAGTTGTTTGTACTTTTCGCGTCTCAGCGTTCCCGCCTGGTACTTTTCCCCCTCCAGCTCACGTCGCACGACACTATGGCAGTGCGAAAGTGACATGACGGAGTTACGACTTCCAGCATTCGGATGGGGCCTTTTGTTATGATCGAATCTGGCCCTCAATTATTCCCCGCATGCTACTGCTCATGGCACCACTTGCGCTCTTGGTATATTTCCTATGTACATAGATTTGCTTTTTTTAAACATACCCGCGAGAACGCAATCCTTCAATATAGACTATAGTAATTTCTCCATTACATAACCACACTTCTTTTGACACTCACAACAGCAATCGTCGGATAACATCTTCGCAGCTGTTACCGCATTCTAGCCACCAAACCAGAGGAGCTGTTAGACAAGCAAGCCTCAAACGCCTCACCGCCAGGGCTGGTGACTCTGATACCAGACGATGCACACCCTTGAAACGCGGTCTTGTCGCAGAGGAATCGACCCTAGAGGGCGGGCGCAGACTACCAGGGCCATTACGGTACAGATAGGGCTGAGCAAGTGACATATCGTTGCGGAATAGGAGTTGACAGATGTTCTTAATTTTTTTTTTCTTCCCCCTTCCCAACAAAAATGAACTAGCGAGCCGGGGAGAGTTTGGACAGGGCAGAAGTGTTTTGACGAAACATGGTACGATATATTAATTGGAGCGTGCAACTTTGTGCATTTGTGCCAACGAGCGAAATTTGACCGCATTACCTACTCTTCTAGGCTCCGAAGAACTTCTAGAAAGAAAAAAAAAAAAATAAATCCATGTTCTTAGGTGCTACGCCATTGGCCAGGATGCTTGGGTAGATCTTATCCAACACAAGTCTCAGGCGTACGTGGACTTATAGTAATGGGATTCATGCCTTGGGCGGATATCGGCAGGCGAAGCGCAATCCTCGTCGGAGATGCTTGCCGACCCCCGCCGTGGCTGAAATGAATAAGCTTGTATATATATGTGCGGTGTGTTTGGGTGGGTGTGGAAGAATAGTCCATGGATCCATTATTATTGAACCGAATCGAACCGAGCCGAGTAAGTGAGAGGATATTAGTTGTTCGTCTCGGGATAATGCGGCGATGGAAAGAGCCCGTATCCTGAGGCACATATTCACAAACACTCGGGAGTGCGTTGTGTGCGCATGTGATTACCTATGCTCACATGGATGGCGAATAAGCTGGGGAAAACCAAGAGGATTCTGGGCTTGGTGCTGTTGCATGACAGATTGCCAAGGAGAGATCTTGGTTTGCATATTGCTTGGAGGATCTGCGGGGGAGTTTGAAGGCCTGATTATGCCTGAATTTGAAGGGCGAAATGGCTTGATGAGGAAATGAACCATGGGACTGTGCTTCCGATGTGTACAGGTGGGGAAGATGTGTGTAATTAATGTCCTGGGCTGTATGATTGAGATAAGAATGATCCTGCATGGCGATCCGATGGACCGGTAGATTCAGCCCGAGATGTCAAAGTTGGTGGAGCGCACCATAATAACTAACATCCGCAACCGAATTTGCCATGGCGTTTGAGGTCGTGGAAGGCTGTCTCAATGATCTTGTCGATGGATTCGGGTGGTAACCGCAGTACGTCATTTGAATCTTGTGATTGAAATGGTGCACATGCGTTTAATCCTTCGTCGTACAGTACACTTCGCTCGAGCAGGGTCATGCCAGCATCGGGAAAGCCTCTTTCGATCCTCGCTTGCCCTTCTCTTACACAATCTTCCACGTCGTAGTTCCCTATATTCCACTTCCGACCCGTGACCCGCTCTGCAGATTTTAGGATCTCATTGGCTGAAGTGATGGCACCCGCGGCATAAATATATTGCTTTTTGATCTGTTGCCAGTGCTGGATGACCTGTGCAACGACAAGTCCAACTCTTTCGAGACTTGAAACTGCAAAAGATTCTGTGCCAATGCCATGAATCGTGGCACTAAGCCAGTCCATGTCCAGACCTAGGTCTCCACTAATGAGGCCTTTGTCAAGGATATAGCCAGTGGCTATTGCAACCCATTCAAAGTCAGAATTCGTTTGTTGTATATGCCGAATATGATTCAATACTAATGCGCGACCGGCGTACTGGCTTATTCTTTCCTGAACTCCCTTATTCAGAGTATCGTGGCCGAACTCATGTGGTATGAACCGTCTGACCCCTGCTGTGAATGCAGCGTCGACGATGCGGATTTGTAAGCCCGAGTCACCACCAGACATGGTGCTAATGACCAAATCTTGATTCTTTAGTGCCTCGTGTAAAGAATGAGGAGAAAAGTCGGACTTCTTGTGGTTTATAGCATTCACAGGAACGTGCGGTGGAAGGCTGAGTGTCTGCGAAGGGTATGTAAGAACCGTTACTTGATACTGGGGATGGTCTAGATCAGAACTGTTTCGAAGGAGAGCGTTGACAATTGTAAGGCAAAGTCCCCAGTTCTAGATGTGGTAAGTTATTGCTTAGACATAAATGCAAAGCGTCTCACCCCAATCACTACGATCCTCTCGATGGTCTTGTTCGACATGTTGAATGTGGTCTGGTCTGTTCTGGCGGCGATCTTTAAAAACGATAAAGGAGAAATGGGCTCAAATAACACTCGGATTACTTGTTATAAATAGAAGGGTGTGTCGTGCTTTGTATACATGCCTGTCATCCGACACGGCTCAATGGAAGAGCTAGTAGTTAGTTTGTAGCATGACGATATGTGATCAGCATAATATTTTGAGTAGTCTTGCAGATACTAAGATGACACAGTCAAGAAATCAATCTGCTTGAATGATTTCGATGACTACTGATACTATGACTGATGCGTAGTACAAGAGAATGCTGTAATATGTATGAGTTTTTCTGATCAATTGGTGGTCGCAGCGAAGCATGACAAGAGCGGGGTCGATTGGATCGAGTTGACTATCAATCGAATCAACAACCTCTATAATCAACCAGGATTCAGAATCCGTGCTTCTACAAAGTATAGCCAAATGTCTACTAGCTGCGGTGTAAATAAAGTTTGGATGGCATAGTGGTCAGGTGTGAGGATGGGTGAGGATGGCATCTTGGGGAACGCCAAGCTAAAGCACGTGACGCGGGATCTTCCGGACAGCCGCTTTCGAGCTTTTGCCGACAACACCTCCAGCACCACCAACGCTCGTAGACCCGCAACACCATCACCACTCATCTCTTTGGGCCTCAAAAACCCCGTCCGGTATGTTCAATCGCTTTTGAGCAGCCTCTGCCTCGCCAATTGAGCCCCCGAAGCAGCGCGCTAACCCGCAGTCTCTAGATCGCCCAACATGAACTCCCATTTCCTCCGCCCCTTCTCCAGGGCCGCTTTCCGCGCGCCCACTGCTGTCCGCCCATCGGTGATGGCACGCCCTGCTCTTGCTGCAAGCCAAAACAGGAAGGCCGAGGTTGGCCCTCAGCAGATGGTACAAAAACGAAGCTCCAGGGGAAAGGTCAGGAAGCTAACCTTGCGCAACAGACTATTCTCAAGTCGGCTATGCCCCAGCTCGTTCCCTTCTTCTTCGTCAACGAGACCACCGTAGCTTTCGTCATATTGCCAACCCTCATCTACGTTTTCTCCAAGTACATCCTGCCCCAACGCATGCGCCTGTTCGCATCCCGTCTTTTCATCAGCAAGTTGTAAATGCAACGAGAGAAAGGGGGAATTGGTTCGGATTGTGTACAAATAGTGGAGATGTGCTCATAGACAATTGAACGGCATTCAATGAGGGATGATATTTGTCCAACTAAAGCAGTCCGATTTGCACGTACTTGGCTTGCAGCTTACATAAACAGAATACAGATGCATAAAGATGTGGAACTCACGATTGACAGCGCTTTCTCTGTGTCTAGCACCAATGGGATGATGAGATTGTAAAGTTGTGATAGAATTGTGGAGGTTTTACCTGATAACTCTCTACCACAGGTCGCACGTGCCCGTTTGAGAGCGCACAATAACCATACATTTGTGAAGTTGAGGATTTGTGATGGCTAGCACGGTATCTGGCATGATTCTGGCAGATATAGTAATGGAAAGCTGAACCGAAACAGCAGTGTAGTCTCTGAACCCATCATCAGCTTCAGAGTCGATCAAGGATGCAAGACGCCTCCTTGTTCTAGTTGCCTGTCAATTGCTGTCTTGTGGCACAGATGCCTGTACGAAGCCTGGCCATGATGACAACACGGAGTGTGCAAGGAGTCTACAATGACCATCGCCATGAATTCCTTCTGGATAGGTAGCACACCTCCAAGCTCAAGGTGGCACCCCTACCAAACTCACAGGCATCAGATTTTCCCTCTGCACTGCACTCTGCAGCTACCACTCTGCCATGTTGTACGTCAAGTCTGGCTAAGCTGCATACATACCTAGCCTTCAAGTCTAATAAGCATTGCTTCGCAGGCGTAATGCAACTCCATGTTTCCAAGAGTCGAGACGAAAACGCCTTCTACCTTCAGCTTCGTAGCAGCTTCGTCCTGCTCGTATGCCATCCTAGCCTCCACGACCTCAGCAGATCTATGCATGATTTTTTTTTTATCATCATTGAACCATTTTGGAAGACTAATTAATGGAGATGATAACTAACTATATGATATGATTGGGACCTGACAAGGCGTCCAATCAGAGTCATCAGCTAAACAAGTACCTACTACATAGTAGGTAGTTAACAAATGCAGGCGCCAGGGTCCTAACTACAGCAACGCCCAACCGTTTCGCGCATGACGCGTGGACACCCTCATCTTCTCGGCTCTTGGACATGCACGTCGTATAATTAGTGACTAGCTCTGCGATGACGGTTGGCTAAGGAATTCTCCGTTAACTAGTTACATCTGCTTGGCACCCGCGATGATGGCGGGACGTGATTCCTTTGAGCTTGGACAAGCCTCGTCACAGGCTTCACATACAATGACATTCCCCGACGAAGTAGACGAGGGCTTCACAGTCGACCCGAAACTTCACAGGCGCACTCTGAGGAAGCTTGATTGCATTCTACTCCCGTTTCTGGCCCTCTTGTTCTTGGCAAACGCCATCGATAAGTCGAATGTATGTGGAGCTCGACGCGCAGAGATATGAGAGTGTATTAGCACCTCGAGTCTAATGATGCACACAGATTGGAAATGCCGAGTCTGCACACTTCACAACCGATATAGGGCTCGAAAAGAGCGATCTCAACACTGCCGTAGCCCTCTTCTTCATCTTCTTCGTTTCCTTGCAGCCTGCAGGCGCCGTTCTTGGGAGGAAGTATGGAATGGTAGCCGCTGTGCCAACATGCATGTTACTATGGGGCGTGTGTACTGCTCTACATGTTTGGGTGCGGCATCGATGGCAGTTTTACACGCTGCGAATCCTCATTGGCGTCTTTGAAGGTACGAAGCATCAGCACAGACAATCAACTACTTGATTGGGTCGTTAGTTACTAGAGGATTAGTTACTCATCTCTCGTGTAGCCGGCTTCTATCCCGTCACCGTCACCTACCTCTCCCTATTCTACACGCGCTTCGAGTTTGGGAAGCGCCTCTCGCTCTTCTACGGTCAAGCAGCCCTCGGCGGCGCTCTTGGCGGCATCATCAGCTATGTCGTCTTCTCTCGCTTCCGGTACAATGATGGTCAACCTCGTCCAGACAGAGCATGGCGACCATGGCAAATGTTGTTTCTGGTGGAAGGTCTTCTGACCATGGCTATTGCAATAGTGGGATACTTCTGGCTTCCACATAGCGTGGAGACTGCTTGGTTTCTGTCACTCAAGGAGCGCCGGTATGCAGCAGCGCGTGTTTTGCAAGATAGAGACATGCAGCTTGGTGCCACACGATTTCACCAAGAACACGAAGACGAAGAGCAGGCACACAGCGAAGAGGCTCGTGGTCTGCTTATCCCCGTCAAACTCACCAACTTCCAACAGCAACGAGCAGCCCTTGATGCTCGTGGCCTGACGCCTCGCGACCTGTTCTCATCCATCTTCAATCTCAAGATCTGGCACTTGCTGGCATGCAACATCCTTTCGGCAATACCTGTTTACGCTTTCTCTGTCTTCCTCCCTTTGGTTCTGGCCCCTCTGACCAAGCGGTCGAATCCTGCACTGGTCAATCTGCTTACTGCACCTCCTCATCTATGTGGCGCCGTCGTGCTCTTCATTGTAGCACACTACAGTGACAAATATCGCATAAGATTGATTCCAGTCCTTTTTGGTTTGGCTATTATGGTTCTTGGTCTAACAATGGTGGTCGCTCTTCCCAGCTCTTGGGCCATTCCACGTTACCTTGCGCTCAATCTCCTCCTTTCTGGCACCTATGTTGCGTCCCCTCTCACGGTTGCGTGGATCTCTGGCAACTCGCCGACACCTGGGAAGCGCGCAATACTCCTCGGTATTAACGGCTGGGGAAATTTCGCAGGTGTTCTGGCTGCCATG
The DNA here is from genome assembly GCA_028220655.1 of Shiraia bambusicola. Classification (NCBI taxonomy): domain Eukaryota; kingdom Fungi; phylum Ascomycota; class Dothideomycetes; order Pleosporales; family Shiraiaceae; genus Shiraia; species Shiraia bambusicola. The sequence goes on along the minus strand of SSBG01000021.1, from coordinate 23,191 downwards.
CTATTCAAACCTAAATATGCAGCGTCTGGCTATATCATTCCCTTCATTTGGACATTCGTTAGCGTAACGATTGCAGTAGGAGGTTATATCCTGTTCCTACGCAATCTCCGTGCCATCAATGCAGCGAGGAAGAATATTCTGAGTCGATGGAGTGACGAGGCTATCGAGCTTGAAAGAAGAGAAGGAACCGGACCCTTTGTTCATGAGCGACCTTGGATTAAGAGGGCAAATTCCTCGCTCCGTGGGAGGTCAAATTTGGCGTGGTTCGCCAGATGGCTAGAGGAAGCAACACGAGGTGGGAGAGAGGGTGATGAGAAGATTACATTTGAGTATGGACTATGAGGGCTACTAAGTTAGGTTCTTTATGAAGCTTTGAGTAATGATGATGATTTGAATATTCTCAACGAGGTTCAACCATACATGCATTGGCTAGTTTCTAGTCTATGACAATTGTGGATTTGTCCAAAGCCTGCCAACTACCTCGCGTCGCTCCAGCCTCTCCATGCCTTTGGGTATTTCCAAGAATGGTATTTCCTCCAATTCAGGTGTGATCTTACCTGCTGCAATCAGCTTTAAGACTTCGCGATATTCTGCTATTGTCGAGCCCAGCGACCCACGGAAATCGATGCTACGCAACACCATGGCATGTGTCGACAACTCAAAGCTAGGAACTCCGAGCCCCACGAGAACCACTGTGCCAGCGTGTTTGACCCTCTGCATTGCAGCCTGTGTTGTAACTCCGACACCCGCAAAGTCGACTATCACGTCGATTGTGATATCGGCGGGAATGTCTTTTAGATTTTTAAAACATGCTTTGGCTCCCAAAGACCTCGCCTTGTCGAATTTCTTCTCGTCGATATCCACTCCCAGAATGGTCGCCCCCAGGCCGGAAGCTATACAGACCCCGTTCAACCCTAGCCCTCCTAGACCAACAACGGCTACAGTTGTGCCCGCTTTGACATTTGCCTCTACGATAATTGCATGGTAAGCTGTTGCAATGGAATCAGTCGCGACTGCGGCGGCTGCAAAGCTGACTTCATCGGGAATCTGCACCAGCGTAAATGCAGAAGTAACGACCTTCTTGGCAAATGCTCCGTCTCGGCTGGCCCCGATAACATCGCTCCGACCTACACCTTTGCTGGCATCAACCGTTATGCCAACACGATCTCCAATCCTAAACCCAGTTACATCCGGGCCTATTTCAGACACGGTACCTGCACCTTCATGACCCAGTGTGGTGGGTCTGTCGGCCATCCAGCTGCCTCCTTCGCCTCTCAGCGTGTGAATATCCGAGTGGCAGAGGCCAGCAGCATGAACCGTCACGACGACTTCACCCGCTCCAGCTTTTGGCTCGGGCACTTCTTCCAAGGTGAGACCCTTTTCGACATTTGAGAACTGGAAGGCCTTCATGGCTGATTCAAGACGTGGTGGATTGAATTTGAGCAGAAAAACGGCAACTTGGCTCAAGGTTCTTGATAATTGAGATGGGCATAAACCAATTAATACATAGTAATTCTACGTGCCTTGGACTACTTTTTGACTTGAAATCTCCGACTTTTTTTTTTTTTTTTTCAAGGGAAATCTGTTGGATTAAAATACTTGTAAGGTTGCCACTACCTAACGTACATCTACTAAAGATACTCGAGTCAGGACTCAGGACTCAGGATACGAGTGTTTACCCGAAATCTTAACAAGTGCCCGGTTGATCGCTGATACGAATTAGGGACCAGGGTCTATTAGGGAGTAAGCCGGATTAACTAGTACCTTTTGGAGACGTTAATTATCTAATACTGTATTCGTACGTTTATACGCCACAGGGCTTATAACCAGTTTATCTTTATTAGTGGCGGCCAGGGGGGGGGGGTGGGGGCCTTTAAACTAAAGGGGGGCTTCAAAATAGGGTATTAATTAATAGGTGATAGAGGCGAAAATGCTTACCTAGGTAGTACGGGTATTTTTGTTAGCGCATACTATATACTACCGAAGATAGTCTAGTTTTTTTAATAAGAAGAAATAGTTTGGTTTTTAATACAGCTTATAAAGCACCTTTGCCACTATACATATTAAGCCCTCCTTATGACTGAGGGCGCGAAAGTTTTGCTAGTTTGAGTGAAAGAGAGGGGGGCGGGGTGTAAACGCACAAATACGGTAGGTACATCAGAGCAATATGTCACCATGCAATTCTTCAAGACGTTACGCTGACCTCGGGATCCCGGTATGGTGCGGGCTTTATAGAACCCCTTTTCCCATCCTCAACTTTCTCCCCCGGCCATAGGTAACTATCCGGAGCTCCGCTGGAGCTCCCATTCACTGGCGGGGACTGCCGGACTCCACTGGATGGGCCCTGATTGGCGGGAGCTTAAAGGGGCGGCTGGGATTTGAACCATTATTACAGAGGCCTGTGCGCCAGCTCTTCTGCATACAAGACCCCCGGTTCGAATATCAGAGGAGTAAGAGCTTGACATCAATAGATTGAGTAGGACCCATTGTTTGTGTTCTTTTCCGTGCTCTTTGAGTGCTCAACTATCGTGGGTGTGAGCTTGTGGGTAGTCTACCTGATACTCCCTGGAAAAAAAAGTTATGAAGTAAATATTATCTTATCATACGCTGAGGTGGAGTCGATAATAGCCATGTATCCGTAAAGCACTAGCATCTTCCCGAGGTCCAGTCCCTTAGGAGCCCGAGTTGCGAAACTGCCAGCCATGGAGTATTATGAGGTTTTCTCCAAAACGACCTACCCTCCAAAGCTACGTTCTATTCTTCTCAATGGCAGAGCTGCTATCCTTAGTGTGAAGGAGATACCTAGGTAGCGTCTAAAGTGCGCTCCTATTGATCACATGGTAGACTATGTGTGGAGTAGCTTTGGAAATTGGACGGGATGACGGGCTAGCCGGCCATCCGGTAAGAAAAGCAATGAGTAAAATATGTAAACGAAATACTACTCTTTCAAGGTTGCCTAATAGCCAATTAGTATATGAGAACCAATTCATCTCGGAAGATATTGAGTGGACAGGACCCAGGGTAATGGAATCAGCCCTAGAGGTCAATGCAGAGGGAACCTTGAACAGTTTCATCCAATGCCCAAGGGGACTAGGTACCTAATCAATTCATTTCTCTTCCGCACATAAATTCAAACACATTCCAAGAAGTGGATTTAAGCCTCGGGTATCCCAGCGTTCCAAGGTTGCGCATGCGGGGTCCCCACGGGGTCGGCGTATCAGTTCATTGGCTGCACCTGGGCTGCGCGTGCGTTCCATCCATGGATCAGGAAACTCGGACGCAAACGAAAAAGCGACGTCGTTCCAAGATTGCTAAGAACTTTTGGCAACTCAAATAATAGGGCAGAGAAAAGGTCAACTGACCTTTTAAATCGAATGTATGTCTTGGCCTGCGGGGGTTTTTTTTCTTCTTGATTAGTTACTAGGTATCAAATGACGGCATGCTACCTAAGTCATGATGCACAGTGAAGCGGCTGCGCAGTCAGTTATTACAGCTCTTATTTCGCGAAAGAAGACTTGCATACGTTCATGATTTGGAAGAAGCCCGCAGATAGGAGGGTTTCTTGGATCAAAAGCGACCTCGCACATCCTCGGCAGGTCAAAAGCCTCATGCAAGGGAATGCCGAAAAGGTCCTGAACTTTGGATGTAGTTAACTATCCAATCAGAGCACATGAAATCTTGCACTACCTAGATCGAAATTACAACAAAAGGCTGGACAGCGATGCATCTGTGTGCTTAATTGGTTTCGTAGATGTTGACGAATAATCGATAGAAATGTTTGATGCGAGTTGGCATGAAATTAACGTCGTCTTGGAATAATGCTTCGCCGTGTGCAATCTTACTCCTCGCCCTTGTGTAAATCGACCTCATCCAGCAGGGAAACTTATGACGAATTTCAGGCTTCTTGGTAAGCCTTATCTTCATGTGTTCTTTGTACATTTCCGTGACTTCCAAGCCTTTCGTACCCTTGTATACTGCCACAACTATTCAGCACAGCATATCTTCAATTTGACGGTGGTACGCTCTGTACGCTAGTGGATCCTTAGCAAAGCGCTCAATCCAGCTGGAGGGATCCAGGTGCGACCTTCCATGTAGTCATGTACGACCGCTTCCTTCCTTCTGAATATTTGGCAATATCTAAATCCTGGAGGGTCACCACCAATCAAAGACTGATCATAAGCGGCAGAATGAGCGTGGACGCTGCGGAAGTCTTGAACCCTTGTGTGGATTAGAATGGTTACTCAGAGGTGGATGCAGTGTGGCTTAGATGAGTTAGTCATAGAGCTTATGGAACAAGTTTGATTCAGCCAGACATGATGACGTGCAAGTTTGGCGACTGCCTCAGTATCGCTTCTCGAGAGTGAACCTTGATAATAATCTCCCTGAATTAGATTGAACATCACACTAGTGATACAATTCGGAAAGAAGACGACGAAAAATGTATGCAACCAGGTACTGAAGCTTTAGTCGAGGTCTCGTAGCCATCTGATGACAGGAATAGGAGCTTAAAAGCCTAGCATTCTTGATATTGAATGAGTACTTTTTATGATAGCTACTGGTGTGTAGATGTGACATTAGACCGTGTGATGCCAAGCTTGAGGCACTGATTGAACGAGAATGGATGAAAGATGAGTTTTTTTTGAGCAGCTCACAGGCATAAAGATCAACACTAGTGTAACACAGAAGTATTAAGTATTAGGATCTTTTTGCCGCTTGTGGTCTGAGAAGATGAAGGATGACGTGTGGCAAAAATGGGTCGAGTGCAGTGAGGTTGTTGGACTTGGAAATCTAGGTCTACCTAGTCTTCACCATCTAGAGCCCGATAATTACCTAGAGCAACGCAACGTTGGGCACAAGGTGGTACGATGGGATATGTCGAGGTAACGTTGCGCCACTGTAGTAGATGACACCCTGACACACCATGGCACCACAGGCTATCCATCCCATCCACCCGTCTCCCATCTTTCGGGTCGCAAGCTATGCCCGTGCCTTGACCGTTATGCTAGTAAGGCAGACAGCTGCAGGGCAGCAGGGCTAATTCTGCGTGCAGTGAAAGTTGATATGCAACGCCCTTGGATGTGTGTTCCATAACTAACGCGGGGCATTGGCGGGGCACCACACGACACTATTCACAAAGGACGTGACGTGAGACGCGGCCACTTCCGACGCTTAGTTACTGACAGCGGTCTGCTGGCCAGGAGGCTTTATCGCACATTCGCCGTCTGCTTGACCTCAAAAATCACTGCGATCTACAAACTATCACAACTACATGCATAAGAGCCTGTATCCACCCATAATGGCGCATGAAGTAGAAGGACTCACACCCGAACAGGTCGCTTTCTTCAAGGAGAACGGCTACTTGCTGATCGCCGATGCATTGTCTCCAGACACTGTGAAAGAGCTGCTTCAAGACGTAGATAAGATGTTGAACAATTTCTCCTTGGAAGACCACCCGATGACCAAGTTCTCGACTGGTGGGGAGGACGGCGCAGACCATGTTGGCGACAGCTACTTCCTTGAGTCTGGAGACAAAGTGCGTTTTTTCTTTGAAGAAGGTGTGTCTGAAGTTCTTTCACACATAGCCATTCTCGACTGACCCAACCGTGATAGATGCTTTTGACAAATCCGGCAGCCTTACCAAACCCAAACACCGTGCCATCAATAAGATCGGCCATTACCTGCACGAGCTGTCGCCTGCTTTTAGGCGCATGTCTCTCTCGCCTCGAAATGCTGCCATTGCACGCTCCTTGGCTTTCCGCGACCCCCGCGTCTTGCAGTCGATGGTCATCTGTAAGCAGCCTGAGATAGGCGGGGCTGTACCGCCCCATCAAGATAGCACCTTTTTGTATACTGACCCACCAAGTGCTGTGGGCTGGTGGTATGCACTTGAAGATGCAACTGCAGAGAACGGTTGTTTGAGTTTTGCAGCTGGGAGTCATAAACGTGCGCCAATTGAGAAAAGATTTGTCCGGACCGGCGAGAAAGGCTCAGAGGGTACAGGGTTCATGGAAACTGATGGTGCAAGATTCCCCATGAATCTTCAAAACGGCGCTGCGAATGGTGAGGCGGGATATGAGGTCGTTGAGAAAGAAGAGAAGTACGACATGGGCGAGGTCAAGGCTGGCACACTGGTCTTGATTCATGGCAATATTCTGCATAAGAGTGAGAAGAACACCAGCAGCAAGGGCCGCAACATCTACACTTTTCATGTAATCGAGGGCGAGGAGAAGTATGATGAACGAAATTGGCTACAGCCCCCCCAGCAAGGATTTTCGCGACTGTATCAAGAAAACACAACGCAGAATCGCTGAGCACGAGACTGGTAGTTGAATGAATTCGATGCCTAAGTTTTGGACTGTACGCATAATGCAATGCCACCTAAGACAAAGGCCATACCTATCCAGGTGTCTATATGTTATCAGTGTTGACGTAGCATAGGATATGCAATGAAACCTACCTTTACTTATGACCTTGTCGTCGACCCACCACTCACCCAGCACCGTGAACATGAAGGCCAACGAGTTGGTGATGGGTACGGTCAAGCTCAATTCAGCCTCCCCAATCAAGACAAAGAACCACACACTCCCAGTAAAATTCAGCAGTAGTGGGATGGCATAATCCGGCCTAGACAAAACACCAGTAGCAGCATACCATATGCCCAATATCTTATTGGCAAGCGAGTCATTGGGTTCCGAGGGCGAGGGTCTTTGTGGGGGAGCGTAATTCCTGCATTGGTAAGGATTGATTATCGTCGTGCTTGACATGTCGATTGCCCTTACATGGCAGCCCTACGCATAAATGGCGTGGTAAGACCCCAGCATGCTCCAACCATGAGGAACCCCAGGGTCCAGCGGAACATGGACGGTTGCAGGCGACCTGCGATAGGTGTTTCAGGGTCCATGCTGGCCTGAGTATAGATAAATGATGCGAGAATGATAACACAAGGTGGTTTGATGGCCCTAATGGGAGTGGTAATGCAACTTGGGATGGCACAACAGAGGGAGTGCCAACATGCGAGGGGTCCGTGCATTAACTGACTAGTTAACTAACTAGGTACGCTTCTTTCAACTTGACAACCTTGGAACTCCAGGGCTTGAACTCACGACACCACCTCACAGTCTTTTCTCAGTTGAGATTCTGCCCCGACGTGGCTCATCGCAACAACGGCCTGGCTATTGAATTTCGGATAGAGCTAAAAGCTCCAAAAGTAGAAATATGTCGATTAGAATCTTATCCTTATCGACTCAGCGGAAGAGGTCCCCCCGCTCCGTAACTAGATCCAGACATGCGGGTTTCCTGAGCCCCTATTCGACCGTATTATCAAAAAACTCGATTACGGCCACGGCAAGGCCGCTGCCTAGCTGTATTGCATCAAGTTTCCGCAAACCAGGATGAAGGGCTTGATTCCGACCCAAAGTACGAAGCGTGGCTGCTGGCCGTGGCTGCAACCAGCAAATGACAGAGAGTTTGAAGGCCCGTAACGCTACCCGATGCTCTAGAGTCTAAAGTTCTTTGTCCCATTTGGCTGGGTTTCCGCTAGACCTTGTTTTGCTAATTACTACCTTCCCATCTGGCTAACCATGCATGCTCTCTATGGCCTCTATGGCCCTATGCAATCAGTTCCGCTACCTTGTTGACTCCTTCGCTGCGGATGGCTGGTAAACTCTGCTTTTGGTGTGCGAGGCAATTGCATTCCAGACCCCGGGTCGCTCAGGGATGGCAGGTCTAGTCGGGCATAGGCATTCTGCATGGCAATTGACCTTGGAGACTAGGTACGAATCACTGCGCTCACTTTCAACACTTGCACTGGCCTAACGACTGTGGCTGCAGAATCCAACCGTGGCCGTGATACCGTGATATCATGACCTGCCGGAAGCCTGGTGGAGCTCTCAGCTGAAGAGAAATTGCCATAGCTGTCGGTTGTGCAACTGGTAATACCTGTGGGCTGGGCAACGCTAGCCAAGAGGAATGTAACGTCAAGATTTGCTGCATGCGGCGTACACCAACCACCACTGTTAACACCACCCGCTATGGATTTCCAGCCACCCCGGATTCCGTCCCTCTGAGGCTCTGACACTGACAGCGCGGCCCGTGCAGATAACGCATGTTGCTTGAAACCAGAGGTTCATGGCTCAAGTCAGCCTCCATTCCACCTTGTTCCGCCAAGTACCTGGGTGTAGTGCGACACATTGTGGAATGTGCTCAATCAAGTCATGGCAGGCAGGAACTCCAAAGCAAGACCGTGATGCGGTATATATCAAGTTAATATGGGTGTGTTTAACATGTTTGTATTCAGCATCATTGGTGGGCTACAAAGGTGTACCTGCAGCCCTGCGACAAGTACACGCATAACTACCTAGCATATTCTGCACGTCTATCCCATTCGTAACTTGTTCATCCAGTTAAATCCTAATTTCCATCCTTCCCCAGTTGCCTGGTGTACGAAGTACTATCTGCACACCATGACCTCGCTTAGACGATACGCTACGGATCTACCAATGCGGCCGATTGTTGACAAAGAGACCGAAGTCGTTGACCTAGATTCGCTCTTTGAGGACGTTGTTGAGACTGATTTGCTCCAGCAAATGAGCAATCCAATAGCCAACCGTTCCAGCTCCATTGATCTGGTACACCTCTTTGACATCCCCTCATCCACTGGCCGCCATGTACCCGCAGCCTCGCCTAGCCTGAATCGGGCAGAGGACCTCGACTTTTCTTGGCAAAAGGCTCTGCATGACAGCACCCAAAACCCTACTTCAGCCATGCCAAATGATTCTTCTTCTTTTTATATCGAGCCCAGAGTAAAGGAGTCTGCCAGCAATCCTGAATTGCTCAGCTTTGAAAGTCTATTTGAAGAGGAACAAAACCAACTTCGTTCCATTTCTCAGCCTTCAACCCCACGACCACCCCACGACGTAAAGGCTGTCAAGAAGGCAGTATCTTTCCAAGAAAAATCTGTTTCCCGCCGTGTACAAAAATTATCCAAGAGGAATTCCACTTCTTCTTTTTCGAAGATGATGCACCCTTCCACGTATTACAGAGCGCCTATTTCGGACGTTTGGACGCGAAAAATGGATCCTGCAGACGCATTCAGCTCTCGTGCTCCATCACATAATATCACGTCGCCTCGATGCTCTGCCAGGATTCTCCAACACGAGAATGGGAGTGGCTTCTTTTCACAGGTTTCTCAGCCTTACACCAACAACACATCACCACTCACCAGCCCAAACTCAAACACACACGAAATGGCTTTCACAAACTATCAACTGACGCCTCAAGCGTCACCAGCACTTGGAATTTCTACCGAAAACCACGATCCTTTCCACCACAATATGGGCCTGACGTTCAGCTCGTCATCAAGTGCGGCTCTTTCAGCCTTGCAGACACCGCCCTCATCCATGCCATTACCGATGACTACGTGGGGACCCGAGGCGTCCCCTGGCATCGAATATGCCTATTCAGCCTCGCCAGGGTTCAACAGCAACACCAAGACAGCAGGCTGGTGGAACGAGGGTGGCATGCACCCTGCCGGTGGTCCCACCTATTCAGAGCCCGACCCCCGATCAACAACCAACGTTCGCACCGACTCTCTGGCAGGACTGGGTATCACTTGCGATAACTCGTCATACGGGGATTTCCAGGGTTTAGGCATCAGCGGTGCAGAGCATATGGGAGCTCCCACAGCCACAGCCTCGCCGTACGAAATGCCCAACTACAGCACCATGTATCCGAGCCCTCCTCAACACAACATTGTTTCTATTGGACAGCGACTTTCGTCAAAGTCACCATCACCAACACCACAGCCGCGATTCCATCGTCGCAGGCCCTCGACACAAGCACAGCCAAATCACCGCGCCACCTCTAGCTGCAGACGCAAGTCCACCGCCGGAAGCCTTTCACGACAAGCATCGGCTGGCAGCGGCAGCGTCGGCTTCGTCAACTTCACCCCCGATGACAGCAGGAAGATACTCACTGGCGTGGCGCCCAGCGGTTCAAGTAAGACCAAGGCACGCCGTGAAAAGGAGGCAGCAGAGAAGCGGAGGAGACTCAGTCTAGCAGCCATGAAAGCAGTCAGGGATGCAGGAGGTGACATCAACAGCCTCAGGGGATTCGAGCAAGAAGGTTTTCTCGACCTCGAGAGCTGATCTTTGGTCTCATCATCACATTACATCACGCACTCTTCTTTTTGGACCTTTTCCTTTCGCACATTTTCGGGGGCTCGTTTTTTTTTTTTTCT